>JAZFAU010000166.1:12500-375000 GCA_037178615.1 Dione vanillae
TGGAGGAATTGAATTTTTGTTATATATAACATTGTAAGTAGTTTTAAGCGTCGTTTTAAAACCAAATACCACATCTAGACAGGCATCAACACAAAAAATAAAGGATGTTAAACAATTATATTTTTTTGTAATATAAGTACAGTTATTTAAAAAATTTGACCTCAATATTTTTAAACGTTTTCGTTTTAAGTGTTTTTTATATTCTTAGTGTGGATTAACATTTTAAAAATCACAAAAATACTCAATATTTTGTTTATATTCAACAATATTATTCAATTATTAATAAAGAACAAAACAAACAAAATATTAAAATTAACGTAATAAATGTACATACATACATTCTCAGTAATGTTGGTAGCATGCATCACAATGTAAGTTTTATATGCAAGTTTTAAATAATTAATATGTTGCTTATAATTTAATTTAAGAATCACAACGTTATAAAGTTTTATTAAAATTTGCAATAAAATTTACATTTCATTCAAATTTAATTTTATTTTAATAATTATATTATTTTATTTATAATATTTATTTAAATATATGTTTTTTGTAGAATTATTATAAAACCTTCTTACCACCGACTCGAATGACTGTCTTTCGAGTCGGTGGTAAGCCTACTGAAAACAGCTTACGTAATTTTGTTTAAATTTTGTTTGTAAATAATTTATTAATTGCCTACCTTAATGATATGATTGTAAAATTTAAAATTTGGTATAACATGTGCATACTTTTGCATTACAGCTGCCAAATGCATACGGGTCTCACAGAGGCCATCAATATTGTTACTTTCTTCAAAAATTTTTAGTGCTCTAAGAAATGTTTTCTGAGCGTTATTCAAGTTATTCATCAGTAACTGGCTAACTCCAATTTCAATTATTGCTTCTGCTGTTTTGGGTATATCTCCAGCTATAAAATGAAAATAATAATTATTAAAGTATTCTAACATTTCACTTAGCTGTCTATCTTCAAACTTATATAAATACCTATAATCTAATTATGATATACGCACGCATAAGAAATCAGTAAATCAAACAAAAGGTAATAATTTAACCTTGAATTTATTATAGAACATTCGAGCTTCAATACAGTCAACCACTATCAAGAAAAACAACTTAATAAGTGTGTTTACGATAGATCACGGACTAGAGAAATAAATATTATTCATGATTATTCCATAAAGCAAACTTATCTAGGGAAGCCTAACTATTAGCAAACTAATTGGTGTCGTCTTTTATATACCTATAACTTATAAAAACCACTTAACATTAAAGGAATTTTTGATCCTGTAGATTCAACGTTCTATTTTATGTATAAAGTAAGTTATACAAATTATTTCAACCTACCTACCCACCTACCAACCTGATCTAGTTCATAAATTCCTCAAGCCAAGCAATAGTTTCATACAATAAATTATAGACATTATTAACATTTGTATATTTTTATTGTTCTATTTAATCTATTTAATATTTATTTGCAATATAACGTTATTTGTTATTATATGACGTAATATTTAATCGCATTAATTTATATAGTGTTATATTCAATTATATTTACACAGTTATTAGAAACGGCAGAGAAAATTTTATCTTAACACACTGTTCTTTGCTTTCTATTTGATTCTCTTTGAATTCGAGATATTGCCTTTTAAATTGCGGAACTCAAGGCAACGCTATACCTCACCAGGGCAGTGGAATTAAAATAATTCAACCATTGAGATTACAATCCACAGCCATTGAGTTTGTTGATATACAATTATTTTATTCGAATCACATTCTCTACCTCAGTCTCAAGAACAAAAATGCTGATAACGAGAAAAATACTTAAACAATTATGAAAAATACCTACTCTGGGATATTATAATCTATTTCCACCTCCCATAATAACTAGTTCTTCCAATCCAATAAAAATACAATTTAAATACGTGAAATGTGTATTGTTATCTCTACAAAAATATCACAAGGACCGGCGTGGCGCAGAGGCGCAGCGTCTGCCTGTAGACGTGACAGTTTGTAGGTTTGATTCCCATTAGGGGAAAATGGATTATTTCATTTTTATTTGCTTCGCTATGGCAACTAGTCAAGCACGCCTTTGACTTTTGCAACTCTACACACAATGCCTGGAAAAGTGAAAAGTGGTGAACGGAGTGTCTTAATACTGGTACCCTGGTACGAGCGGGATACAGCGTGAAGTTGAAAAAGAAAGTGCGCTTTAAAATTTACTTTTAAAATTACCTACGATAATTTAAATCTAATAATAAAAAATAAATATTCAACCGTCACGAGCCCTTCTTTCAGCTAATCTGGACAGCCTTTCTGATTTTGCGGGATCCTTGTCTCTACTTATGCGAGCTTTACTTAATAATACTCTATGCAATTGAATTGCAGTTGCAGAAAACACAGTATCTGGCGGTGTTTCCTCTTCTTCGTCTTCAGCTTCATATAAAAGCCAGTCCTTGAATACATTTAAGTTATTTACATACATTGATTATTTATCATTATTATTGAAATAATAAAAAGAATATACTTAAATAGTTTACAATATTCTGTGACGTTCGGAGCAATTTATAAAAAAAATATATAATAATCAGTTTCAATTCAAACAATCATAATTTTCAAATTTAATTGACCACTTAAAAATTTAAACAACAAAATAACTAACGCTCTAGTATCCTTACGAATATATTGGCTTATACAAGTATAATCAGTTAGCTTTGGTTTTTTCCATAGCTTTAGCTGAGAGCAGCTACGTCATTACTAACTTATAACATATTCTATTTAAATGTCATCTTAAGCTTCTATTCAAAATTTATTAAGTATATCTAATATACCTTTCCTATGGCGCTATCCCTGACTTCGGTGAGTATTACAAATGGTTCTTCTGGATCAGCGTCGGGAACTGTTGCATAATTTAGTATTACTTAGCCAAAGAAAAAATTATACAATATTTTTTATTCTAGAGCAGAAAGTGATATAAATTATAGCAAATCTAATATAGATTATAACAATAAGTTTATAATACTAAATGTTCTTAAAATTAGTTTCTTAATATTCGACGAACTGCCATAATGTACTTTTAATCGAGTACAATGATCAACAAAATCTTGGATAAATTAAGTTTTTCCGTGTAAAAAAAATTAATAATCAGTTTGCGCATTACATTTTAAAGTGATGAACAAAAAATTATCTTATACTAAAAATTTAGATGGGTTTTTACTCCAAATTATAGTTATGAAGTATACATGCAAAAAGTTGCATTTGAAACTGGAATTTCGGTTAATTTTTCGCTTGTAGTAAACAAATTATCTACAGATAAAATATTGAATTGCGTTATTTTAACTAAATTATATCATTTAATAAACAATGCTTACATTTGTCAAGTAAGAAACTGGCGTAGTGATATTTACAGCAGCCTTTTTGTCGCCCACCGTCTATTAAATATTGACTCGATACGGCAATGGCTGCTAGGAAAAATTTCTCGGCGAGCCATAAAATTCCTTTTCCCTTTTCAGCATAATGTAATGCAAGGCTTAAGAGCTCTAAACATTCTTTCTTCGTATTATCTACAATTTACTTTTTAAGTACAGTTTTATATAAAATCACGCGGCAAAGAGATATGGATCAAATATAAAACTTGTTTTTAAATTAGCACAACTTGTTTTTATTATACGATATTTAGATACCTAAATTAACCTTCTGAGAAGAAGTTTTTTCGTCTACCTTACCTTTACCAAAATTTATGTAAAAAAATTAATACAGTTGATATGAATTTATAAAATAATAAAAAAGTGTAATAAATGTAATAATAATAATGAAATAAATATTTTTAAAGTAACCTTTATCTCTATATTTCTCTGCTTTTATAAGACCGGCTGTTATATGCTCTAAATAATCGTCCCGTTTCCTCAGATCTATAACAATACCTATATCGTCTTCAGCCAATAGTTGAAGATTATCATATATTAAATCTTGCAAGTAGTTTGACGATTCAGCGTAGCCACTTTCCCTTAGTTCCAAAATAAGGCATTCGTGCAAAGGTAACTTCCGTCTAAAATAAATTTCATTAGAGTTATATAAATGGCTGTTTATTGTGCGCAGATATATTAATGAGTTGTCGGCCTTTACCTTCGGATTCCTTTCGCATCTAAGACATCTATAGTAAATAAGGCTCTATTTCTAAGATTTTCTAGACTATTCTTTGTCATACAAGCCATAAGCTTAGGGAGCTGTCGTTTCCTTAACATTCCTTCAGAGTTCATGTTTTGGTATTTTAAAGACTTCAAAACGATACAAAACTTTCAAAAACAACTAATAATATGTTTTGTCAAATTAATAAATTACGTCAATAATGACAATTCTATTAGAATATATCTGTCTATAGAGGTTAAAATATACAGTTTTTTTTTATAAATAGCTTTAAAAACTCGTTGTAATCACGTATATATATATATATATATATATATATATATATATATATATATATATATATATATATATATATATATATATATATATATATATATATATATATATATATATATATATATATATATATATATATATATATATATATATATATATATATATATATATATATATATATATATATATATATATATATATATATATATATATATATATATATATATATATATATATATATATATATATATATATATATATATATATATATATATATATATATATATATATATATATATATATATATATATATATATATATATATATATATATATATATATATATATATATATATATATATATATATATATATATATATATATATATATATATATATATATATATATATATATATATATATATATATATATATATATATAGGGGAAGGTTGCTATCATTGGACCACTTAACTTTGTGACATCATATCTCATGAAATATTACCTACAATTTAAGACAATTAATGAAATGTGATGCTTTTTTATGTAAATTAATGATATATAAATTATTGGCAATGAAAGTTGAGAGACTTTAGAGCTATTCTAATATAACTTTTCAATGACAAGTTGCTTTCTTTGGACCACCGTCGCCATCAATGGACCACTAAGTTGCTATCATTGGACTTTGAAATATTTGTATTAATGGTCCAATGAAGGTGACTCAAATGAAACACAAAATAAGAATTACTTTTTTATTCAAATTTTTCCTATTAAATCCAGTTGTACTGCTCATACATATATGTGGCTCTTAGTTGACGAAAACTTATATCTGGATGGTGCTTCATGTATGCACAGTACTATTTTCCAGGAACTTCTTTGGTTCTATTAAAACGATGTTTAATTTCATTTTTCTCAGCTAATTGGAGGCAAGCACTCTGACAAATTTAGGAGTAATATAAAAAAAGAATTCTCCATTTCAACAACGTGATTGCTAAATTTAGTTTCTAAAGCCTCCGCAAGATCCACTTTTGATTCCACTATTTGAATTTCTTCGACTTCTTTTTATTTTTCTTATCTAATTGTCTTTTTAATATAGCTTTTGGAACGCCATACGTTCGACTTGCTTCATTTAATCCAATAATTTTTTTAAAAAAATTCTATAGTTAGTTTCATACTAGTAACCAATACTATTTCGTCATTTAACAATAATATTTCCTATTCTTTCCCTCTGCCGACATTCTGGAGTATATAAATATAATCCAATGACAACTAAAAGGTAGATATCTATCTACATACAATACCAAAATATTCAATTTACAATATAAAACTCATTATTTATTAACGTTGATATAAGTTTCTTTGATTGGACCGGTCCAATGATAGCGTCACCAATCAGGTCCATTGATGGCAACTAGGCATATAAACAGAACGAAAGCAATTATTAAAAAACGTGTAAAATTAAGTTAAAAGCTTAGTAGTGTGTGTAAGCGCAGATAAATTTGCTATTTGGATGTAATACAATCATTAAACTTTAATTAAAACAATGTGACTTACACAAGTTTGTTGATGGCTCGGTTATTGTATCACGGCCACTATTAACACAAATACAGACCTCACTCTTTACCCCGTTTCGCGAGCGCACAGAGGTTCGGTGGGTAGGCAAGGGGTTCGGTACTGTTACCTAGCAACGTATTAAACTTGCTTTCACATGTATAGTTTTTGAAAAAATTGGGTGGTCCAATCAAAGAGCCGGTCCAATGATCGCAACCTTCACCTATATATATATATATATATATATATATATATATATATATATATATATATATATATATATATATATATATATATATATATATATATATATATATATATATATATATATATATATATATATATATATATATATATATATATATATATATATATATATATATATATATATATATATATATATATATATATGATGTCAAGAGTTTGCAAATTTTTTCATGATTTTTTTTCAAAAAAGGGACGATATTTGGCGATTATATCTTTGCAGATTTTTTGTCTATGACTATGAAAGAGCCTCTCTATATTACGTAATCTAAAGGTATTAACATCGTTTTCAATTAAACTTACACATCAGCTTAATGTTTTCCAATATATTGAACTAATATTGCCTTAGATATTAAGTTTGGTCAATGGTAATTAATTACACTAAAATTTAATCTAGAGATTACTCTTCCTTTTGTAGAAAACTGTATGAAACTTCATCCAGTATTGATAACCGAACATACAGACATACAGGACATTAGGGAAATTGTTTTATAATATGCATAAGTGTAAATATTTATTTCTAGCAACCGGTACGCGGCTTCGCCCGCTTGATCTCGGATTTATTCTAATATAACATACATGTCTTGTACATATCAATTTTCGGTTTTTCCTCTCGAATCACTTTGTCTTTAATAAAAAATAATTAAAAATATTCTTATATAAATATAAATTATCATGTAGACGGAATATTTCATCGGCGCGGAAGGTACTCGCTGTAGTCATCCTCCTAGAATTTCGAAACAAAAGGCGAGAGAGACAAGGTGCCTTTTCTATTTTGCATGAAAAAAGGAAATATTGTTTATACGTCGTTTTAATTATATTATTTTATACCTTAATAATCAACACAAAAAACCTACTACCTATATCATACAGAGATATTTTCTTAGCGTTTGTAGCGTTTTTGAAACTCTGCTTAATTTTATAAAGTATTAAACAGGTTTCAAATACAATGTTCCACAAATGATAAACACAAAGATGTTGGATCTAAATGTGTTGTTAATTATGATTTTAAGCCACGCAAAACATGTTTTAATTTAATTTACCATTACTATTCATTACTTAAAAAAATTATTTCCACTCCTAATAGGTATTACTATTAGTCGTAAATAATGAACATGTTATACTTTTATTTACGTAGGTATGATACAGCATATATTGCTCCATAACGAGTTAGTTAATGATAATAACAAGTAGGAAATTTACGATTAAAACCACGAAACTTATAAGTGATAGCTTAACAGTTCAATATCGCACCACGGTGGAATTATTTAAGGTTCATCGTCACATGTACCAGATCTTGAATTAGTATATATCAATGAAAAATATTTTTATACTACGACGGTCAAACTGAAAGTTTTTAGAACTGGCAACTTAAAAGCATTATATTAAAAAAATAAGTTTAAATTTTGAAAATAGAACTCTTTACCAATAATATTGAGTATACATTTCATTCATTTGTCATTTGTTTTTCGATTTGGCGGCAAATTGAAAATTGTCTGTGCACGTCAGAATGAATTTAAGCCGAGAAAATTTTCGTGCAATGATTTTTTGTGATTTTCGATGTCATATAAGTCAACAAGAAAGTTAAGATAGTCTTCGATTGGCTTTTCACGATGAAGCCCCATCTCGTGCCACAGTTTACAACTGTTTTAATGAATTCAAACGTGGACAAACGTGAACTAATCTCACCGATGATTTGCGTGAGGGACGGCCTTCTACAGCGACGACTGAAGATAATATCAGTGTTGTACGGCGTATGATAGAGACTGACAAAAGAGTGACCTATCAGCAGATTCGGACAAGTCTAGGCATAGGTATGAGTCAAATGCACAAAATCCTCCATGAACATTTAGCTGTCAGGAAGCTTTGTGCCCGCTGGATACCGCATAATTTGACCGAGGCTCAAAAACTCCGCCGTGTTGATTGGTGCCGAGAAATGATCCAAAAATTTAACGGAGGTGACTCAAATGCTGTGTTCGACATACTAACGGGTGACGAAAGCTGGATTTACTGTTATGATCCGGAAACCAAAAGACAGTCTTCTCAGTGGGTGTTTCCTTCCGAAGAGTTACCAACTAAAGTGAAGAGAGGTCGAAGTGTTGGAAAAAAGATGGTGGCCTCGATCTTCGGAAAGACAGGTCATTACACGACAGTTGTCTTAGAGGATCAGAAAACGGTTAATGCAGAGTGGTACACTAACAACTGTTTGCCGCTTGTCTTGGAAAAAGTTCGAGAGAAACAACCTCGCAGCAGGATCCTCCTTCATCACGACAATGCCTCGTCGCACACCGCCAAGCAAACGATCGACTATTTGGCGACCTTAGACGTGGAATTACTGGGTCACCCGCCGTATAGCCCCGACCTCGCACCCTGTGATTTTTATTTATTCCCGAAAATAAAAGAAAAACTTCGAGGAAAACATTTTATGGACGCCGAAGAAGCAGTGGTTGCGTTTCAAAACGCCGTTGAAGAGACCCCTAAGGCCGAGTAGGCAAGGTGCTTTTCTCAAAGGTTCCATCGAATGCTATTTTGAAAAGTTATAATAAAACTAATAACTTGCTAGAATGCTTAGTTTTTGATTTTCTAAGAACTTTCAGTTTGACCCTCGTATATATGAAGTTAAAAACAATTTTTGTATATAATTTTCAAAGTTTTAAAATTAACTACATATTTATAATGACAATTTATGTTGACTTTAAAAATAATAATTGTTATTCAAATAAAGATAACTAATTGATGCACGCGGCTCCGCTCGCAGTTTTTAAGTGTATTACGCACATTATATTTTATAGGGGTATGCCCGAGTTATAGTATCTTAGTAATTCGTAACATTTACCTACACAGTCTTGATAATGCTAGGTACTAAATACTAATATTGTGATTTGGTTTGGACCAACGTTACTCTTTTAAATTATTGTAAAAAAGAAATTGTCACAACATAACTTTTTTGAGTATTTTTAAACGTGAAATAAATGATTTTTATATTTTCTTTTGAGTACAATATATTATGAAATATTATACATATTTTTAAAAAAGTGTATTTCATAATCGCTACAACACAATAAAGTAAGATTTTCATTATCTAATTGCACAACTGAGGGATGATTCTACTCGTTATGATTCTTTAAACAGGTAATCGTCAAAAAACGTCTAAAGAGCTAATTTCTAAAAAAAGATAAGAAAGAACTAATAGCTATATAACAAAAAAGTTTCATCAAAATCCGTTCAGTGGTTCCTGAGATTAGCGTGTGCAAACAGACAAACATTCAAACATACAGACATTTTTTTTCCGAATTCTTACTCTATCATCATCCCTTAATAACCCTACATATTTTGTTTTGTAAAAATATTTAATGTTTTACTGTTTTGTTATATGTACAGATACGCAATATACAAAATGCCTAAAATTTATTTAACACTTGTAGCCCTCAAATAAGAAATTGCTTTTATTTTATGACAGGCGAGCTTGACTTTTTACTACAGTAAATACACACGTACTAAAGATTAAGGTAATGAAATATACACAATAGAAGCCATTTCAAGAAGATTGTAAAGATTTATAAAGAGCAATATTCACAACGTTATGCAGTAGAATAACGTCTAAAAGTATTTAAGTGTAATTTAACAATAATTTTAATAATTAGCGCAAAAAAGCTTAAGATATTCGGCGTACAAACTTGGCAGGCTGCCTGTCTGGTACGTTGACTTTTGATTGACGGATTTCTTTAGGTAAAATGATGTCTTCAGTTACTCTAAATAAAAATTAAACAAAATTCTTAGAATGTGTGTCGTAAATTTTAAATGGATTTATTTTTATTTATATTTATTTTCAGGTAGTTTTTAATAAAGATTTCAAATTAATTACAAAGTTTAAATATTTCTTAAATGGTTATCAGAGTGTAATATATTATGCTTAACGCTTCTATAAGTTATATTAAGCTTTTATTGAATATTTTTAGGATTTCGTACCTAAATAAACCAAACACTTCGTTGTCCCTCTTTTGTCTGTCTCTCCGCCTATCAATACCATTTTATCAAAATTGTGTGGTGTTATCGAAAATAATAATAAATATGAACGGTGATATTTATTATCGTCAAGAAAAGATGTAAACTTTTTTGCTTAAAAATTTTTTTATTTCGTACGAAAATTACCGCGTAATCAAAATCCATGCGGTCGTAACAAAATTTAAAATACCTGAAAGTTGAAAATTCCAAAAAAACATATAAACTTATATTTGTAGATCAGTTATTAAATAAAAATAATTGGTATGGGTACCAATTATTATAAGTTATAGTTTTTAAGTTATAGTTCTTTAAATTATTTGATTTCATTTACCTACACTTGTGAAATTTGACAAGAGAGAATGTCGAGTATAAATTATGAGAAATATCTAAAAAGAATAAGTGTAACACAGAAAGGAAGTATAAACAAAGAAGTATAAACCTATATCCGTAGATACATATCCATACAGGTATCATGTACACAATGAATACAAAATGCGAATGAAAAAAAATTGTCAATCGTGAATATTACATTCACGGTCGGTTCGTTTGAAATCAACTACCTACTAACTGATATATTATTATAAAATGACAGGGATTTTATTTCTTCATGCTTACATTTTTAAATTCGAAAATCATCGCTGTAACTAATAAAATGATTAATAGGTTCCGTTTGCAATGGATCACTGTGTATTCAACTTAGGAACACGCCTAAGAGGCGACATCGCCCATTTAGCTATGTATTTTGTTTCAAAAGTTCTAATTTTATAAGTTCTAAAACTTTTCAAAGTAAAGTAATTAATAACAATTAGATATCTACTATTAATTGAACCAAATACTACACTGTACAAAAATATATATATATATATATATATATATATATATATATATATATATATATATATATATATATATATATATATATATATATATATATATATATATATATATATATATATATATATATATATATATATATATATATATATATATATATATATATATATATATATATATATATATATATATATATATATATATATATATATATATATAATCAGATCCTTATCTTTTAATCAGCTATAATTTATGCATGTGCAATAAATATTTTTATTCTCCGTCCTAAATATTTTCAAAAATTGTTAATAAAATAGCTCAACATGAATGTGTTCCACTGAGTTCCGCTACTTCAAAATCAACACGCAATGTTAACTATTCGAGCGAAATCCTTTAAGCCAATTAAAAACAACTCTTATTGATCACTATCAATCTTAAAAGCTAAGGGTAAGTTATATCAATGTTCATTAATTGTCTATACACTACGCAAGCACGCATAATATATAAAATTTAAAACTGATATTAAAAAAGACATTTCAATATTTCATAACGCACCTACAGCTCGATGAGGGCTTACAGCAAGTTTACTTAATAACTCTCAACATTTTCGCACGTCATATCAAAGATGTACCAAATAAATTCCTCTTTTCATCAAACATTCATCAATCATTTTTGTGTAAACTTGGATGGCAGAGCTTCTAAGACTAAAACGGTTATATTTTTATTGTAAATATTTCTGTATACGGTTCTTTTTTTTTGCTTTCAAATACATATAAAGATGTAAATTTGCGCTTTAATTTTTTTTAAAACTTATAAAAAAATATCATTGAATATTCACTCCAATTAAGAGTTTTGTTTTATTCCTTTTGCTTTGGAGAGAGGCCCGAGGAGAACCTTCATAAATTAAGGATTCTATCAACATTACATATTTTGTTATGAAGAAAACTTGCTTCTAGTATGTTTTAAATATTATATTAATACATATTTAAAAGCAGTTATAATATATGATATACCCAAATTAAATTTAATTATAAAATAATAAAAAGGATGATAGGGATGATATTACTGTTCGATCACACTATTACAATATTTTTAAATTAGGACATTATGGTTCTTCATGAGATGTTCCAGCAAACTAACAGCGAACAACATAAAAAAATTATTCAAGTCAGTATTACTTCTTTTTAAAACGCGTCGAGAATATATAAATAGTATTTATTAAAAGATTTTTGAAATAAGTATAGTATATCAGATAACATTAAATAATATTATTACATAATTACTTACGCTTTGATTAAAACCGTGATAAAAATACTAACAAAATTACTTATTAACTTGCGTGACGTTTATTTTGCCCTATTAAAATTGTATTCGAATCATGCTATTGCAATAGGAAACAGGCACGATATCTAAAATTTAAACACTATTTACTACTTACGATTCTACATATACATGTTTTTTATTAATAAAAAATACCAAAATACCACACCAATACCAAAATACCAATACCATGATAAATTTAAGTAGTGCTAAGCTTAAGGGAAATACAAAAGCTAATATGCGTGAAATATTACCTCATAAATTGAACCTTTAATCTAAGGGTCAGAGAGATTTTCTAAAAAGGCCTGTCCTAAGACTAGTCTTAAAAGTAACTTAGGTAAATATTTCAAGGTGGCATTTTAGAGCATTATTTTTACTGTGAAATGAATATAAATAATATTGTACAAATAGCTTGGTTAGGCGAAATTCAATTGAAGTGCTTTCCCTGTACGTTATGTATAATTTATATATATTGTACGTATATTTCATGCGTTCGCAAGTACTATGTATGAAATTATATTCAATCTAGTCTGCTTATATTTACGCTTAATTTACACGTGAACAATGTATATCTATAATTAATTACTAATTATTGTATTAATTATATGGAATTAACAGTTTACTGAACATTAGGTTTATTATTTATCAATTCAAAATGTACCCAGTGAATGTCTCAGTGATAAAATCTCTATTAGCAAAACAAAAGTATAAATAGAAACAATTACAGTTGAAGTCAATAATTTACATTACGTATGAAGTTTTAATTTTTAAGATTTAACCTCGTAACCTCGAAAGTAAGTCGGTATTTTTGTAATCTGAATACGAACAAATCTTATTTTTCTCAAATTATATTTTATGTGAAATAATAAACATATGTAGTACACTTCTGAAGAAAAAGGTCAGGGCCTTTTTACGCTTCATAAACACCCTTCCGCCCTTCCTTGTCAAATATAAAAAGATATTGGCTTCGTCGTTCTACAGAATGATAGTTGTAAAAATGGGTCATAGAATCTGTTGGTCACTACACTCACTATACACGTTAATCTATCGACCACGAGTTTTAGTGCAAAAGATTAATAGTTCCCTGTCACGAGATCGGTGTTGTAAGACGTGGCTGCTCATAATAGATGCTAGCTCAAAGAATAGATCTAATATACTGTATTACTGCTTCGTTATTATCGTTTTTGTATATATATAATGGAATAATAGTGTTGTAATTTGGTTATTTTTTTTAAATAAATGATTAAAAGGGATAATAGTATAAATTATTATTTTACCAGACAAAAGACAAAACGCAGCGGGTTGAACAAAAAATTGGGGGACAGAGTGTCTTAACATTAGGTTCCTATTGCCTACTCTGTTATATACAGTGTACAACGTGAAGCTAAACGAAAATATAGTATATGTTTTAAATATATTTCAAAATACATCACTCTTAAGAAAGAAAGTGGGTCCAAGAGGAATAAATTAAATGTCCAAAGTAAATGGATTTACTATTTACACTTAAACACGAATAATGTTTATAGCTCTTAAAGGCCTAAAACTTTTGCAATAAACAACAGTATAATGAAGTTAAATAGAATATATCTTTTACTCGTTTTATGCTACATGTTTAGAAATATAGATTAGTAGTTCAACTCCTAACGTCATTTGTTTGAATTTCGCATTTCAATTTAAAATATATATTAACCATATCTAAGTAAAGACAATTTACTGTAGATAAATATATTATTTTTATATAGCACAAAAATCTAAACGAATAATTTTTTACACTTTTACACAACTTTTGTGTTGAGGTACCAAAGAAATAAGCAAATATTGTAATAATATTGTTATTGTTTAAGCATATTGCATTCATTTATTTAGTAATATAGTTAATTTTATTTGTCTTCTATAATATTAAATAAAAAATGTACATATAGCCAAAATTTACTTTACCTTTCATCTTATGCACATTTACAAACATACATGAGGAGGATAATCCTCATTCCGGAAAGAGATTATTCTCCTTTTAGTACGATAGCTTTTAAAAGTTTAATCAATGACGATTTTACTGGCTATAACGCTATTAGCTCTAAATTAGACATTGTTACTATTTACACAGTCACACAGACTCTTTATGTCAAAAGTTAAAAGTTTTTAAGGTTTAGTTTAGCATTAATTATTTTGAGTTCGAAAACACTTTAATAAAATTAAAGTGTTTTTAGTCAAAATTTTATATGAAAAATGTTTTTGATCGTAGTTATTGGTTAAATTTCTATTTATACTCTTATTTATACACTAATTTTATAGCTCATCCATTCAAGCACCTTGACAAATGCAATCGTGTGTACTAAAAGAATATTTTAACAACACGATCTTTCTTTGTGCTCGATTAAGAGTGAAGCTGAAAGATAAAATATAAAGAAACAAAATTCCAATTTATCCATATAACAAATTGATATGCACATATGCTTCGAGCAAGGCAATGAAAAAATTCACGCATTCTTCACCGGGAAAATATCTATTTAACTAAAGGAACACTCAAGAAGAAGAATCAGAAACTAGGTACATAAGTGAGAGTAGTTCATTCATTATAATTACGTATTCTTGTTACTAAATTTATAAAGCGCGTTAACTTGGCATTTAATAAAGTTTAAATAGGTATAATTATGTGTACGTATTTACAAGGCTATTAACAACTGGTAACTCAGCGAATGACAGTATGGTAATGTGGTGTAATAAACATTGTTGTTTATATAGATTAATAAGATAGTAATAACGCTTTACGCTCTATCCGGTATATAGCGCGGTAGGCAAAGGGAATACGGTTGTTAATTTCATATAGCAAAATTACATTATATAAAATGATACAGTATATGATTAGTTCTTGTAATCAAATAACATCAGGTCTTTACCAATTTTATTGCAGTGGATATTTATCTGAGGAGTATTATATACTAATAAAAATTTACGTTCTTAAAATTGTTATCGAATCCATTAAATTAATGTGAAATCAAGTACAAATTTGTATATAAATTTCTAATTTTCGAATTTATTCTTTTTTTGTACTATAAGTTCTATTTAATACCAAATTTCATAACTCTACGTCAATCAGAAGTATAATGTAGGTCTTAATCAAGTGATGTTTTTTAAAATAAATAGCAAAGAGATTAAACATAAACGGTCATATATTTTTAGAAAGAGATATATCTCTTTGCCACTTTGACAGGACACGCTTGCATCATACTTGACACATGACATAATTTAATTATTTATATTTCAGACATACTGAAATAACATTTTTTACTTTTTCAAGTAATATTTAGTTTTTTTTAAATTTTACCAGTCTTATAAAGACGAGTTAACACGTGTATAACCCAAAGAATTTCCACAATTTAACATTTTTTTTTAAATAAGTTTTAATAAGTACTAATATTCCAGTAGATTTTTTTAATTCGCAATTAAGTGTTTACTATATATCTTTATACAAAGTAATAAAAATATATTATTAAGCTCATGTACTTATAAAATCCTTATACATAACATACATAAACATGTACATGTACATAGTACCTAGAGCTATAAAGGTGACATAAGTTTTATGTATTTTAATATTACGTATCTATATTAAAAATATGTGTTTTTTAATATAATAAGGCAATAAAATACTTTTATAAAATAAATTATATATCACGATATTAGTTAATATATTTGTAATCTCAATATGGCATATCATCCTAATATGCTTACGATGAATATTTCACTCAGTTTTTAAATGAATAAATAACGAAAAATATCCCCACTATTTTTCATTTTTCATTAATTTAAAGGTTTTTATAGATTATATAAATTTAAATATATATCATCTATAAAAATATCAGTCAAGTGCAAGTTAGACACGTACCAATTTCATATGGGTCACCGGAAATTCGATATGAAATTTAACAAACTTTGCTTTGCTCTCATTTTTTTTTAATTAATGAATTATGTAACCTTATATTGAATATTTTCTATAATAGTTTTACAAATTACCAATTTTCAGTGTAAAAATTTATGTTTGTATAAGTATTTCTATAAATTTAAGTTAAAACATGCCAAATTTCAAAATTCTGGTCAACGAAATATACCCGATGTAGATTTTGATACCGTGGTTACGAGGGTCAAACTGAAAGTTCTTAGAAAATCAAAAACTAAGCATTCTAGCAAGTTATTAGTTTTATTATAACTTTTCAAAATAGCGTCCATTTACATCAATACATCGCTGCATTCGATGGAACCATTGAGAAAAGCACCTTGCCCACTCGGCCTTAGGGGTCTCTTCAACGTCGTTTTGAAACGCAGCCACTGCTTCTTCGGCGTCCATAAAATGTTTTCCTCGAAGTTTTTCTTTTATTTTCGGGAATAAATAAAAATCGCAGGGTCGGGGCTATACGGCTTGTGACCCAGTAATTTCACGTCTAAGGTCGCCAAATAGTCGATCGTTTGCCTGGCGGTGTGCGACGAGGCATTGTCGTGATGAAGGAGGATCCTGCTGCGAGGTCGTTTCTCTCGAACTTTTTCCAAGACAAGTGGCAAACAGTTGTTAGTGTACCACTCTGCATTAACCGTTTTCTGATCCTCTAAGACAACTGTCGCGTAATGACATGGCTTTCCGAAGAACGAGGCCACCCTCTTTTTTCCAACACTTCGACCTCTCTTCACTTTAGTTGGCAACTCTTCGGAAGGAAACACCCACTGAGCAGACTGTCTTTTGGTTTCCGGATAATAACAGTAAATCCAGCTTTCGTCACCCGTTAGTATGTCGAACACAGCATTTGAGTCACCTCCGTTAAATTTTTGGATCATTTCTCGGCACCAATCAACACGGCGGAGTTTTTGAGCCTCGGTCAAATTATGCGGTATCCAGCGGGCACAAAGCTTCCTGACCGCTAAATGTTTATGGAGGATTTTGTGCACTTGACTCATACCTATGCCTAGACTTGTCCGAATCTGCTGATAGGTCACTCTTTTGTCAGTCTCTATCATACGCCGCACAACACTGATATTATCTTCAGTCGTCGCTGTAGAAGGCCGTCCCTCACGCAAATCATCGGTGAGATTAGTTCGACCACGTTTGAATTCATTAAACCAGTTGTAAACTGTGGCACGAGATGGGGCTTCATCGTGAAAAGCCAATCAAAGTCTATCATAACTTTCTTGTTGACTTATATGACATCGAAAGTCATAAAAAATCATTGCACGAAAATTTTCTCGGCTTAAATTAATTCTGATGTGCACAGACAATTTTCAATTTGCCGCCAAATCGTAAAACAAATGACAAATGAATGAAATGTATACTCAATATTATTGGTAAAGAGTTCTATTTCCAAAATTTAAACTTATTTTTTTAATATAATGCTTTTAAGTTGCCAGTTCTAAAAACTTTCAGTTTGACCCTCGTATTCATACAAATTTGGCAAAAATAAATCATAAGCTCTCATATCTTTCGGTTGCGTTATGTATGTTCGAAGGGACCATCGATATTGGAGGATGTAAAAATAATTTCAATTGATATTTTGGAAAAGTGGTCTTAGCAGCCAGGCCGACAGATTAACGGGCAACAGTATGATCTTATAAAGGTTTTTATATATTTTATATAGCAAACGATTTTGAAAAATAAAAACATTATATTTATGTGTGTTAGTACGTAATTTAAAAATTAGTTATTCAAATAATATAGATATATGTATGTATATATTACGTTTGTATATACTTTTCTTTCCTAATTTTTTACTACATGTTTTATTAGAAATGGAAACTTTATTGGCTAATATAATCTACTCATACATTTTCTTTATTTATTGTAAGTGACGTTTGTTTACCAATATGAAAAATAAATAAATGAATCATATATTTTTTATACAATTACCAATTTTAAATTCTTTGTAATAACAGTAATATTACAGAAATAGCATTTTGGCAAAGCACTTGCTTAAAGTTAATGAAGTTTATTATTAAACATTGCATAATAAATCACAATGCTACTTACATTTTACAACGTTATTTACTGTTCTAAATAAATAAATGTTTGCTCGCTGTCTCTGAGCATAATCTGGCGTACTCTATAATTAAGGGAGCGTGAAATAGGTATGTTTTTAGTGGAAAATGTGCCATTTATAATTTTTTTTATTATTAATTTAACCTACAATGTGATTCAATATAGAAATTAAAAAAATAACTCATTAAATAACAACAATCCATACAATTAGTAATAAGTAAAAAAACAGGGATTTATCACTACTTGAATATAATTTAATATTAAGCATCATGTAAAAAAGCTCTTAAGGTTTCCAATTACACTTTAGTGTTACGTACGCATGATATACGATTACGGCAATTTAGTCACGCCCAACCTAATAACAGATACACTCCTATTAACTACACACTGGTTACATTTAGATTTTCTAATTATATTATAAAGTGATTCTTTTCGATTATACGTTACGTTTAAGAAACTTTATAGTCTGTATATATGAATAATCAATATTACCTATACTACTAAGGCTCTGATGTATATAAGTACTTATACATATTTATACAAATCTTGTATAATAAATTTTATACAAAATGTGAAAAAAATGAAGTATAAAGTTTAATTTTTTCTGTGCTCTAAGAGACCAAATTTATGAATATTCGATCTGAATATTTTAAATTTAATATTTCCACGTGATCAAGTAAATAAACACTCAGGCGGATACTATAATAGTCCGATATAGATTCAGTTTTTATTTTATTTAAAGTACCATTTCTTTACTACTCGAAATAAAGGTAAAGAGCACAACACCATAGGAACAACATCAACATAACCTTTCTATACAATCAACAAACAATTTTCTTAAAAGAAGGTATGTATAACATTTGTAGGTACGCGTGTCCGTAATCTATGAGGATTAATAATACACCGCGATGCTCCGTTTACATTGAGAACTCATTTTCCAAACTGTTTACAGTGCTCGTCTTTCAAGATAGCTAGAGTGTGCTGTAAATCTTCAAATTTACTGCGTCTAACAATGATCATTGAAAATGTTTATTTTATTACTGTCTGTGACTCCTGTAGCAAAGAGGCGTTCGGTAAGAATTTTTAGTATTTGGCACACGACGTAACTACAACGAACTACCGCATAGTTCTGTACTGACTAATTAGCTAAAATTATTATTACAAACAATTATTATAAAATGTATTTGAAAAATAAAACAATTTTTCGGTCCGCATTCGAGATCATCGATAGATGCTTTGTAGTTTTTATTAGTACAAAACATTCTTATGTAGACATTAGGTATACATAATCTACTTCATATATTAATGTTTAATACTACAACATTATATATTTAAATTTATTCATGTTTATAAAGAGATGATAATAAAGCAAAATAAGACCATGAAGTGCTTAGTATCTGAAAGAATAAATTGAAGTCTGGGTTAGTTAGTTAGCCACATTTTTTCTATATTTATATAATAATTAACATTTAGTAAAAAATCGTAACAAGACATATATAACGAGGCAAGCAATATATATGCAACATTATTACAAATTCAACTTACTCTGGTAAAGGTTTTGAAGTTAATATCAGAAAATCTTAGAGCAGTCAGCTTGCATGGTTTCCTCGCCCTGTACAATATTTTTTATTACTTACTATAAATATTATTTACGTGTAAATGCATAAGTATTAAAATGAATTCACACCTAGTAGCGATAATCATCAAGTCTTTAACAATCGACAGGTCTGCCCTATACCACTGACAATTATAAACTACGTCACCCACTTTAGTACTCTGAAAAATGCATATATAATGATAAAAAACTTCATTCATTACCATTTATTATTTTTGGAATTAGATTCGTTAATTAAAATACATAAGAATTCTAATATTTTCTAAAATATTTCATTAGGACTTACACAAATTTACACTATATTAACTGTCCTTATTATGTAACACTTATTACAAAGAAAGCTACCCAAGCTTACTTGAATTTTATTTTAAGAACTAAAATACTTACAAAAGCTTAAACTAAAATAATGTTTTATACTATTCACGTTCACAGTATTCTAGAATACTGTCTGAAGACCTCATTGTTGTACTAATTTGTTGCAAATTGAAAGAATTCAGAAAAATAACTCCAAACAATGCAAGAGAGTCTGAAGGAATTTCTGAAAATATACCTTCTTTCAAAGATAAAATGTGGTGTTTTATAGTTAATTCCTTAAGTGGAAAAAGAGAAACATTACATTT
Organism: Dione vanillae; assembly: GCA_037178615.1. NCBI lineage: Eukaryota > Metazoa > Arthropoda > Insecta > Lepidoptera > Nymphalidae > Dione > Dione vanillae. Next base: position 33,143 of record JAZFAU010000166.1, read on the forward strand.
ATAAATTATTTAATTTGACTGGCTCTTTAATTTTACTATATTATAATTGATATTTTAACGGTATTTGGAAAAAATGATCTTGACAGACGACTAGACAGACAGACCAACAATAAAATGATCCTAGAAAGGTTCCGTTTTTATCCTTTTCAGGTACGGAACCCCAAAGAAGATTTGTAAAAAAAGAAAAGAAAATCTTATCATCAATTAGAATTCATTTATAACAACAAGATAGAAATACAAAACAAACTTTTTACAATTTTTCTACATTATATCCCGGATATAGCAGGGTAGTTTCTTCTAACTACCCTGCTATATCCGGGATATAATGTAGAAAAATCGACTTTATAAAAAAATAAAATGTCTTACATAGATCATGATCATATCCCCATAATAACAAAATATGTAAATTTGTACTAAACCCAGCAAAAGGAATTGTAAGAAGGGTAATGTAAGGGCTATATCGTCAATTGCCTGAAATAAAAAATGTGCAAATTTATTTAAAAAAAAAAAATTGTTACCAAAAACAGCAAACAAGCAAAATTTCTTACCATAACATTAAAACCTGTCAGGCATATAAGTAATGAACTTGTAACCACGTTACATAGAGTGGATTCTGTGTATATAAATTCCATCGTATTCACACATCTGTAAATTGTGCCCAAATATATATATATATATATATATATATATATATATATATATATATATATATATATATATATATATATATATATATATATATATATATATATATATATATATATATATATATATATATATATATATATATATATATATATACACATTCCAAATTCTAAAGTACAGTGTGTTAATCTTAATTACTCTATCAATGTTCGGTGACGATCAATAATTTTTATTAATTCTCCTTTAATATTCTCGTTCATTTCGTATACAACCAAACTGTCTGAGTACGGTATCATTTGCTCTAGGTCATTTTGCAGACGATATAATTGGTATATAATAAACGTAGAACACGCGTAACACAGAAAGCAAGGAGCTAATACAGTTAAAACTGCAATAACCGCTGAAATAAAATTATCTTATAAATATTTTACTACAAAAACAATTATTTTGAGAACAAATAAAGATTATTTTCACAAACCTGTCCACAATGTATGAAAATAGGCAATAAAATAAAATCGTATATCATTTATATCAAAAGGATATAAAATTAAAAACGGCTGAACTAAAACCACTTCACTCGTCTTTCTATAATGTAAAGCCATATTTATAAATGGACTGATCCCGAATCCTACAATGCCAACAGTAATTATAACTGTAATAGTATTAACAGCGATATAAAATATTTTCATTTGAGCTTTTAGAAACGTAATATCGTCAATATCCATTTTCTTTTCAGCGGATCGTGATTGAAGAGTTTTTATAGATTTTACTAATTCAGACACCCTAGGACTGTGTCTCATAAAAAAGAAAGCTTGTATATCACCAAGGAGACACAAAGCAAGACAAGGTGCTAAATTTGTTAACTCCACAAAACTCTTCCCCGTAAATGCACTTTGAATGAGCCAGGCCGATTGACCTATAACGTCCGAATTCAGCCAGATCATATTTACAACAAATGCCCATCTAAACCTTAGCCATTTTTGAATTGTTCTATTACTATTATTTTCATCAATTTGCATTCCAACTGGTTTTAAGAAGGCTTTAACCTTCTTCAATGCTTTATCAAAAAGTACAATTTCCATATTGGATTTATTTATTGATTTACACAAATATCAGCTTACAGCTTTACCATTCAAAGCTATACAGGAAATTTTAATTATAATTCTTCTATATAAAGAACTGAAAACTCCGCTAATTAAATATTTAATAAAATAATTGACGGCAATTGTAACTAATGGCTGTATACTGTATTTAAATTACACCCTTTATTACAAAAACACTGATTATAAAGACATATTTATAATAATTACATTATATTATCTACTTTAATTAGTAGATACTAAATAGGTTCTATTTAAAATTATATTTTATATAATTAATCAATTAATGAATAAGACTTATAAGAAGAGTAACATAAAATGTTATGACTGTATAATTGAATTTTCTAAAATTTCTGATTTGAAAAAATTTCGGTAACAAGTACTCATTTTATTTATAGAGTATGATGACAATAAAATTAATTACAATTTAATACGAAATTTTATATTGTTTTTATTTTAACCCATTATACCATCCCATAGATCTTTGTGAAATTTTACAATTTTATGAAAATCTCGCTTTGAAAAGCTTTGCAGCATTTTTGAACTCGAAGGCATTTGTTATGGATTTTTATGGAATCATATTGCAAATCTTTGTTGTTCTTTTTTGTTTTTTTTTAAGATTCACTGTAATTCATTAAATATATGATTTTACTGAATTACAGTGAATCCTAAAAAACTTACATTACGTATTTATTCCTTTTTAAAATTAAAATGATCATTTTCTTATGAATATTTTGCAGTTCATATCTCCATTCTTCCATATTTCACAATATTCACCTCATACGATTGAATATGTATCTTATATATTAAGCAATATAATTTATATTTTAACTTATTTTATATATCGATTTTTTAACTTAATTCGATAAGTATACAATAACAGGGAATTTATTTATAAGAATCAAATTACATTCGAAAAATAAATAAATCGACAACATTTACAGTTATAACGAAAATTTGAATTTTTTAAACGCTACGATGTAAACTATCCAATATTTCGCTGTAATAATTAATAGTATTAATTAACGTTTTCATATCTACTAATGTTTTATTTAATCTTTCATGGGCTTTATTTATTCTTCATCTTTCAGGTATACAATTGACTTTGCAATTTTATTTCGCTTAGCACTGTGTAGCAGGATAGGCACAGGGAAATGCATGAACCATAGGAACCTAGTGTAAAGACACTCCGTTGCTTAGTCCCTGCTTTCTCCGCTCCCGCTTTTCGCCTATTTCGAGGCATTACGTGTTGAGTGGCGGAATTCAACGTCGCGCTTTTGCTAGTTGCCAGAGAGAACAAAATAGAAATAGAAAATTCCATCTTCCCCGACTGGAAATCGAACCCAGAAACCCTCGCGTTACAGGCAACGTTGCGCCTCTGCGCCACGACTGAACTTAATTTTATTGTAGATATTTTTTAGTAACAAAATAAATAGGTATATTATCATGAACATCTGCAAAAAATCTTACAAATAAACTACCGCTCCCTGATGTGTAACACTCCCACAAATGTCTAGATGCTCTATTTCGCTTCAATAAACGCAATAAATTAAACTTCCGCAACAAATATAGAATACGCGTAAAGCTCTTCCTCTTCTAACATGTTTATTATGTTTCACGTGAACTTAGGCTATGAAAATAAATTGATGTTCTTTAGCTTATAATCATGCATTCATATTATCTCGTTTATTAAGATTAATAATTTTTAATTTTGGTAATCACCATTCGTTAAAAAATATTGTAAATTAGTATTTAATTTAATCTTGCTATACACTAATATAGCTCTAATATTGTCTTAAATCAGGGGAACTATGAAGTATTGAGAAACTAAAAAATTAATTACCAATATTTTATTCACAAATACCTAAAAATCTTAAACAATAAGTCGCATCTTCTTGTATGAACCATGTTTATTTCACGTAATTATATCCTGGAAATCCTTGATCTTATCTCCCTCATCTATCCTCCCCCATACCTTATCCTTTTAGAAATATATAGGATAAGTAGTGTTGGTATATATTATATTAAGTAATACCATTACCCGCTAGTTCAGTCCGAGCCAATTTACGTAATGTTTAGCACGTCACATAATGTGACAACAGTGAATTTTTTTTATATTATTTGTAATTATCTTTAGCCAACTTTCAGAGGGATTCTTAATTCAATTGGTATATGTTTTTAATATATTTATCAATTCCGCCAAAATTTCTGATTCTATTTATGTGATTTCGTTCATCTCGACGTTTCATAAAAATTTAATAAACTTTTGTTCCGCTAACTAATTCATGGCATCTGATATTTTTTTAGTAACCTATGTAGTGCAGTAAAATTTTAAATTAATAAATAGAAATAATAATGCCAAAAATGTTTCATTAACATTTATCTAAATGTCATGTATAAAATATTTTTATATATATATATTTTATTTGTAAAGATTTGAAAATACTTTTACAGAGAGAAATGTGTACTCTAAACTACTTTTGTAAAATCGAATTGTAATGTATTAATTTACAACACAGTAATGCGTGAGACAAAGACCGAATGGTAATATGACCAAAATTTATTCTGAATCAACACAACAACCGTACGAAGTACCTAATTTTGGAAACAGAATAAAAGTTATTTTGAAATTACTTCAGGAAGTATTAACGTTTATTTAGTTGCCAATTTCTTAAAAAAGTCAACGCATGAGTCATGAGCATGACATTACATATACATTATGTGCGTACATTGAACTCATATTAATATTTTTTTAATTTATATTATTAATATTATTTAGTTTAAGTTGTGTATAAGATTTTTTGTTTTATTAAATAATTCTAAACTCTTACGCAACTTATCATAATTCGTTTTAGCAGACCTTCGTACGGTTCAGGGTCTACATTTTCGAGGTTGAGCAAATGTCTTAGCATAATTTATTTATTTCTAAGCCTTTTGAATAAATAAGTGATTTCGAAACGCCACAATTAAATATTAAAAAAGTGATTAAAATATATGTCCAATCAACTTGCTTTACCTTGTGTATATAATTAATTATCAACTTTTCCGCAGTATAATAATTAAATCCATATTGGTAACTGGAACTTTTTATTTCATATACAAGTATTTCCCAAGGGTAAGTAATCAAGATACTATTCACGAAATATTTCCTGATTAGATTTTTGTGCTCATACATCTAACACCGATATAACTTTATTGAATTTATTATAGATATTATATAGCTAAGATACTAGACATTTATTTGAACCTCATTTTGAATCTTAGACATGTTATCAGCTTAAGCCGATTACTTCATACCCAGTTCGCAGCGTATGTAAAGACAAATAGTATAGCAGCTCTTATTCTCACCTTTTTTTTATGGGATGGACAAGGTAAACGAGCGGTCGGGTCACCTGATGGTAAGTGATCACCGATGCCTACGGCCCTGTGTAACAGTAGAGGTGTTACAAGAGCGTTGCTGGCCTTTAATATGGAGGTAAACGCGCTTTTTTACCCATGTCGTATCGATCTGGAAACATTGCCGCAGGTAGGCTATTCCACAGTAGTCCTACGGAACCGCACAGTAGTAGAGTTCTACGTGTCCAGATGGTGGGGATGATACTTTAATTTGTGTCGTAATATACAGTTGGAGAATTCAGCGGCGGGCACCAGATCAAAGAGTTCTCCAGAATACTCCCCATGGTATAAGCGATAGAGAACGCACAGCGAGTACACGTCTCTACACTGCGCCAAATTGTCTAACCTTTCACAGATAATTGGGTCCCCAACGATACGAACGGCTCTACGCTATATGTGATCAAATGGTTCAAGTTGATACTGGGGTGCACCAGACCAGAGTTGCGAACAATACTTTATGTGAGGCTCAACCTGGGCACTATACAGAGCCAATCGGTGTGCAGGCGTGAAGTAGCAAGTCTCGTTCTTTCGATGACACTCAGTTTCTTCGCGGCCAAATTGTCCTTGCTGTACAAATGATCGCGATACTGACAGTCATTCGAAACGCTGAGTCCCAATATATTGATAATAGGCGAGGCTTTAAGAGAGAAATATTCTCAAAAACTGATGACACGACAAAAGGGATTTATTTGGTGGTTAACAGCGCGAACTTGAGTCTTCTAGCCTTACGCTTTTCAGTAGCAGTATGTTTGCAAGACATACCAAACCAAAGCTGTGACTTGCCACCAAGCAGCACCACAGAGATAGGAACATAAAGCTCCATACTCTGTAAAACCACCTCGATAACAGCCGAAGCACAGGTACTTGGATCATCAGAACAAGTGAAAATTGGCCCCCAGGGATAGGATGAGTAAAAAGCACGCATCCCGTCCCAATCTGTCCGTCTTATAGTGCCAGACGCGACGAGTCGCTAGTGTTCTGCAACTGTTGCCCTTAATAGAAACCTCACCCTGCACTTGGCAGTGATCGGAAGATCACAGAGGGGCATCGACCAAAATCCGCTACTGTTCTGGATATGAAGTAAGCAGAAGGTCCGTCTGGAAGACGTATGGGTGAGTCAACCAGTTGGGACAGTCCATTAGCCACAGCAAGGTCATATACAGCCCTCCCCACGTGGTCAGTGGGCGTGACCCAAGCCTATCGGAATTGTGGGCCATTAAAATTGCAAAGTATCACGACTTCAGCGGAGGGGATAAGCAAAAGCATATCATCAATGGCCAATTGCAAATGCTCCATAAGTCGATCTGTTTCTGTATTACCACTGTGGGACCTGTACAGACATGCGTAGATTTAGACGCGATCGTTTGAATCGAAACGAAGCCAGATAATATACAGGTTCCGACCTTCAAAATTAGCAAGACGACGGAAACTTAAGTCATTCCTTATGAACACAGTGACTCCGGCATGACGCATGAAGTTATGCTCTAATTTGTAAAAAACAGAAACAACAATGCCGGCCGAGCCGTTTCAAGGTGGTGATGGACGGCATTCAAGTTGGAATGAAGATCCCTGATGTTACATAAATCCACTTCAAGCGTGGAAGGGGTTGCCGTTGAGCGCACGCCTCGTTTGACTTGTCTATTGCGCGGTTCTGTGCCCTCCCCAAAACTCGACGGGCGACGGGTGACGACTCGAGAGATTCTCCAGCATCGGGGATGCTGGTACCCTTCTGGGGTAGAATCTCTTTCAGTACCGCTGTCATACTCTGAAAAGGGTTTGGAGTTGGGATTCGGAGCTCGGCACTAGCTAATGCGAAACGCAGTGACGAAAAAAGCCACTACTTAACGCCGGTTTTAAATTCCGAGGGTTGTTGGTGTCATCACTGACAACATGACTAGCTTTAGATGCTTCTCAAGATTATCACTTTGCACTAATTTCAAAGACTACATAATTTAATGATAATTCAGTGTTCTTCTTTGACAAGTCCTCCAAAGCGGGGAAATTAACAGAATTTAACCCTGAGTATTTATTTAATGAAGAATTGTCTTCTCTACCATCGTATGTAACCAATTCACGTCTTTCACCATTTTAACTTATTTATATTTATCATTTCATTACAAGTACAGTTTGTTTAAAAAAATAAAAACTAATAGGTCACTAAACGTTTCATCACAACAGAGTTCATAAGCGTAATCTGGCTGCTCATAAAATGTAATGCGATCAATTATTGTATATTTAACACGTATTTTATAAACAAACTCACTTTTATGTTTTTATCATATAAAAAAAGATAAGTATTTATATTACATAATTTAAAAACAAATGCAAGCAGCAATAGCATACCGTATAGCATACCATATTTTCTATAAATTGTTTAGAAAATCAGTTTTCACATAATTGTTTGCAAATTTTACGTATTTTGCTTTGTATAACATTGATATTTTTCAGAAAAATATCAATGTTATAGTTAGGTAGGTTTGCATGTCTGATTATTATAGACCTTTACGCAACATTCTGTGACATATGTCAATATAAATTTATAATATGTTAATATAGTGTATAAATATTAAACATAAAATGTAGAAACTTACTTGATAAGTAAGTTTCTACACACTTTGTTTTGTATTATAGCGTAAGCAAAGAAAACTTCGTACTAACACACTTCGTTCTCCATCCGAAAGCAATAATAATTTTAGTGGCAAAAATCAAATCAAACTGACCAAATTATGTGTACACTAGCTTTTTTAATACATCAAAAGTATTGAAAGCAAATAACATTTTTGCATCTCAGTGTATACTGAAAATAAATATTAAAGCAAGATAGATTACTCACAATAAATAATGCCCCATTTTGTTACTCGCCACTTAAATTCGTAACCAGCGTGTGGTGTTTACACGATAAATTATAGATATTGCATAAACATTGGAATATATTTTATTGCACTATAAAATGGAAAGATGAAGTATGAATGTGGTAGCACACAAACACGGCTTTGTATAATACCGAAAAGCTTTGAAATACAAGTTATTAATGAACCAACAATGTGTAAAAATACTAATAATTCATTAATGCCACCATACATCACGATATTCTTTTTGTTGTCTTAAAATTTATAAATGTTTCCCCTAGTGCTATCATAAAATTTCCCATCGCACTTATATGGTCGTACGAAGTGTGCCCATGTTATAAGAAATTCCATTTTAAAACTCTTTTCATAATCATATTGTTTTCTGTTTATGTGTCAATCTCAAGGTCATTTTCTCCAAATCACGTTAAGTATCAAGTTAAAATCAATATCATTTCTTGAAAATTAAACTTCTTAGTCAACGAAATCAAAAAATCAAAAGAAAAAAAAACGTCTGGTCCACCTGGAATTCTCTAATAATTTATGGTTTACATATAGTTTATTTTATACAAAATGAGTAACGTACGGCAGCAAACTTAAGTATTGTACATTTTTATATGCAGCACTTGCCTCCAGTTACAACGAAAACAATTTGCACTTGACCGATATTTTATTTATTATTTGAAACGGTGTCAATAACACAAGTTTGTATTATTTTCGTAATTGTAAGCCAATTAAAAATAGAGCTTATAGAGTTTGAACATTTTTATTTTGCTAGTTAATAATACTTACGTTAATTTTGTATGAAGTACAGTACAGTACAGTACATAAGTACAGTACGTAAGTTTGTGATTGTTTGCTTTGTTGTTCATCTCCTGCGGTGCACCTATGAATTCAACATTTATTTCAATAAACTGTACTGTAAGTTGTATTTCCCTGCCAAATGTTGTAAAATTAGGTCAATGGGAAGTACCCCATAAGTTTTGATTACGCGGCTAAAAGCGACTAAATCGAAGCATAAACCCTTGTATCTTGTTTTGTTTTGCGTTGATTTCATAATTTGACTTTTCCTCCCAGAGGCCATAGAGCTGGACACTTTATATATTACTTACATATGTATACTAGCAATGGATTTCACATAAAATTAGTGCAAATTAAAATTTATATAAGATATACTATCATGAAGTAAAAAAGTGAAACTTCTAGAGGAACAATATTTATTGACATAATGGTGACGTTTTATATATAAAAATAACAAATCCAAATATAAACGCAAATCATTTATTCAGCATTTACAGTATACACATTACACATACATAATATACAGTCACAAAGAGCTAATCATCACCATCCTGTCACACCACCGAAATGTCTTTTCAGTCAAAATGTTAAATTATTAATATTCAAACAAACTGTTGATTTTATAATATCTTATTTTAATTGATGTAAAAAATTAAACCTAAAATGTACATATATATGTACATAGCCACGTAGAGGCACTTTCATAGGAAGTAAAAGTAATTTTATCTCTAAATTATCGACATTTAAACTTATATTTTGGCTTCATTCAAATTTTCTAAATTTAATACGAAATGAATTATAACAGACTTGATCACAGTGAAAATAAACGATACCTGTTATATAAATTTCCTTTCTGTATTCGGACCTTTCTAATAATCCCTCTTAATGCTAAATTGTCACGCAGATTATGTGTTTCATTACAGACATGATATCATGATAAAACTTTAGCGCCCTAAGGAAGACTGATCACTTTGCTTTAATTTTAAGAGATTCATTTACAATATGTGGAATAATAAAAATTACGGATTGAAAATATTTTATCTTTAATAATATAATAATTTTGTGCCTACTTTCTTATAAAGTAATTCCTTTATAAAATAATAATAGTGAATCACGCCGTCTCAAAATTTAATAAAAATATTTTGGTGACTTACTACGGTAAAACAGACATACAATATGGAAGATACTTTTATCTTATTGACTCGTAATTTAAACCATATATTCATGTTCAAAGAGATTCATTGCTTTGTAGAATAGATATTATATATAATGATTCACAGAGATCTGTAATCAAAATGAATCAATATTCACTGATTCGTCATTAATTTTACCACAAATAGATCTAACAAGTACTTTTATGCAAAACGCAAAAGTTTTGACAGCGTGTAACAAATGTTTCCGTATCTATGTTTATTTGCTTCATTGTAAAAAGCTATCAAACAATTTTATAGTGTTAACTTTGCCGTGATTTATAAGAAGTTAATTTAAAAGTATTACATCAGCTTTTGCGTTACATCATCGTGAAATGTGGTGCGAGAATTATTTCCACTTTTCTATTGAATAAGGTATATACTTGAGTCGCAGAAAATGCTCTAGACAGATGATTCGTATATAACTATTTGGACTATTGGCGGTTTCGGTTGACTCGTTACAGGGCTTGTTATGTCCCTAATCACGGCTTCGACCGCCGCCTCCCACTCCAGCTGGCGTTTTTCCCCTAGCCCGTCGCGTCCTCCAAATCTTGGCATGGTGACCTACAAGAGATTACATTTTATTTAACATTGAACAATATGCCAAATACATTTGTTTTATATATGTAGTAATTACATTTAACGCTGACGCCATATCAGCATTAATCTTGATTTTTCAAATTACAATAAATAAAAGTATCATCCCAAATAAATTTACTGCCAATTTCCTACAAAAGCGAAAATAAATTATATATTCGTATATATAGCAGACCTATGTCAATGACGCACATCGGCCCTTACCTCTGCAAAGTCTTTATTACCCTCCATGTCACATTTAGTGTATCGTATATTTTGTGAGGTGAATTAATGACTCGATTAATGTCTGAAGCCGATTAGACCTGAGGCTAAACTTTTTTATTAAATATTGATTTGTTGCAACGTTTTTCAAGTACTAAAAGGATATAAGTTTTTCACTTAGCAACTGTTGCTTAGTGATTCAAAAACAAAAATACATAACGATGTAGGTACGTTGAATACCAGTGTCCAAAATTAATTATTTAATCTCGCGTCTCATTTTCCTAGATGTACAGGGAATGTTACATTCGTCTTGTTTCTTATATAACGTAGACTAGGGAATTAAATTTCCTATCGTTTTACTTTTAATAGTTTATCACTCTCCTAAATGGAAATTAAACTTATTATCTTTAGTGTACGGCTACATAATTTCAAACTCTATCTTGACAACTTTACTTATTGATATTACAAACTTTATAATTATGTATCATGAACATATAATAATTCCACATATAGATAGTAATCCTCCAATATAATATTGTTAAGCTAAAACCGATTCCTTGTCAAATATGAAAATATTATTTGCATTAAGAGCGAGGGAGGCGTGACATATAAGATTACTTTACAATAACTAAATAATATAATAAATAAAAATGAGACGACTTAGCGAACAGATTTTTATAAGAATCCCGCATCTATCAACAAAACCAGTGAATTGGAAACAGAAGTATTCGTCTAACATTGACATGTAGATAATGCGGATACATTTTGCCGAAGGTCAACCAAACACTGACGTACTTTTATATCAACACGATGTTTTATAACCAGCGCATCGGAAACTTATAAAAATATCCCATAACATTTATCTTTTAGTTCATAACACTTTTAGTGGTTTTCTAGTTACTCCGACCGTGAGCCGTAATCAGATGTGCTCAGATCGATTTCGCTCCGATGGTGAATAAAAAATTCAATTTTGAAATAAAAAACACCGGTCATTTTACTATCCATTAGATAGCTATTCCACGTGTTTTATTGGGTACTAAAACTAAAAGGGTGGCTATTGCGACATTGAAGCACTTGACGACCTCATTCTTTACTTGTGCAAGCAATGCCATATGATCATAGCGAGAATAGATTACAATTTGTATACTAAAAATAGTATAACTTGTTGATTACATACTAACAAATCAATTTATATTGAAAAAGCATCTTTATAAGCAATATTTATGTATAAAAATTATTAAATTCTCTTGAATAAAACATGAGTCCTTGGTATTAAATAAAAAATAAATAAGAGGTCGTTTCTTAAAATCAACTCAATTCATTAAAGATTAAGTGCAATTTGCATCTAGCTACTTATAAGCAATAAACGCCATAGCAAATAATCAAAGGCATTTTCCTATCACGTTTATACATACGAACACGTTATTGATCTGGGTCTCAGTCAGCCATTAGACATGAGACTCCAGTTGTTTACGACGAAGGCGGATGTCTGTTCGGTGTGAAACTGCCGTCTCATCGGGCGCTTTTGCTTTGAACTCGAAACATCAACACTTGCAAAACTCTCAGTGAACACTCAATAAAGTTTAACTTTTATATATTTGTTTATTCTTTATTATAAATAAAGGTAAATTTTATGATTTTATTTCCTATAGTATACAATATTTATATGTCTAATTTACAATATATATATTAAACTACTTTAAATATATCTTCTTCCAGATAAATACATAATCCACGTATTATTGATGTAGGCAAAAAAGATTTCATTACGAAGATAAGATTTCCTTATTAACTTAATAAAGTTTAACTAATTTTAAATAACGATGCACAAAACTAATTTTTAATTAGTTTTAAATAAACGAGTATTTATTACTTCTAAATACAAAATGAAATCCTTGTTTGTTCATTTTGCTTTAATCAGCATGATCGTGGCATAATATATATATACCTAATAAAAATTCAACTTACATAAATAATCATGAATGCGTTTTAGGTCAAGGCTTAGCCACTAATCCGTACGAAGCATAACTTTACTTACGACTGTTAAGACCTTTCTAAGATCGTTATGGAGAGCAGACACGTCGACTCCACGCCCGGCGTCGCCAAGTCTTCGTAATGTGTCTGCCAGGGGACCTGATAGAGCACGTAGTTGCTGCCAAGACCTAGCGTACTGTCTACGAACTAGCTCAATAATAGTCGACGTTAGTGCCAAGCCTATTAAAATGTAAAACGTACATAACAGCATGTACTTAGGTCGTTCTGAAAAAAAAAAATGTTTTCAATATAATATATTATTGTTCTTATTATAGTTACTAAAAGAGAACATTTTTGTTTTTAATATAAATAAAGTTTTATAATGACAACGTGAATTCAGACACTTTTTGAACAGACCACATCAACGATCGTACATAAAATATAATTATTAAAACTCCTATAAATGTTGATGTAAATATTTAAATGGTTTTGTTACAATATATCAAAAATATTATAAATAACAACAATTTTAGCATCCAAGATTTATAGTAATACTTACTCGGAACAAGATCTCCAAATCCAATAGTGGTCATTGTAATGAAGCAAAAATAGAATCCGTCGTAGAAAGTCCAATCATCTTCCCACATCTTAAAGAGTCCAGCTCCAGCCGACAAATATAAGAACAAGAAGCACACTGCCCAAAACGCGTACAGAGACCGCTGCCCCGCTGGATTACCCGCTGGATTGCAACTACACCATTCTAGATACAATAAATATTATTACTGAAAATAAATATAAATAGATTTCTTTCGTATCGTTAATACAAAATTTATGTGTGGCTCATATAAACGTGAACCGCACATAAATCGTTGCCTGAATAAACTTACTTGGCATTGCCGGCATTTGTTTAGCTACAAGAGACACAAATGTTGCGAAAACTCTTCCAAGATCTGCGATCACGGTGAGTGTTAGCGGAATTCCAATAAGCGCGTATGCAATACAAAACACTCTTCCCCAGAATGTTTCTGGTACTATGTTGCCGTACCCTGAAGCAATAGCGAGCGATTAAATATTATTGCTGATTTGCTAGAGTAAACTAAAATAGTGGCAAGTACTCCCATGTTATAAATACGTTGTATAATAAACAGAATCGTTTTTAGATATATTTTAAAGTAGTCTATACAAAAGTTTACAAAAAATAATTAATAAATATAGTATTTTTTAACTAAATTATTTTTAATTCTTATACTAATATGCTGAATGCTTACATGATTCTTACACACCTATTGTAGTTAATACTGTCGAAGAAAAGAACACAGCTTGCAGTACACTCCATTTTTCCTCGACTGGTGGGAAATTATTTTCTATTTCTAAAGCTATACCATTACCTGAGGCATCTTCCAATATCTGAAAGTAAATTCATTGTAACTGCTCAGTAATTATATTGTTTGTTTTTATATTGAAACAAAAACTATGTGTTTTTATTAGAATTTATGCCGCAACAGGAAATATAAACCTGTATTTGTTGTATTTTATATGTAACATAATAAAAATTTTGTTGAAGATTTTAAAACGTTTAATTTAGCTACATTTTATAGTGAAAGTATCCGCCGAATTATATGACTTGCATGAATAGAACAATTAACCTACGTTAACATACAATCATGTATATAAAAATAGCATACACACAGTCTCTCTAAATTTTATATTAAATACATATTAGATTGCAGGTTTCAAACAAGAATACATTGTGAAATATCACTTATATTGTGGATTTGTAAAATATATTGACCCATAATGGCGTAACAACAGAGTGTCTGATTGTAAATGTGACGATTGTGGGTTCGTTTCTCATTCGAGGAAATGAATGCATTTCAAAACAAGGCGCAGCGTTGAGTGTCATTGCATACAATATCTTGTAACTGAGCATAAAGTGTAATATGGTATCCAGCGTGAAGCTAAAATAAATAAAAAAATAATATAAATGCACAAAGAACAATTAAGCATTTTCTTAACCTTTTCATAAATTGCTAACTGATCACTTAAAACTTTTTCTAAGCTCTCCTCTTCAGTTCCATTCATGTTATATTCGGATACTACTCGTATGAGATTCCACCTTTCAGTAAGTAGACGATTTCTTAAGAACTCTTGTTTTGCCAACTCGGCTGGATATTCAAGTGCACGAAAAACCTGTCCAATCATATTAGTTAATGCCCATTCTTGGTATTAATTAACATTGAATTTGTACATTAAACTGAATTACAATAACATATGAAAAAATGATGGAAGAGTTTTTTATAAAACCAAAATAAGTTGTAATAACCAAATAAGAATCTCGATGTTGCTGGACAAGTAAAAAGTTTAATAAAGATTAAAAATTATTAAGAGTAATATCTTTGTAAGTTTGAAATGATATTTTACAAAATTGTGGAAAATTTTATCAAGCTAATTAATAATATATAAATATAATAAACGTACGTACCGTATATTGTGATTATTTTAATTTTTTTTTATACATTTGCTTTATTTTTAAGAAAAAGAGCTATTTAACGATTACATTGAGGATATTTTTAATATATAACGTTATTACAAAATGTTTATCTAAAGTAAATTAAATATAATTAGTATCAGAGATAGAACCATTGCTAAATATTTTGAATATTACTCAAAAGTTTTCAAATTCTTTCTCGTATAAACAATTATCACACTTTTTCAATTTAAATTCGCCGAAGTCTGCAAAATTACTTGAGTCACCTTGATCTTTACATACTGGTATAAACGGCGGAAATATTTTTTGATGTAATATCATATGCCAGTTGATTTCACTAAACCAATTGTGACTTTTAATATCATATACCCCTGCCTTCAGTGAGCCATAGCGCTTAGTCGGGTCTATGTCTAAAAGATGTTTTATTAAGGATTTACATGTAGGTGACATGTTATTGGGAGTTTTATATATTCCAGTAAGAATTTTCTCATAAAGTTTTATTGTGTCCGCATGATGAAAAGGCGGAAATCCTGCTACCATTTCGAAAATAAGTATACCGAGTGACCACCAATCTACACTATAGGTATATCCTTTTGATAAAATAATCTCTGGAGCAATATACTCAGGTGTACCGCATATAGTCCACGTTCTATTTTTTATTGGTTTACCGAAGCCGAAATCACCAACTTTAATAAACCCAGATTCATTAATTAAAATGTTCTCTGGTTTGATATCTCTATGAACGATACCACAATGATGTAAATATTCTATAGCTAATACCATCTGTGCTGTATAAAATTGTGATAACGGTTCAGAAAGGTTTCCCATTCTCCTTATTAAAGTAAAAAGTTCACCTCCTGCTTCGAAAGGTAGTACAAGATAAATATATAACTGATCTTTGCAACAAAAATTTAAAGATATTAAAAAAGGAAATGTAATACTCTGTAAAATTTTCTTTTCTTGAAGTAATTGCTTAACATTTTTCTTTTTCACTATATGAACTTTTTCTAAAGCTTTCATAGCGTAATACTCGAAAGTAGTTTTGTCACGAACTAAGAATACAGTCCCGAAGGAACCAATACCAATAATTCTGACAAGATCAAAATCTTCTACTGATTTTTCATACTTAATATTGGCGTTATATGATCTTAGGAAATCTTCTTTTAATGCATCTAGATATCTCTTATGGCTTAATTGAAGTTCAAAAGAATAATGTACAACTTTTTCGTCTTTTCTATCAAATATCATTTCGTATTGAATCAATAAATATCACACTGAATAATTCTTTTGAAATTACCATTGTTACACTGAAAGTTACCACATCAGAAAAAATCGTTAGCTGACAGATGTATGTTAAAGAAAATCGGGACATCAAGCAATTATTGTTTTTTAATTATCATTTTTATTATTTCTAAATTCTTTGTTTGCATTATATCTTTAATTTTTTGTAAAATATTTAATAGAAAAACACATCAATTGATATGAGGATTAAGTCCTTAAAACGTTCAATTTCTGTATTCAAGAAAAGTTTGGTATTTCAAGTATATTTGACAAAAAATAATAAGGGGTCTGGGATTTAGATACGTTAGCAAATAATATAATCGGATGCCGGTAGTTAAATATACCATATAATTCAATAAAATTCATTTGAAAGCCACAGCCTATGACAACTAAACTCATGAGATGAATGTATGTAAAACAGATAACAAATTATACGAAATGTCATTTAGGAAAACTTTTTCTTAGTGTGTGTAACAGAATAATCAAAAGACAAAGAAAATTTGGTTTGTACTAAATTATTTTAGCTAAACAACGAACAGTCATTTTATATTAATCATTTCACATTATTTACATATCTGAGAGTAAAGCTTCAATTTCTATAAAGAAAAGAAATAGTTAAAAAAGAAAAGAAATCTTAGAAAACATGAATTTAACAACATTCAAGATTATACTACAAAACTAAATATATTTCTTTTCTTAGCAGTAGTATAAAACGAGTCAGGCCACATTTTATTTTCTAAAAATCTTCAAAATCGCTTTCATATTGACACGTTGAACTTGTTTTAAGTTTTGTTTGTTCTACTTCTGGGAAATTACTGGTGTCACCTGGCGATG
The DNA here is from genome assembly GCA_037178615.1 of Dione vanillae. NCBI lineage: Eukaryota > Metazoa > Arthropoda > Insecta > Lepidoptera > Nymphalidae > Dione > Dione vanillae. Next base: position 50,496 of record JAZFAU010000166.1, read on the forward strand.
TGCAGATTGGGACAAAAGGTGGCCGAACCCTTTGATGTAATATCGAATTCCAACATACATCATAAAACCATAAATGTCTTTTTATATCATATACTCCGCTTTTAAGTGACCCTAAACGCTTGTTTGGATCAACTTGTAATAAATTTTTTATTAAATTTTTACAATCGGAATTTAACGTATCTGGACACTTGAAATGACCTTCTAAAATTTTCTCATACAATTTACTCGGATCTGAAGCAAAAAATGGTGGGTAGCCAGAACCCATTTCAAAAATTAATACTCCAAGAGCCCACCAATCTACTGCAAATGTATATCCTTTTGACATAATGACCTCCGGTGCCAAATACTCAGGAGTTCCACATAAAGTCCATGTTTTTTTCTTAAGAATTTTACAAAATCCAAAATCACACAGTTTAATATATCCATTTGTATCAAGAAGTATATTTTCTGGCTTTAAATCCCTGTGAACCACATCACAGTGATGCAAATATTCTAATGCTAATGTCACTTGACTGGCATAAAATTTTGCTAGATGATCAGACAAACTGCCATATTTTTGAATATAAGTAAACAATTCACCCCCGGCTATGTATGGCAACACAAAGTAAAGATACAAATTATCTTTGAACGCTTCGTCTAAGGCTACTAAAAATGGAAATTGGCAAGCTTGAGTAATTTTTTTCTCCAATATTAAGTGTTTCACATGTTTTCTTTCGACGACAACTTTCTTCGTTACCACTTTCATAGCGTGATAGGTAAAAGTACTTTTATCTCTCACTAAAAAAACTTCTCCATATGCGCCATTTCCGATAGCTTTAATGCGGTCATAGTCACTTGGACTTTTTTCCGAATCTGGAGGCTCCTGGTACCTTCTAACAAATTCGGTTTTTAACATATCCAAATAACGTTGATGATCCTGATGATTCTGTCGAGTGTAAGATTGCCTAGCCATATATTTTGACCTACTTATTTAGCATTTTTAGAAAACCTTGTATAATATATAGCAAATAATACTAAAATAAAGGGATATAAAAGTATAAATGTCATACATAATTGAGCTATATCGTGACATCTATCCAATATATGTCAACAACTGCAATCGTTTATTAATTGCAATCAATCATAGATATTATTTTAATATAAACATAATTATTAGAAAATAATAAACGTTGGTACATGACAAACAATGCTTTAAAAATAATTACTGTTCCATAAGCAAAAAGTGATAATATCTCAATGTCAAAAATTTGCTTTCAGGTAATTTTAAGTAGTAAAATTGATTTATTTAACTGTTTTCTTAAGTTATAATTCAAATAATTATATAGTTCATTTCACAAAACAACTGTTACACTATGGCTGACGATGCGAGAAAACTCATAGGCTTGAATTCCCAAGGTGGTTATTCAATTGAGCGTCAAGAGCAATATAATCAATATCTTAAAAAATTACATGAGGAATTTATAAATATTTGGAATAATAAAATTGAAAATCACGCAAAGCTAGAAGACTTTGAACAGCAATGTGTTATAGGTACCGGTGCATTTGGGGTAGTATATTTATCAAAGCATCTTGTTACCGGAAAATTTTACGCCATGAAAACATTGGAAAAAGAAAGAATAGTTAAATTAAAGCAAATCAATCATAGTTACTATGAAAAGAAAATATTATGTAGTCTTAATTTTCCTTTCTGTGTATACATGAAATACTTTTTTAAAGATAACGTTTATCTCTACTACGTTCTCCCCTATATAGCAGGAGGTGAAATGTTTTCCCATTTGCGTAAATTGGGAAAATTTGAGGAAAGTACTGCAAGATTTTATGGAGCTCAAGTTGTTCTGGCCTTAGAATATTTACACGCTTGTGAATTAGTGTACCGAGATTTAAAACCAGAGAACATTCTTATAGAAAGGTCTGGATATATAAAAATAACTGATTTCGGATTTTGTAAATTAGTCCGTGGCAGAACTTGGACCCTTTGTGGTACTCCTGAATATTTAGCACCTGAAATTATTTTAAGTAAAGGATATGGTATGTCCGTCGACTGGTGGTCATTAGGTATCCTCATATTTGAGATGAATGCTGGTCATCCTCCTTTCTATGCGTCCGATCCGATGCGAATTTATGAAAAAATTGTAACAGGAAAATACAGATGCCCTTATCACTTTTCTACAGAGTTAAAAGACCTGATTATTCGAATTCTTCAAGTAGATGTAACGAGACGTTTAGGAAATCTTAAAAATGGTGTACTTGATTTTAAGAATCATAAATGGTTTCGTGATATAGATTGGGATAAATTACTAAATTGTCGCTTACCTCCACCATTTACACCTAAAATACAATCACCGGGAGATACGTCATACTTTGAACATTATGAAGAAGAAAAAATAAAAGAAAGTTCAATTTGCTTATATGAAAAAGAATTTGCAGATTTCTAACATTATAGCTTTTATATCTATAAATGTAGATTATAAATTATTTTATTTATTTTTGATTATTAGAAGTGTTAACAATAGTTTACTTAAGTTTATTCTGAATTGTTAAGGTATTTTTTCTTTGTTTTTATTTTTATTTGTGATTATTTGTTGTAAGTTAAAAAGGCATGTTTAAACAATGCCTGCTTTATCTGTAAGTATATGTCAAAAATATATAATTCATAATAAATAATAAACAAAAATACTTACTAATCCACCCCCCGCCGTATATAAAGTAAGGGCTACGTATAACCCAATATGGGATAGAACTGCTCTTGGAAAAAACCGTTCCCAATTTGATGCGGGAGGTGCTGGAGAACCCATTAGGGTTTCCGTTTCCCAGTTTAAGCTTTTCACACTCTTGCCCATTTCCTTGCAATTATTCCACTTGGCTTATATAATATATAGTGTATTTAATTTTCCATTTATTCAATAAATTGATGAAAATCGTGTGTGAGAATCATTTTAAATCTGTAATACGATATATTTTTTTAATATAAAAATTTTTAAACACAGCTTTAACACAAAATTAAATCTTTGTGACTAAAAGCTTCAAACATCAAGCGCGGCGGTATTATATTACTCGCGAATGTAAGTTACATGCACTTAGCAGTAGTATTTTGATAAAAAATATTGTAGCGGGCTAAATTACTACCTATACATATCTATAATACTTATATAGTGTGTATCTAACTAATTTGTATTCAACAGCGTCTTTTAAACATATGTACACAAAACTACATATTTCTGTTGCATACTATATATTGAATGATATATTTTGGTATAGGATTGCTAACTCTCTGTTAATCATAGTACCCAACAAAACTAAATCGATTCTATTTACAATACTTGGGGAGTATTGACGCAGCAAATTATACGTCGCCAGATCATATTGCTGGCGCCTACTACAGGTTGGCAAACGCAAAATACTTAAACATATAGATACGTATGATTGCATATCATGGTAGACTTTGGACTAAATTGCTTATTAATATATTATATATAACCAAATTGTTATAATGTAATAATATAGTAACAAATTTTGGTAGGGTTTTCATGACATGTGAAATTAGGTCATATAAAATTACTCCTGACGCATCTGCGACCCTACAAAATTTCCTCTAAATGATAATTAGTGGACGCTGGAATTCTAAGTAGAACACTACTACTTTTGAATGGTTTACGTATTATCGAATTTAAACCTGCATTGCGTATAGTTACATAAGTTGAGTATTGAACAATGAAACTTTCAAGATGTTAATTTTGTTATAAAGATTTAATTTATTTCGTTAACTTTAAATAAATAAATAATAGTTTAATAATAAAAAATAATCAAGTATGTGTGTGTATAGTACGATTAAAGATAATATATCGTTTGAAATTATTAATTAATATACCTACTGTAAATTCACTTAACTAAAAAATTTTGAAAAAACTACTAACTTTTCGTTACACAAGTATGTACAAAAAATATTATATAGTGAACACAAAAACTTTTTTCACGAAGTTACTCTACTTTCGTACAAATAAAATATAACGGGATCCGGGAACAACCATTCCCGGCGACGCTCTGCAAACAACTGAATTACTAAAATGACTGAAGTCCAGGGCACGATAAGCTTGCAGTAGGTACGCTGAAATCGAAAATTTACACATTTTACCCATAACATAAAGTTAGTGCACGTATAAAGCTGATTATATTAAAATTTATCATAACTAATTGACCTAAACTATACTATTGTTATTAACCTCGACAATTCACTAAATTTTTAACAAAAAAACTTCATGTGTATAGCTATTTAAAGTTACATTTAGATAATCAAAAATATAAATACGAAGAATAGTTGCATATGTGTTTGATCGGATCATATTAATCTGCTTTTAAAATAGAAAATATAGAAAAAATATCTCATACATTTTTTTGATTAATCTAATATTTAGTTAACAAAAATCAATTGTTGTCATGATAAAGATCATTCATTAATATTGAGACTGTAATCACTCTATCACTATCTATACCCAATGTTGTTACTAAGCAGTGCACAACTATGTTTTTCTTTTCTTCATTATAATTTATATAGCACGATTGCGGAACTGGCGGCTGGCGCCTTGCGGGTACTTGCGGCAAATTCATTTTATACACGCAAGCGTTTGATATTGGAAACTGATTACAATTTATTATAGCCTAGTTAAAAATTTTATAATGTTATGAAACCAAAATCATGAAAAATATAAGAGGAATTTCTTTTTAAAACTATTTTTGTTATTTAGATTACATTCAAAGAAAATATAAGCTTTGCTTAAAAATTTTTTTTTTAGTCTAGTTATCTAATTTTATTTATATATTTTGGTTTTATTTTGTTACGCAAAGTTTTATTGTGTATAATTTTATCTATACAATAACAAATCTAATAAAATTACGTCAATTTCATAAAATATTTCCTTCTTGTAGTAGTTCTTGACGTCAATTCTTTAAGCCTCATCTTCCTATTCTCCCCTTTTCTCTTTACGTAATTTATTTTATTTCAAAGATTATTTTGATCATAATAAATCATTCCATTTTTAATCCTTTCTTAAGTTTTTCTTAGCGAATTAATATTTTAATGGTTGGCCTTCTAATTTTTACTTATTACCAATTTTAATGTATTGATTAAACAGGTTTTCCAAGATCGCTAAAGTAATATCTATAAAAATAAATTTGAGACAAAAAATTGATTTATGAATTAATTAGAATTAATATAGCGCGAGCATTTTCTGATTCATTATACTCAAAAATAAAACTGCATTTAAATATCTTATGACGATGACTGTATGGAGCGATGAAGATCTTGAGACGATGATGGCTTAAATGGGCTATTTCACGTTAAATATATCCAATGGAACAGAAGATGTAGCATAACATGCTAAGGGCTTATAGGATAGAGAAATATAAGCAGTCTGAATGACGAAATATCAATAACTGCAGGATTTGGTATGGTTTTGTAAATGAACCATATGATTGTGATTTCTCTTTGTTACTACTGAGTGTAGATACCCGCTTTAAATATATTAATATAAATATATTTATATATATTTATATATTTATCTCTATCTCCGACGATTCATTCATGAATTCATATTTTATAAAGTGAATATCATTATTTAGGTTTTGTAATTTACACATTCACCAGTAAATTACATGCTTTTATTCAAGGTGTCAATAAATTGATTCAACAATCCAAAGGACACATAATAACATTACAAAACTTAAATGCACGAGACCACCTTTAAAAAATTGCCGTTTGTTGGCTATATTTCACAGAAACAGAAACTGAACCTAGACTGGGAATATAAAAATATAAAAAAATTGCGTATAATCATCAGGTAATCATCAGGTAGTATGGTTGCAATATTATTAATAAGTATTGCAACCATACTACCTGATGATTACCCACCTTGCAATATTATTAATAAGTATTAAAGAAAGATAGTATATACTAAAAATTCAAAAATAAGGTCAATCATGACGTATAAGAATATGCAGTGGATAGAGTTGTAGAGTAAAAACAGTGTCTAAAAGAACGAAGCGATCACAGTACATTTTATTTCGAAATTGACAAATGTTCACAGTTAAAGGAAGAATATATGAATAATTATACACAATTGAGAACTGTGCTAGTGTATAGAAGTTATAATGTCCAATACATTGTATGTAGAAATTAAAACCCCAATGTCATGCACTAATAAAAGAAGGTTATTTGAATAGGTTCTCATTAACTTGGACATATCTTTAATTTATCTGATACCCTTTTCTCATTGATGTCCTTCGTTTCTGCATAAATATAAAATAACTATTTTAACACAACATCACTACTATATACCTTTTACTAAAATATATATGTATATACATACATATGTATAAATAAAGAAAGATTAATAAGCTTATGTTTTGTATATTACGACCAGATTAATTTAACATGTTGAAGAAAATTAAATTGATCAGTAGCTTTTCTTGAAAACGCTAATAATTCCTTTTGAGTTATAACAGAATATACGGTAAGATCCTGCTTAATCGTAATAGGCAAAAATGTAAGCAATAGTGTAGTGTGGCTTTCAACTATAACTCTTAACCTTACCTTTTTGACTTTTTCAAATTTCTATAAAATAAAAGGCTATTTACAATTTTTTTCTAAATAAAACATTCATAAAAGATATTTTTAAGAAAAAATGAAAAGTTACAATCTTAACGTACGTATAAAATTTTAAACCAAATGCGAATCAATTTACTTAGAGTTACGGCTTAAGGCCTGAGCTGATCAGTACTATATAATAAAATGATAGAAAAGATAATTTTGTACAGTAACGATTTAAAAAAAAATGTTAGTTAATCGGCTAAGATGTCAATAATCAAAGCTAAAAAAGAGAACTGTCGTGGCGCAGAGATGTAGCGTCTGCCTGTAAACGCTACGGTTTGTGAGTTTGATTCCCACTCGGGGAAGATAGATTTTCCATTTTCATCGCTCTAGAAAATAGGCAAAGCGCGGCGTTGAGTTCCGCCACTCAGCACGCAATGTCTCGAAAAAGGCAGAAAGTGGGGACGGATAAAGCAGGGACTAAGCGACGGAGTGTCTTAACATTAGGTTCATATGGTTGCTGCAGTTCCCTCTGCCCACCTTGCAATATGCGGGATAAAGCGTGAAGCTAAAAAAAGGTAAAAACATTAAACTCAGCAGAATTTTTATCTGTTAAGATAGACATAATTTCTGGTGAGTTTTATTGTTATTTGCCTTCCAATCACGCAAAAACTACTGTACAGAAATGAATTATTTTAGGTACGGAGCTTATCGTATAAAATAGTAATTTACGCAATATTGAATACGTATGAAATAATACAGGAAAAATCATAAAAATGTGGTTTTTATTCCGATGTTCCATATAGTTCTTGGAAAATTAAAAAGCAAAAAAATTGAAAAGCTAAATTTTAGTTCCCTTTTAATAAAAATATCGTAAATTGATCAATGATTACTACTATAAACACATGAGTTACATTTTGCATAGAAATAGCTTGAATTCTTACGCAATTTATAAAAAAATTCTGCAATGCAAACCACGTAGAAGTTACAAAAACTGAGACGATTAAATGCAAGTAAAGTACATATAATTACATTCTCACATTGTAAGAGTGGCAAATGGTAGAAGCTTTTTCCAGATAGAACGGAGCGCCCTACTTTGTTATATTTCTGTACTAGATCTTTTATTTCTAGATCCTATATTTCTTTGCTTTGGAAACAAGACAAAGTGCAGCGTTAAGTTTCTCCACTCAATTCACAATACGTGGAAAATCGAAAAGTAGAGAACGGATTGTCTTTACACTAGGTTCTTACAGTTCCGGCGGTTCCATAAAAAAATTATAATTGATAATTTCCAAGCAATAGCAAGAGATATTATGAACTCAGTGTGGCTAATTTTTATGCACGCTTGCCAGACCAGTCTTCGAATATAAAATATCATTCTAAACACCGAAAAAAATAAATAATAACTTTGATTAGTTTATATTACTTTAAACTACGGACAAGTTTATACTTCACCTTATAATTCCGGCTGATTGCTAGTTGAGGGGCTCTGGTCACGTTCCGATACATGATGATTTCTATTAACAAATCTTACTAGAACAATGGAGTCGTAATGTTGATTCTTAATTCCTCCTACACGCGAGCTGCTTAATGTGCAATAATGACGTTGCTACCACTATCGCTATTTGTCGGTCACCATCTCTTACAACGTCCTAAACTGTGTTTATGATGTGTGCATCCCAGATCGTGTTGATATGCATCGGAAGCTAAACGAAAGTTAGTAAAATAATATACATGCAGTGAGAAGATTTCGCAATTTTTGTAACTTTACATTGCAAAAATAAACGAGTATATGAAAGCAATAAATTTACCAAGACAAAAATCAATCCCAAGACATGTTGACCTGGAGCTTGGCTAATACGATAGCTGGTAGAAAACAGAAGTCTAAAATTCCCGTCGAGCTTCTTAAAATGTCTGCAAATCACAAACAATCTAGCAACCAAAATTTTAACACAGTCAACCAATATTTTGTTAATATTGAAAAAAAATACTATAATTCGATGAATATTGTTCTGGTTAATGAAAAACAAATCGTTACCGTAACTATGTAACTAACAGATGGTTTTACCACTGACAATATTCCATTGAAACTTGTTAAGCTCTTGCGGAAAGCTCTAGTACTAGTTTCTCATACTTAATATATAATCTTGCAATTCCTTAAGGCGTATTCCCGAGAGCACTTAAAAAAGCTAAAATTACACCATAATTCAAAAGTTATAGAAAGGTCTATGAGCAAAGGTCAACGTGACAAGCTACAGGCCTATTTCTGTGCTAAAAGTATTGTCAAAGATATTAGAATGCATTCGTTTACGGATATAGAACATAACATATGGATATACAATAACGGATATGGATTTAGACGTGGTCTATCAATCGAAGATGCAGTTGCAAGATTCATGAATAAATGGTAAAAATACTAAACAAAAGAAAAATCTTTTGGAAATTCCAACCAAATTTCTAGATCTGTCTTAAGCTTTTACACAATTTTAATTCTTAAAATGATGATTATGACCGACGATCTCCATTGGTATAGTTGTTTTTTGGCATAAGACATTCTTAAAGATTACTTATTCGGCTCTCTAACCAAATGTATGGTTAAACATAAAGGGTAGACCATTTAACTAAACTTATAGATAAACATAAATTAAGAACCTGACTGCATACTTTGAAATACGATCAGATTGAGATATTGCTCACCATAACAAATTATTAATTTTATTTATTCATCTTTTATTTTTTATTTGGAATCTTACAAAATTGTAATGTATTTTAGCTATCTATATACGTATTGCCAAAAAACCCTACGCTACAAGGTTGTGTTATGTTATATTATACTCTCAAAATATAAGCTGTAGAGAAAATTAAGCTGTAAGACTTAGTTTAGTAGTTGATAGATCAATCATAGTTGTGCTGATGTATAATTTAAAAAATTATTAAGTCGTTCTTATTATGATTTTTCTGTATTTTTTGCACTTGACGAGAGAAATAAATTATTATTATGATTGTTGTGTATTGCGGCTTATAAAGCCACCTTTTATTTTGCTAAATCACGCAAATGCCATTCATCTAACATTTGAAATTGTCAACGTAACTTGAGAGATAGATAGAAAAGAATAAAAATACGAATTTTATAAAAATATCAAAATCTCCCACTTATTGACATAACTAAGTACACGAAAATATACCTTATTTCATCAAAATTATTTTTATTTAGTTAAAAAAAATAAAATGAATTGAAAAGAACATAATTGCATTAATGTTCTTTTTAAACAAACTTTGTCGAAAAATATTTAACAGTTAAGAATTTAGGATCGTAGAAAATTCCATACAGTTATTAATTCAATAGAGTAGATATACTTAATTTTTTAATTGAAATTTTTAATTTTTAATTGAATTGACAGAGAGAAATAACCAGACAGATTTTAACTAGGCTATAATATCTTCATAGATTGGTTACAAGCACGAGACAAAAAACAGGTTTTTATAACTCGTAGCAATTTTTAAAACTGGTTCGTTTTTTATGGTAATTTCGCAATAAAAATTAATTGTATGATTAACATATAATCATGCTAAGCAAAACAATGATTCGAAGCAATTATATAATTGTTACGACGAATCACATTTCTAAAAAGCAATAAATAAATAAATAAAAAATTTTGTTTACGTCCGCGTCAACAAACTTTAGGTTGGTAAGTTGAGTAGGCATTATTTACTACAATTATTACTGAATTATCAACATTTAACTGAATATCAACGTTCCAATTTATATATTAAAATAAAATTTAAATATCTTTTTGTGATTTCAAAGTACAGAAGTATAACTGTGTATTATTGTACTTTTCGCGTAAATTCCTTAACTCCAATCGCTTGCTAGCCCATACTAACTTATAAACCAGAGATTAAGTCGATATCTCGATCGTAATTAAGTCGTCGAAACAACAAAATATAAAATCATTACTTGCGAGGAATATTGTTAATATTTTTTTTAATAATAAATGTAAGTTTAAAATAATAAAAATAAGCAGATAGTAAATAAATGAAATGTCAAAAGCAAAAATTAAACCAGTACACGTACATTAAATGTCTAAGTTGAAAGCAATAATAAATATAAGCAATATAACCTATAAATAAAAAATAAAAAAAATATAAGAAAGATCACTATAAATAAATAATCAAGTCAATCTATAATTAAAAAATAAAAAAAATAACCTTGAGCTTCTACTATGTTCATAAAAGTAGCCAATTTTATTTTCCTTTTTACTAAGTAATATATTTAATATATATACATATTTTTGTCATTCAAAAATTAATAAATAAAGTTTTAAGCTTTTTGTATTTATATACTCTTCAAGTTTTTTAAACATTACTTGATTATAAAGTTTAACGTTTGTATTTTATTAAATATCTTGGAAGCTATGTGCCTACTCCTTGATACTCCTGTTACTACTCCTTGAGCAATGTAAATATAATATTATCCAGTTTCAGCTTTGTGTCGGTTGCTAAGTGAATGTGACGAGAGTAATGTGACAACCTTATTGTCTTTCCAAGTTACTACACTCATATCCACACCTTGAAATGTAGTCATTCTTTCTTCATGGAAACCTCTTGGGGTAGATGTACGCATCAGTTGTTTCTTGTCAGGTAATTTTGAATTAGGTATTCTGTTTTGTTGAACTGTACCTACTGAATGTATTCCTTGAGTTGCCAAATAGTACACTAATGGCACAGCTGTATAAAAAATTGTCATAATAAATAATATGATTGACATCTCTCGGTATACCTCGAGCTAAGCGAAGGACAACATTGCTAGTGGCGCCCAAGTCTGGTTCATTATCAGGTTTATTTGTGAGATCCTGGCCAGAATATAGCTCAAATTGATATGCAAATCCTTGTAGACTACATAAAACAAACAATTTGAAACCCCATTTATGGGGTTTGTTAGGTAAGTACTGTTTGAGGAAGTGCGCCACTTTGGTTGCACACATTTGTTCATCTATAGACAAACGTTGTTCCATAGCAATTGATGAAAATTTACTATTCAATTCATCAATAACGGGACGTATCTTGAATAGTCGATCATGGCCTGGCTCACCAATTGCCTCGTGGTTGTCGTTGTTGTTGAAATGTAATGATTTTTTTATTTCCTCAAACCTCTTATTTGTCATAACAGAATATATTGGTTCGTAGCCATACTTTGGAGACCAATATGATCTAGTACTGGGAAAATGCTGGACTGACATATATATAAGCACTCCAAAAAATTTTCGCAAATCTGATATGTTGTACGCTGTAGATTTTTGAGGATTTTGTTGTGTTGCATACAGGTTTGTTTCTTCCACTATGCTTTTCATAAAATCTTCTGTAAAAAAGTAACTGAAGCATGTGTATGGGGAATCCAAATGTGAAATCTCAGGTCCTAAATCACAATTACCTTGAAAAGTGATTTTGGATTCATCAAACTTCATATTTGTTTTTTTCCAGATCAATTTTCGTTTGTCTAGCAATCCTGGAATTCTTAATTTTCTACCCCGCCTTTTCTTTTTTGGAGTTTTCTTGTCTTTTTTTGGACGATCTTGGGTTGTCCTAACATTATTTTCATATTTTTTATTTTTTAAATCTCAGTATTAACTTAGGTAGTTGTGTTCTTTTGTCTTTCTTCATATTTACGAGGTGAAAATGTTTGAATCTAAATTATTACGGTTAGCTGTACTGTAGAATAAGGCTGTACTTTTATACTTATGTGTGCGCTGTGCTGTATGCGCTCAAAAATGCACAGAGTATTGAAATACCTACAATTTTGTCCAGACTAGACAATATTATACCTTTTAGCACCCTCACTACGCTTTTCTTTAAATATACCGGGTATATAACGGGTGAAACAACAACCATATTATTCACATCCATCCATATTTCCATCTCATTTAAATAAATCAAGTAATAAAATGTAGTAGGTGAAAAGTGACACAAATCACTACTACTAATCTACTAACCTTTGGAATATCTTAGAACTCTATTCATATAAATTTTTTCATTAATGTTTCATCTAGTATGATAACATATATGGTGAGCCATGGTCTGCCTTTAAACGCGACGGCTTATGAGTTCGATTCCCACTCACATTCGATGGGACTCACATCCCATTCACACTCGAAAAAGGCCGAAAGCGGGGAACGGAGTGTCTTAACACTAGGATTCTATGGTTCCTGCGGTTCCTTCTGCCCACCCTGCCATGTGAGAGATAAAGAGTGAAGCTATATTAGTATGGTAACACTTTGCTTTACACCTAATAAGAATGGTGGTTGATTTTTATATCTCACAAAATGTGTAATGCTTAATTTTAGTTGTTGTAGGTATCATTTTTTTGTTGGCTGATATGTCAGAAATGTTATTATCTATTTAGATTTTTTCTAATATTTTTTACAATCTACCGTTTGAGGTGCTAAAAGAGGCACTGCATTACCATGGGGTGCCTCTATCGCTGGCGGCTATAAAACGAGTTCGTCCAATACAGAGTAGCTGTATGAATTGGGGCGATAATGGTCGAATCGGACGACGAAATGTCAATTGTGGGGTTGATCGGACGTATATTTAAACTTTGCATACTTTACTCTAACACTACCTAAGCGAGAAATAATGTAAGAAAGTGGTCTGATTAGTAATAAAAAGCGCTCAAATGTGGTGGCTCCGTAATTTTTTATGAATGTAGTCGAACGAAAAGTATATATCAAGTAAAAGTATATATCATGTCTTTGTTTATGTATACTTGGAATAGTTCATAGTTCTTTCTCACCTACCTCTTTTAGTGTAAAATATTTCTTTTCGCCCTAAAGGTTATCTGGAAGAGATGGCTACTAAGCCATAAGATCGCCTTTTGTGTATTTTACTCATTTGTGAGCTATCATATTTAAATAAAGAAAGAATAATAATAATAATAATAATATACCTTATAAAAAACGACAAACTTTAACTTGCGGTCATAAAATTAGAAAATAAAAAAATATAGTAATAGTTTATAAGCTAATTTTAATAGAGATGTAGTTATAAAGCACTCAATAAGTTTTGATTAATTTAACAGGACAAATAATAGTATCTTTTGGCTGCGTTTTGTTATAATTTTTTTGTGTGGCAAGGAATTGTAGATTTTGAGTCTACTTTAAACTTGATACCTCTTCAATTCACAAGATAATGGTATTACCAAAACAGACTTACATACGGACAGACGAAAAACAAAGTTTCAAAATTTATTGTGGTTAAATATTTCCTTTGCGAGTTCAAATTCTATAAGGGCTAAGTATTTCCTTTAAGTGCGGAATCCTAAAAACGGTAAAAACAAACAAAGCAAAAAAAGGCGACTTGATGTCTAAATAAATATTTACTTGATGTATCAAGTATGTACAAGGTTAGCTAGATTTTTTATATATATATTTTATTAATCAATTCTAAAAATGATACCCAAAAAAATTATAACCAATAGCGGAAGTATAGGATATATTTAAAACATTTTGCCTTCCCGGAACACACCGTAAAACAAGATGTTTTAAATTTACATTTATAAATTTAATAATATGATTCCAAAGCTACAATAAACGAATCTATAGTTCCTGACCTTTGTTTTTAATATTTATTAAGACGCCAAACTTGTATTTTTAGCTCCACTGTGGACCTTTCTGGTCTGTCTGTTGTTTCTATATAATCATGAAAATTATTACAACATGGAGTAAATATTATTATAATTATTACAGAAGAAAATGATAAAATGCCGATCACTTTTTTATAATTATCCTGTCGCTTTATCAAAAAGTACATGCAAATATTAGTTTGCTATTGAACACGTTACCATTTTCCGCTTCAGGATATCGAGGTGATTTCTATAATTGCGAGAAGATCATTTGTCCTCGTAATAAGTGTTTGCTACAACAAAATCATTGAAACTATTGATATTTAATGTCTATGCCTAGTAAATGCCTAGAAATTTAGGAGCCAATGTAGAAATCGAAAAAGGCTGACATTTTCCTAATTTAATTTTTCATATTCAAGTACTGCTAAAGTTTCTGAATATTAGCTAATAGCTTAGTGTTTAGCATTTTATTGCTCAATAGTTACTTACAGAGGCGTGGCTAGGCATGATAACATGACATTGTCGATCTTAAGCAGTTTTTTCATTTCAGTTTTAGGCACAGAAACGGAGAGCTGATGTGTGTGCATAAAAGTCAAGAGTTCTAATGGTCTTTGGTCCTTCAAAGTCTCTTCACCAGGTACACCTTCTACGAAATTCTGTAGCCTCTTTCTCTTGATTAAAAATTTTGCCTTGTCTGTGTCATCAGAAGCACTACAATGATCAATCTCAATTTGGTTGTTTAATAAGTGAAACGGGGAAAGAAATTCCAATTTTTCAGCTACTTCGTGCAGCTGTCTGAATCTTGTCAATATAGTTTGACTATGTGAAGATAAACCAACATTTATTTTATTTTATTTGCCTCATGATTGTATTTTTTACTTCCTTACTCTCATTTCTCTTGTACATTACTTGATTCTTGATTGAAAAAACATAGAAGAATTGACCCTCAACTTGATGCGCCTTTTTTTGATGTCCGGTGCGACTGCACTGTTCGCACCACACCAGCTACGCCACTGGTTACCCAAGAATAACCTCTAAATTTAAATAAACTTATTTATTATTAATTAATTATTTTAGATTATTTTATTTTTTATTATACATAATAACTATTATAAATTTATACGGTGTAGGTAATTGCACACAAAATGAGTGCATACGATTGCAAATTAAAGTTTATCGATTTTTATTATTTGTACGTCACGGACCTAGACTTATGAAATTTGTGAGAAATATGACATCAGCCTTCACAAAAAATTGTTTAGCATGATGTAATTTTCTTATTAATATTTTGATATATAAAAATATATCAAAAACCCGACGTACAATCACAATAGATAAGCAAAAAAACAGTGGAAAAGGATCATAAAATTACGGGGACTAGCTCGCGGCTTCACCCGTTTAAATTACCTGAAAACCTTCATCTATAAAAAAATATTTTTTTTATTTTCATTTCCCCTCTATGATACCACACAAACGAACTTTCTAATAAATATTTGTAACCAAGTTCACTCTACATATCCTGACTCATTCAGCGAGTGAAAATGAACAAGGTTTTCAAAACACATGTATTTAAAAAAAATGGTTTTAAAATATATATGTTAAACTTAAAAAAAAATAAATAATTGATGTATATTCATTAATGTTAAAATAAGTACAGGATTAAAGAAAGCTAATAAAAATGAAAAATTACTTATTATTATTCTCGCTGTGGAACGTGTCAGCAACATCATAAATATAAAGGACTATCCTCGTTCAGCCACAGTCTGTTCTCAACGCTTATCAAAAGCTGATACTTTGATTCTTAATTTAAATTTTAACTAATTTTAATAACATATTATACAGCTATAATGAAGTTTCTTGTGGTATACGTGTTTTTTATTAGCATTTTACACTTAAGGGCCGAAGATGATTTTCTGCGTAAGTTTATATTTTTAAATATATTTTAATTAGTAACGTTAATTATCAATTTAAATAATATTAATATTTCTTTCTTTGCCTTAACAAAATAAATGAATAGTATTCGTTCGCATGTATATACAAATAAAGTTTCGGTTTGTGATTTTAAAATAATTATATTTGTTCAAGTGCATGCTGTTGTTTAGACGATTTATTTACATAAACACAAGCAAATTGTTTTTTTTTCTGTTGTCTTATTGATTGGCCGGGCTAATTTTCGAAATGTCTATATTGACTATAGCGTAAAAACTTAAACGTAACGTTAGAAACAACATAAGCTATAGCGCATATGTTTATTTAAAAAAAAACACATCAAGACTCATATATATGTACAATAAGTTTATGCATATAATTTAAAAGTAAATTCAAGAACATCGATCAAGCGGACGAAGCCGAGAACAGGTTACTATCAATTAGCAACCTGTTCGTATATAATTATAATTTAAGAATGCCAAACTTTAAATAAATAAAATAAAAACTTAGCCTTCGATTTCAGTTATCTATGATAACCGTGTATAAAACTAATATATTTTAAATAAAAATTCTGTGAAATATTTTAGTAGGTACATAACACTATTTTATATCACAGAACTATTTTTAATTAATATAACACAGAACTTAAAAAAATAATAAATTATCTAAACTAAGTGGGAAAGGAGTTACATACAAACGCATATTATTTTATGGATTAATAATCAAGATGTAACCTGTTGTAACAACTATTACTACAAAAATCACTTTTGTGATTTTTGTAGTAATAGTTACAAAGTTACAGCTTACTGCGTTCCTATGAAATAAAGTTCTTACAATGATATAAAAGAATCTGTGGTCATATCACGTATTTTCTTAGAATAATGTCATAGCATTATGATGTAAACAAATAAATTATTTCTAAGAACAAACTGATTCTTAAACAACAATTGAGTTTATTCTACTAAGTTTTATCAACAACTTTATATAAATAATTGAAACTACATTAAAAAAAGCGCGGCATTTCATTTTTTCACTTCGCACATTATTGTTCGAAGTAGCTCAAAAAGTAAACAGATTAAAATGACTACCTTAAAATATATGGAAAATAACGTATATTTGATATATATTTTTTCTAATTTTTACCCAAATTATAAATTAAAACATGTAGAACTTAAAACATACTATCCGTAACAATTTTAGTTACACGTTTTATACGAAATGTAGTTTAGCTAAAAAAATACTTGAGAGTAATTTCTTAGACAAAGTACAAAGTAAAGTAATTTCCCTTAAATGCCATTACCATGGTCTGAATGTGGTCTGAATATAAAAAAATCTAGAATAAAGTTTTTGGTATTTTTTTAGTCAGTATGTCTAATGGTTCTTTGATATAAAGATTTACATTGAATGAATAGTCCAATATTATCTTTCTTGCTTATATTTCTTAATACTCATCTACTTGAACAAAAATAAATACACTATTTTCTTACAGTAAACTATATATAATTTTTTTTCATAAGGATAGTAACGACAGAATGGACAGAGCGCTTGCACAGTTCGCAAGAGGGCGCGAGTTCGAGTCCCGCTGCGTTCAAATTTTTATATGTTTTCTTTAAGTATGTTACATGTGCTTTGCATTTATTAGAGGACGCAATTTGATTTTTGGGACACGTGGGGGGAAGTCAATAGAAATTTAACTTCAAGTTTATGAGGTCGACACCTTTGTCCCCCGGCTGCCATCTTAGAAAATAGGGAGGGAAACAGCTTTTCCGCGATATCTTGGAAACTATGAGTCTTACAAAAATTTTGTAAGATCTTAATTTGTAGCAAATTGTTTTACCTTCAAATCTGCCTGTTTAATTTTTTGCCCTAAATTTAAAATTAAAAAAGTTATAAGCAAAAAAGTGAAACCTCAGATCAATTGTAGATAACCTTTGGAGGAAAATTTTAGTCTGTAATTTTTTTATTACATTCATTTAAAACGCTGTAACAGCGCTCTAAAGTTGACAAGTTGAGTTGGTTCGTCAAAATGCTCATGAGAATCTGGTCGAAACGAAATGTTTATCATTATTGTTGATTTTTACTTTTTATTGTAAATATATTGTTTCATTGCTTTGTATGGTGGTAATAAAGACGACTCACTAGACGGCTTGCGATTTAAACAATTTGCCAAGATAGTGACTAAAAATTCTTTTAATGTATCGTCGCTGCATCCAACACAAGATGCTGCTCGTATCCACAGTCTCTAAGTATATAAACCAGGTCCAGTCGTGGCTCGGAAGTCATCATGAAGACTGATCCTGGAAAAAACATGCTAACATTTGGATGCCTATTCGAGCTTCCAAACCACATATATCACCCCCCGATCTAATGAAATTAATTTAATTATTTATATAAATTAATTTAATCATTTATATAAATTAATTTAATCATTTAGCGATCTAAGGCTAAGTAGCCATCTCTTCCAGATAACCTTGAGAGCAAAAGAAATAATTAATATTAAAAGAGGTAGGTGAGTAAGAAATATAAACTACTACAAGTAAACATAAAGAAATGTATGATACCTGTATAAAAACAAATAAGATGCTTCTATAGATGCAAAGGAAACTGTGGAAGCATGTGTAGCTGCAGGAAAACAGTCCTGAAACGCTCTATAGCATGCCTCCATTTTTCTGGCGAAACATGCGTCAACATTATAGGAACATCTAAGTTGTCACATTAACTTAGATGTTCCTATGATGAATTTCCAGGTATGACTTCAATTTTAACTCTAGTCATTCAAACTATGCAATTTGACATTGATTTATATTCTGAACCACAGCCTGAACCATCCAAGAAAAGTCGATTAGCAATAGCGAGCTAATAAGTAATTAAAAATATTACGATGTCGAATATCACTATGAACAAGATTATTATAAATGGGACAACTGGGGATGCGAAAAATACGAGTCTACAAATTCTACTTCAATGTGGCGGCAAAAAAATTTAAATAAATAAGTAAAGTTGTATAAAAAATTATGAGAATATATTTACTGGATTCTTATTGGATTTTAATTAAACCCGGTCGACTTTCGAGCGCTTAAGATGAATGAAATTAAAAAAAATATGGACAAAAATGATTTGAGGTACTTTTTATTAAAATGTACAAAAAAAAGTTATAGAGCAAAAAAGGAAATTAGTATGTTATATTTTAATGTTAATTTTAGGGCATAAAATTTAACAGGCATATTTGTAGGTAAAAAAAATGCTACAAATTATGATCTAATAATGATTTTGTAAGACGCATAGTTTCCGAGATATCGCGAAAAATGTTTCCCTTCTTTTTCCAAGATGGCAGCCGGAGGACAAGGGTGACGGCCCCACAAACTTCAGGTTAAGCTTCTGTTGAAATGTCGGCTCTTAAAAGTGAACATTTCATTGAACTATCAACAATTGGGGCCAAATTTCAAAGAATTAGTGAATATTCGCATTCATATTCGCATTCGCGAATGTCGATAGCAAATATTCTCATTGGCGAATGTTAAAAAAATGACATTCGTTATATAACTTGATTCAATTTTAAAATGTTTGTTTGAGTAAAAACTGTTATTAATAGGTAAAAAAAGAAACTATTTAGCGTTTTATAAATTTTCCATACGCGTGCTTTGCAGGAAGAGAACCTCTGAACAGCGTAGACTTAAAGAGGTATAGAGGTCCTATAAAATACATTAAAATGTACCTTCAATGTTCAAGCTCGTCCTACTACCTACTTAAATTCGAAAAAAAATGTACTTTATAATGATAATTACTAAATAATTAAATTGTCAATCCGAGATCTTTTAGCAAACTATAGAGATTCCGCTGTTATTTAGTTATGTAAAATGTGCAGTAATTTAGACTTTATAATACAAATAAAAAGAAAAAATACGAAAATTGGAAATTTATAGGACCCAAAAAAACCATTACAAATTTGTTTTTGTTGTGTTTTATACAAATTCAAAGTGAAATGTCTACAGTGATCAATGGCTAGCATTCGACTAAATACATTATGGAGTGCAGTAAGACGTAAAAATTGTAAACGGAATCCAACGGCCAACGAATTTTCATAAAAACTAATCACTGCATTATTAAAAGTTGAGCAAATAAAACAACCATAAGAATTTTTTGAAAAATTAAAATCAATACTTATAAATGTTATGACAAAATAGTTATTTACTATCGTTGCCACCTACATCGTCGTCATTGGTGTAGCTTGTAGTTGAAGGATTAGTACAGTTATTATCATTGCACTTGAAGTAAGCTACAGTTTATTTTAATAATTTTTTCCTGCTCCCAACTAGACTTTTATTTGTTATCATCGCATTTTTTACCTCTGGTCCGGTTTAATGAATTATCTTAGATGTATATATGTAACAATCCTCATGATATTTACTTCTAGAGCTACTAAATTTGACACGCAATCTTGCGTCAATATTTATTTATTCCCCGATTGATTAAATTTGAAATTACTGTAACTTGACGATTTGGATTTTCTTCTTTCTTCCACTTTATCTTCTAGTCTTGTCTTGTGTCAAGGAATGTACAAGATGCCATTCAAACTGTACTTACATGGATTTAAACATGGTATCTGTCCTCAGGATGCGGGAGAATGTCCTAGAACAAGTCCATTTGTAGATTGATATCTATAAATGGGTTGGAATAGGTCTTTTTTTTAGTTTCTCGCTTTATTCCGCGCGTGCCAGGGTAGGCAGAGGGCACTGCAAGAACTATATGAACTAAGTGTTAAGGCACTCCGTTGCTTAGTCTCTGCTTTCTCCGTCCCCGCTTTCCGCCTTCTCGCATTGCGTGTTGAGTGGTGGAACTCAACGCTGCGCTTAGCCTAGTTTCCAGAGCAAAGTAAATGGAAATAAAAAATCCATCTTCCCCGAGTGGGAATTGAACCCACAAACCGTCGCGTTTATAGGCAGACGCTGCGCCGCGACGTTCTACGGTTCAAAGAATTAATAATTTTATTATCATGATTTGATGTAGATCGATAAATTGCGAAGATAATCATGTTGTGTCATCAATGTTGAATTGCAAGAGTGTAGCATTTTTAGTTACTTTCGTTTATTTGCCATCATTCTGGTCAATATGGCAGAACGTTGGGAATACAATAAAGTTAGTAAAATTTTATTCTAAAAGAAAATTTTCTTGCTAGAGTTTTAGAAAAACTAAATTAAATAACTTACTAAATGAATAACGTATGTAGATTCCGTATTTAAGAAAGTTGCTATTTATTTCATTTAGAGCCTTTTTTGTTTAGGTAGCTACAAATTGGTATCAATTTCTTGATTTATACCTTCTATTGTTTAATTATATTTGTCAAATCAGATAATGAAATTTTTTAACTATAACTTTATAATAGTATATTTAACGTTAGTATATTTTATTGCTTGTATTTTCATATTGTAAATAACTAAACTGTAATATTCACATGACAATTTTCCTCTCGGTTTACGTTACAGAATATATATCTTTAATTTCTAAGTTTGAATTTAAATAAAAGTTCATTTAATGAAAATATTATAAATAATAATAATAATAATATAATTTATTTTCAAGTTTCAGTGTTTACAAATTTAGATGATACGATAATAACTACAATAGTATTAACTGTGTCGCAGTTATTAACGCCCTCCTCACAAGCGCCGTAACATTAAATCAAAATCATATTAAAAAAAGTACAATATACATAAAACATTTTTTAGATATATTTTAAGCAAAAGGAATAATATAAAAAAAAATAGACAAAGAATACAAATCTATCTAAATGTTATAGTGAATGTATGTGTGAGTATGTGAGTTTGTGTGTATGAGTGTGTGTGTGTGTGTATGTATTTGTGTTTAGTGAAAACTCAATTTAGGCAACTAAAAGACCTTCCGTTTGTTCGTAATCTAAATTCATTAACCAGTTAGAAAGCTTAACTTTACACAGATGAGATGTTAAAGGATGTATATTTATTAAGTTATTAATAGTGTTGTACAAAACTGGAACCAAATAATAATACTGGTGATTTGAGGAGGCTAGGCAACACATTTCTATTGGACAGACACTGGCAAACCTGCGTTTACTTGAGACGTATTTAGCGTCGAAAGCAGTAACTCTATGCTTACGTAGAATAGAACGTAAGATGAACAGCTGACGAACTGTTAACACCTTACATGACTGATATAATTCTGCCGTCGGAAAACGAATAGGCTTGGATGTCATTACCTTAAGGATACATCTCTGTACTCTTTCTAGTGGTAGCAGATTTGATTTACTTGCGCAACCCCACGCAGGGATGCAATAAGATAGTAGTGATTGCACCAAGGCGTAATAAACCATCATAATAGTTCGTGAACTAGCACTAGATCTCAATTGTCTAAAAATGTATGCCAATTTTCTTATACGAGAAGTTAAAGATTGTATATGGCTTTTCCAAGAAAGATTTTCATCAAGGCAGTCGCCTAGATATTTTATACATGTAGATCTAGTTATTTTAGAGCAGTTGCAAACGTTAAGAATATCATAGGAACAAGAGTGAGCCACAACAGAAAAGGATTCTGGGGGTAAAGAGCGCTTGGGGCCGAAAGTTATAAACTGAGTTTTATCAATATTTAAAGTCAAGACATTAGATGACAACCAATTCATAACAATGGAAAAAGCTTTTTCGCTGTTCTTCAGTGTATCGGTCCAACAGCGGCCATAAACAATTAGGGCAGTATCGTCAGCGTATGTGACAATTTTACAATTCGGTATTTTAAGGTTACAGAGATCATTAATATATATTAAGAATAGAGTGGGTCCCAAAACACTGCCCTGAGGAACACCATACGACAGACTTGCATCATCGCTGATATTCCCACTTAATGCAACAGCCTGAGTTCTGTCGTCAGATAACTTTTGAAAAGATCCAGCGTAACTCCTCTAATACCAATACAATCCAATTTGTCGCACAGAAGAGACAAAGAAACTGTATCGAATGCCTTTGTGATGTCCAAGAATATACCCAGGGTCTTCTTTTTACCATCAAGATTCTGCACCACACTATCAACCAAAGTCACGACTGCATCCTCAGTAGATTTACCAGCTCTAAAGCGATATTGATTAGAGGCAAGCAAATCATATTTACTCAAATAGGAAACCAGTCTTTTATTAATTAGTTTTTCAAGTATTTTAGAAAGCGCGGTTAAGACAGATATAGGTCTGTAGTTACTAATATTATCTTTGCTTCCTTTTTTGTAGATAGGGTGAACAACAGCCTTTCTAAAAACCCTAGGGAACTTACCCTGGGACAAACAAAGGTTACATATCCAAGTAATCGGAGGTGTTAGATAATTTACAGCAGCTTTAAGGATGGACGATGTAATTCCATCCCAACCAACTGCGCAATGGCTCTTGAGACAGCAGATAATAGACTTTATTTCAATGTCGTCTGTACAATTCATGACCATAGAATTTGGTGCTACCTTTGAGACCATATAGGGGAGATATTGTTGAGAATTGGGTTTAATAACGGCAGAGGCGAGCTGACTTCCTACACTTGCAAAATAATTATTAACTTTGTTAACTGACTCAAATGGATTGACACTTAAACTTAAGAGATTTTCTGTACTTGTATTGCACTTCGTTAAATTTGTAATTTTTTTGATTACATTCCATGTTTTTTCGTATTTTTGTTAGCCTTCTGAAATTCATTATTTTCATATTCAACTTTTACTTTTTTTAGCAAATTGTTACAGAAATTTCTATATCGTTTATAAGTGATTTTGGCTATAGTGTCATTGGGATTCTTTTTAGCTTTTCTGTAGAGTTTATCACGATTTCTTATGCAACGAAGTAATCCAGGAGTTATCCAAGGCTTGATTATTCGCTTTCTACATGAGGTTGTTATGATACGTGTGTGATTTTGTATAACAGAGGATAAAGTGGATACCAGTTTTGTCGCTGCATCATCCGGATTAGAGTCATTTAAAACGTCAACAAAATCAATTTTCATTAGAGCCTTGACAACGGCTGGTTCATCCACAAATGTGACGGATTTAGTTGCTGTTAGAGCTTTGTAACTATTTTCACAGCAAATAAATATAGGACAATGATCCGTAAAGGGAGCGTCTACTACATAAGTAGCTGAGCGCTTATCGCCTCGAAAGATTGTGTGGTCTATACAATTTTCATTTCTTGTTGGAAAAAAGTGGGTAGGTATTAAGCCATGCGTAGCGCAGAACGGTTTAGGTACTCTTCCGCATGTGAATCAAGTGTGGAGCCGTTAATGTTAATATTGATGTCACCAATGACAACCAATGTCTTCATTTTGGCTAATGAACTCAATAAGTGGTCTAAGCTTTCCAGAAATGGATTAATGGAGTGGTACGATGGAGGACGATATAAAGCGACTATAGCAAAGGTGGAAGAAAGTGTTATTTGGAGGCAATTAGCCTCCCTGAAATCAGGTTCTGTAACCTCACAGCATAAAACATCTCTGATATATACAACGACACCGTCATTTTGATTTCTATGTCCTGTCAAAAAGGATTTAAAACCTGGCAAAGTTGGAATTATAGAAGCCTTTTGCAACCAACATTCAGAAAGTACCAGAATGTCAACTTCGTAATTTATCCTCTTTAGCAATATTAAAAGTGAATCAAAGTTGCAGGTAATGCTACGTATATTGACGTGAAGAATTTTAATTCCAGTGCTATATTTTAGTAGAAGGTTACATTGCTCGAGTGAACAAAGTTGTGAGTCATGTGTCATTAAGTCATCAATATCTTTAGTTACATTTCTGTCTAACATTATTCGGTATTGGTTAAAACAAAAGTGCAGGTAACCCTAAGTGTATACAACACAACGTCCAGAAACTTTATATTTTTTGTTTGAAGTGCTTTCACGTCTTGAAATGCAGTAGAGGAATTTGACTTAGATACTCGAGTGGTATTAGTGATATTTTTTTGACAATCTAAGTCACGTAAGATCTTTAAATACTCTTTGGAATTATAAATAGACAAAATATTCGTAGAGTGTATGTGTATTTGAATGTGTATTTGTGTTAAGTAGAAAAATATATTGAGTGCTTTATAAATACAGCTTATACAACTAACACAGTTAAAGGAATATAAGATTAAATTTAGAATATTTACAAAATAATTAGTACAAAAACTTAAATTGCCTAGTCATTGTTTTTGTTCTATAGCTGATAGATCGGCTTCGTTCTTGATAATAATAGACCTCTCGCCTTCTCTTTTCCTTAACAGAATCTTGCCATTGGAAACCCAGCAATAGGAGAATTTATTTAGTTTTGCGAAATCTCGTGCTAGGAAGAAGAGTCTTTTCATCCTTGGAGTCAGACTTTCTGATATGTATACTGGCTTGGAAGGACCTGGTAACCCTAAAACGTCAGTTGTTAATCTAGTATTGCCACGGTTATACTTCCTATACATTGCAATAATTTTTTCCTTTGTAAGTACTCCTGTGAAGTCGACAAGAACAGTGCGATTAGTTGCATCACGGGAGTTTAAACGAAAAACGTCTTTATCTTCGTGTGACTGAATTGGAGCTTTTAAGCTGTTACCAAGTGAGATGACCGTTTTTAATAACTTATCTTTAGTTTCAGAGGGTACGGCTGGAATATTTTTAATTTCGATGCATGTAGAGCTTGACATACGTTCGTAATTGTCCAACTTGGACTCCAATATTTGTATCTGAAGAAGGTTTCCTGCTTACTCTTTTCCAGTTTATCAATTTGATCAATTATGGAGTCGTATTTCTGAGATAATAACTCAACAGAGGCTTGTATTTCCATATTTTGGTTCTTTATTTCGCTGATGTCTCGACACAACTTTCTAATTAGGTACTGTACGCGTATACAGCGGGATGCAATCACGGCTTGCCGGCGTTGCGTTGGTGTGCGTTGCTTTCAGTCGTTGCGTGTTATTATATAAATTATGAATTAAAACATAAATTATGAAATATGAATTGACAAAAATGTTATCACTAAATTATATTACTGATAGCAACATTGTATTGAATGACCGCTATGGCCTGACAAATTCGATATTTCATTATTATTTATATTGATCTGGCTAATCTATTGATACCGTCCACGTGTAATCAACATGCTCTGAAACGTTATCCTTATATTAATACTACATTATTTGCCACTTTTAAAAGAAGATTTACAATATTTTAAAAGGAATACTTATTTACAAAAGATCTTATTGATTGAATTTTACTCGAAATGAAAACAAAACTTAAAATGTTCAAGATGTCATTACAGAAAATGTCTAGCAGGAAATAATTTACGAACAACTAAATTTTTAAATAAATTCTAATAAATTTTCTTATTCTTCATAGGTAAATATATCAAATAATAATAAACACAACTTTTTTTTCCTATAATATTGTTAATATTAGCACTACTCAGTTGTAACGAATTAAACTTTTCATTTAAAAAAATGTGTTTTACAACAATTATTATTATAATTAAATCTATTTTTAAGGCAACCTCTAATTTTATATTGCAGCGGACTATATGCATCCATGCGCATTGACAGACCCTAATCTCGAGAATTGTATAAAGGAACAGATTCAACAAAGTCTTAAACCATTCACAAAAGGAATACCTGAACTCGAAGTTAATTCGACAGACCCAGTGGATTTGGATGATATAATTATAGATGGAAATGGCCTAAAATTACAGTTTACAAATGCTCAAATGCATGGGCTAAGTAACAGCAAACTTTCAAAGTTAAAGTAAGAATATAAAGTTTAATATTTTGTTCTTAACATTCATATGGTTAAAAATATATTTCAGCTTTTTTTGTTCAGAACTTAATCTTTATAATGGTGTCGTTATATTCTTTATAACAGTATAACTTTAAATTTTCACCTTTTGCCAAATTTTATAGGTCAACGGAAAGCATAGCTATAGGTTGTAATTATGTGTAAAATTCAATACAACATGCCACATAGTATATATATTGCGTGTTTTTTAATATCTAACAGTTGGTTCAGATTTTAAGGACAAGGCGCAATGAGAATATTTGAGGGTTTAAACCATACTAACAGAAAGGAATTATTTTCGTTTCCCTGCTGTGATAGACAAAGTGTGGCGTTAGATTAGTAGCCAAAAAAATACATTCTTAACACAAGGTTTTCTTAATCTACACTGTTATTATGTTTCTTTACTTAAAACATGTGTCTAATGTAGCAAACATTGAAGAAAAAAAAAACCTTTATAAATGAGTTACTATCAAAATTATTTTAAGCGACAATTACTCATGATATGGTAATCCGTACCTATTATGCTGTAAGAGAATTGTAAAGTAATAGTATAGAACTGAGTCTGCTTACGGGAAGCGTTCATTGTATGCAAATGAAACCATTGTGTATTGATTAAAGAAAATGATTGCAGAATTGATTTAGGCGTAGACGAGGAAAAGTTTAAACTAGGTGTCATCGCGAATCTTAGTTTAACTGCACAATACATTGCTGATGGTCGAATTCTGATTCTACCTATTAGAGGAAAAGGCGATGCACTCATTGAATGCTGTAAGTCTTTTTTTTTAATCATTTATTCAATCTATTTATTCAATCTCTCTCTCTTTCTAAGTCATGTCGCCCAGGTCGGATGTCGTCCTCATAGTTCATACATGAAAAATAGATTTTGTATGGAATTGTATATTTAATATACTTATTTGATGTAAGTCTAAGTTTTAGTATTAACTTGTCCTAACAATGTAAGAAGTATGTAGGGAACTTATTAATAATAAGTCTTTATAAATTGTATGATATCTTCATGTATCTATATGTTTTGGTTCATACTCCGCCTTTAATTGTAGCTTTGTTATAGATGATTTCATATAGTTTAATTGTATTCATAATATCTCATAGGAATACAAATAAAATATGCAACATTAAAAGAATTTATATCTACTTTATACAACATAATTCATCGTTCCGTAAATAATTTACTTAATATTTATGAAAAAAACATAAATCAAACTAAAATATGACGTCGATACAAATTTATTGATACTTATCCTTGAGTATTTTGTATCTAACGACTAGTATACATGTAATATGTTGATAAAAACAACAAATACGTATAGTATAGTATAGTCGTATTAAACTGTACGAATTTTAATGAAATATAACTAGAGAGAATTTCATTGTTAAAACAAAATATTCTATCGGGGATAGTAACGCCTTAAGATTATTGAAGCTTAAATAAAAAAATGTCGTATATTATGAGTTTATTTATTAATTAATCTATACTAAACATATTTATATAACATTATTAATTCATATATTTTTAGATGGTATTGAAGTTGAGATCATGACTAAACTTAAGCACATAAAAGGAAAAGATGGTGGAGAACATTTTAAATTAGTATCGCCCAATTACAAATATGATATTGGATCTACAACATTTGATTTGAAAAACTTATTTGATGGCAACAAACAATTAGGTAAGATATTTTTGTAACTTGTAAGTATTGTAATATAAATACTATAATATTATTGTAAATGCTATTAATTCCTTGCATAACATTACAAAGCGCGGCGTACAATATCTATCCCAAATTCAGGCGAAATGGAGAAAAGAATATTTTTCATAATTTATGCATAATTTTACCGATTTATTGAACTTTCAGCGGAAACGACACTTAAGTTTGCCAATGAAAACTGGAAGCAGCTCATGGACGACCTCGCTCCTCCAGCGATAAAACAGATTGTGAAAACCATTATCAGGAATATCAATAAATTCTTCTCAAAAGTAACAATCTCACGCATTATTAAAGGATATGTACCAAAGGCTTGAAACTGTGATAATAGTGATACGAAACATTTATCGTTAGAAATACTTAGCATACTTAGATTAATAAATTTAAACGGATACAGCTCTCGAATATTATTTATATAACTCCATTACAATTGAAACAATAAACCTTGACAAATAAGCCTTTTGGTAAGTGTACAGTAGGAACTCGATTATCCGGTTCTCAGTAATCGGTATTACTTATTTGCGATTACAAGTTTGTGCAACCATGGATGTTTTGGAGCTGGTGTGTTATTGTCAAATTCAATCAAAATTCTAAATGAACATTAATTTTCGTTGTATTACGTACGCTCAAAATCCGATTACCCCATTTAATTCATAAGTACATTCGATTATCTGAATTTACGATTATACGAATGCTTTACAACAACAATTAATCCGGTTAATCGAGTTTCTACAGTAGTCTCTTTAAACTTTTAATTTTTAGATCTATGCCCACTATATGCTGTCATATATTAATTTTAATTTATATAGCTTGAAATAGCTTGACTGTCTCACAGAATATACCGAATTATTTTCTAGCTTTTAGTACATTATCTATAATATTGTATATTTTTTTAAAATAAAACCTTTGTGAATTAACCATTTGTTTACTTACTTTGTTACAGTTTTGTATACTTAGTTTATTATATCACGTAGAAGCTAAAGAAATGTCATTTGCGAAACATTCATAAAAAATATTATTTATTTTAAAGAATTATCAATTAAAAGTGCATAATGGAAAATTACCATGGAATATTCATACTTAAATGCTTTAATTACTTCGATGGATTTATATGATAGATTATATTTAAGTTTGATTGATAAGCCGATATAGAATATAATAACTATAAAATATAAATGATAATAATAGATTGATTTGTTTCAAATTATATTGGTCAATAATTTAGTAAAAATTTAAATTACTTCTATTATAACGAGAATTTACTATATTAATATAAAAATATAATAAAATATACATAAATCACTGCAATTAGAAAAAATCATTTGCTTTATTAAAAATCAAAATTCTATTAAATATGTCAGTCACGGTATATTGTTAAACCAAAAAGAAATTTTACACTTTTATTTAATATTTTACAAAAATTTTACCATATACTGGTAATTGCGTATCACGCGATAATATCAAATAGGCTTAATAAGATAACTATATAATCAATCATTTAAGATAATTAATAATGATGAAGTAATAAATTATGAGACAATTATATACAGTTTTCTTTGTGTACAGAATCAGTCAGTCAATTTTTATTTAATTAATCAAGTTATTATAAAACATAGTATATAGTATATACTATAATAGCCATAAGTATTAATAAATTTTTATACAAATTTTACACCTATCTATTTATACTACGCATTTCTCAACGAATTTTCGTTGCTGCTTCCACTACTCAGACTAGAACGTGTTTGTAAAGAAAAGCCATCGGACTGCGCTGTATTGTTAGAAGATTTACGTAAATTTTGTATCTTCTGTATCCACCCTCGTTTATAAGATAAGTATCCCATAAGTATTACAACGAGAACACTAAGACCTATTGACGTGCCAATAACGCCTGCTTGTGTCAGAGCTGGTTTACCTTCTGGAAAGAAATTATTAAATTAACTGACGAAACAATTCGAAAATGACTATTTCATGTACACTATATATTATATACACACTTAATAAATTAAATATCATTATAAAACATACATATGTACTATACTATGTTCTTTTTAAACTAGCAGTGTTGGCTATATGCAGGTTACAACGTAGGGAATACTTGGGAATAGTAAATAGCTTACCTTCAATATAGAGTTTTATAAAATCTCTAGATTCCAAAATTTCATTATCGACTACGGCGGCACATGTCCACTCGCCGATGTCTTCCATTTTTATTGATAAAATATTTAAGGAACAATCACCAAAATTAATTTCTCTCTCAGGAGTAAAATAAAATCGGCTCAATATGGCACTGCAACGGAAAATTTAATATTCATTAATATAAATAACAAAAGTTTTAATTAAATCTAGACAATAATATACTTTTAACTTCAATCTACCTTTTAAAATAAAAAATTACTTACTTGTCTTCCGTTATCGATGAATCTATATTCATGCCCATAAACTTTGGCGATAAAAATCTACAATATTGCAATGGTCGTCTCCCATTTGCTGTGTGACAATACAATGTTGCATTACCGCCGATATGCACTCCGATTTCTTTAACATTTGCAGCTAGAGAACCAGTCACTCTCACTTGGATCTTATCAGTTACTTCAATACCTAGACTGTTACTCGGCCCCATATGGCAAGACCAACTTCCGTCGTCGGCTTTTGAAGCGTTTTTAAAAGTAATGCCACAGTCGCCTACATCAAGACCCTCTCCAGTGTACCTTATGTACGTTAAAACAAATGTGAATTACTTATTTAAATATATTAACATAATGCAAACTATAAGTAATATCATTCCGTGATCGCTTTGGCGACAAACTCTCCGAGTTTTAAGACCAGGCTCACACTGCCTACCCTATTACATCTGGGATAAAGTGAGAAAATAAAAGAGTAATTTAAAAACATTGATTTTCTTTTCAGTTTCATGAAGAACAAATTTCTTCTTTTTTTGTACACGAGAAATATCAGATATAAAAATATAAACAATTTAATTTATACCAAAATTGCTGATCGTTATCAGCTTGGCCCACTGGCGTAAACTGAGTTCCATTAGGATGTTGAAACCAACAATACGTCAAAGAAACTTCAGCTTTACATCTCAAGGTAAACTGGGATTCTTCTTGAATGAATATAGGCTCCAAATTATTATGCAAATTTTGAAATCTATATAAAGAAGTTGCTAGAATATAAAAAGGATTAAATAAAATCACTAAAATCTTTTATAAATAATAAAAAAATATATATAATTGAATTTTTCTCTTACATATTGTTT
Source organism: Dione vanillae (assembly GCA_037178615.1). NCBI lineage: Eukaryota > Metazoa > Arthropoda > Insecta > Lepidoptera > Nymphalidae > Dione > Dione vanillae. Next base: position 82,395 of record JAZFAU010000166.1, read on the forward strand.
TTGGGACACTGATCAGAGCTTGCATCGTTGGTTGTTGCACTATATGACTGCTTACAAACATTTGTACCCCTACGGAACATCGCCACGTTGCATAGTCTTCTGGATTTGGTTGTTCTATAGTAATCCCACATTGCTTAAGAGCAAAACCCTCTCCATAATAACTTTAAAAAATAATATTATTACATTGAATAATAAATCACAGAATATTATTATATTTTGTATTAAAGCAATAAATTATTTTATTCTACAAGTATGTAACATAAATAATTTAAAAATAAGAAATACGTAAATGTATACTATTAATATTACAATGAATCAAAAGACCTGTGGGTGCACCTACCTGTGAGTGCCATCACTCAATCCATCGATAACGTTGTAACCAAAAGAATTAGATGTTCTTTGAAAACGGCAAAATGTTATATTTTTTGTTGTGTGTAATATGTTGCAGTACAAATGTAATTTATTATTTGCATCATGGACATATCCAACATCAAGACGCTCCGCTAGAATATTAATATTTTCTTTTAAGAAAATTTTCACAGATACGCAATTTGGTAAAGTACAACAATATTTTACGAAATATCATAATATTTAAAAAAAAATTATAAAAGCCACAAAATGCTACATTTTTCGTCATTTTCACGTATCTCTTGTAATTTGCCGATCACCGTCAATTTACGAACTTTTCTATAGATTTTATTACCATACATACGATCGCTAGTTAATTCAAAGATATAAATCCTGTATTATGTATGCGAATGAGAATACTAAAATGAATACAAAATTTACGACTTACTCTGAACCGTTACTTGTCTTTTAGTTTGAATTTCCGCTACGTGGCCTGGCAATCCCAGATATATTTGCCAATTTCCCTGAACGGCTCTCGTTGTCCTGTCTAGAGTAACAGTACAATGACCAGGCACCAAAGAACTTTCGGCAAATGGCTTAGCTACAACACAATATGCATTTTCGACAGACGATAGATTCAACGTAGTATGCATTTGACCGTCTTGTAGAGATATTGGAGATGCTGGATCCGTTGATTCATCATCTAGAAATCACCTTTTATTATAAGTATAAATTTTATTCGTATAATTATTATAAAATAATAGCATATTGTATAATCCAAGTTTAGCTAAATTTATTAAATTAAGATTTAAATTTAACAAGTATTAGAATAAAAAATAAATGATTCATTCGATTTAATATAATTAATTACTAATATTTGCTAACTTTTGAAGTAATATAAATTTATATTTTTAAAATATTAAACTAGTTATATACCCAAGACGTGCATTTCTATCCATCCTGTGCGAGAATCACTGCCCCTAGTTGAAGTGAGTCGCCACCTCCCCACATCTTGAAATGTTACGTTTCTCACTCTCACGCCACAAAAGTCACCCCATAATGAATATCTACAATTTTAATCACAAAAATATAAAAAATATACAAATTCATTTATAACATCAGGTTAACGAGAAGTACGTTGTTACACGCAGGAAAGAGGTGCCTTGTACATTTTGGTAACCCCACAAAGCTCATATAATATGCTTTAAAACGTAATAATGTATAATTGCTACGTAGAAGTTTATTTCAGTAAACTTACCTGCTACTTGGTGGAGAACGAGCATCAAATTTCTGACCCGACGGAGTGATCACTGTACAAGAATCATAGTTATCTAACGACAAACTCAACTTCATAAGAGCTTCATTTCCTTTTGCCACGTGAATGCTAACTGGCCATCCGAGACCCTGGCGAGCGATGAGCACGTTTTCAAAATTCAAATCAAAAACGGGGATGGTTGACTGACATTTCGCGTATCGGATAAAACCTGCCGCAAGTAAAAAATCTATGTGAATACGTATATTTCTAACATATATATAATTGTAAATTGAAGTGTTAGAAATACGCTTACCAAATGCAAAAAAATAACTTATCAGAAATAAATCCATTTTTATGTGCATCTCATGACTAGACTTTTAAAACTAAATAAAAAAGTATCTAGCAAAGGGCGAAGTAATAACATTGATAAAAGCACAAAAAAGATAAGTAAGTATATAAGTATTTTTTATAGTAATTTCTTTCTAAACATAATTTTATTATTTTAATTTTGAATTTTTGAAACTAAGTAAAGACAAAAATATTACAGTTAGTAAAATTTAAAATTTAAAATCAAATTTCAATAGTTAAATTGCCAAAACATGTCATTAAGGTCTATCATTGAACACATACTTACATTTCGGCAGTAATTCGAGAAGGGAGTATTTTAAAGCATTACTACGGTTAAAATTAATGTATAGATAGGAACCTCTTTTAAAAATACGGTAGTCTGAGATGATAGATTATAAAAGTGTGTAAAAAGTTATGTCCATCTGAGATCTGGCTTGTATTAGAAGAATACCACTCTGAAATATTGTTATTATGTGATTTATGTCTTTTAATGTATATACATACAAATACGTATAAGTAAAACTAGATTGAATATGCTAGCTATAATAATGAGATAATTTCGATGATAAAATCATTGCAAACTTAATAAATTTATCATTTTTGTAATTATAGCCGAGTCAAAATCTACGTCAAATGAGTATCGATAGGTACTTATATTTTTATAGATAATTTCCTGCATTACATCAATGGTATTATTGTAAGTATTCAATGTCAAACAGATCATTATAATATTACAATACTAATCGTTCAGAATTAATCACTTGAGGTCGTATGTAAAAACAAATAAATTATTATAATCATCATTCAAAATTAAAAAAGAAAAACCTATTATAAATACATATTTATAATAAGTATTTCTTTTTCAACATCATACATATGATTTATAATAATTATAATATACGAATTACAATTAGATACCCAAAAAAAGGACGGTGTATACATATTTTTGTACTTGAACGAAAGCGGAAAAGCGTTTTAACGTTCCAATTTACTATGTTTAAGACCATCGTTTTGACTTCATATGTATTTTTAACGATGACATTTAATGAACTGTAATTATCAATGTAATTGATTATTTATATTTATTTTTAATAATTAATTAAACCGACGTAAAAATTGAAATGAAAAGTAGGTACTAGAATGGAAACAAAAGTAGAATGGAAATAAAAAAAAACAAATTCACTCATACGTGTTTACTATTAAGAATCCATTATTCTTAGAATCAATTTAGATATTTTAAAATAAATTTTACCATAATAATACGTACATACTAATGAACAATAGTTATAATGACTCGTACATTTACGCACAATCTAAAATAATACAGGAATTTAAATTCTATATACTGCAGGTGACCAAACTCTAACGTCTCATTTATATAATAGGTATTTATGAGGCCAGTTCCAAAACATAACCGACTATACAACATCCATTCGTAGCTAAGAAAGAATTCATGCAATACGCATACAAAACAGAATATACTCTATTTAAAAAGATCAACCTAATAAAAAGCAAACATGATGATGAAACAATGATCTTCGTTTTAATGTCAGTAGGCACCTTCATCTAAGTTGTTATGGACAAGAAAGAATTTAGATTTTAAACTGGATCTCTTTTAAACATGCATTTCTCTTTTGTGTAATCTCCTTTTTACCGTACATTCTCCTTTGTGTGTTCCCATTCAACGTGACATTGGCGAAGTGAATTGTGCTCAACTGGCACGCTCGGAACGCCATAAATAAAGAGACTAAAAAAAGAATTTAGTAACAAAGGGTAGTTCCTCTATTCTAAATTTATCATTATACTACGTTAACTTCTTTATGTCATTTCAATCATTGAAGAGTTGTCTCTTGTCGTCATTAGATTATAACGGCATCAATGATTATAGATGCGACCACATCTGGGTCATCCGCTTGGAATGCATACTCTTTTAAGCAAAAAAAATTAAATCAGTTTACAAATTAATGAGCTATCGAGTTACACACAAAAAAAAGTATATACCTACATGTCAGTAAGTATTATACATTTCCTACATAGGCCTCTCCTTTTGGAAGTCGGTTAATAATTAAATACGGCTTTAAAAACTCTACACTTACCTATACCAAATCAGACAAAAACGTCATAAAAAATATTTATCAAAACTAATTTGCGAAATATGGATATACACGTGTTCAGTTAAAGTAGGTACTTACTCATTCAGCACTAGAAAATTTGTAGTCATAATATTAATTTAATTATTACATCTTTATTATTATAGAACATTACCTAACAACCGGACCGTCGAGGACCGTCGTGGACCGTTGAGGACCGTCGTGGCGCAGAGGCGCAACGTCTGCCTGTAACGCGACGGTTACTGGGTTCGATCCTCAGTCGGGGAAGATGGATTTTTCTATTTCCATTTTCTTCGCTCTGGCAAACTAGGCAAAGCGCGGCGTTGAGTTCCGCCACTCAACACGCAATGCCTCGAAAACGGCGGAAAGCGGGGACGGAGAAAGCAGGGGCTAAGCAACGGAGTTTCTTAACACTAGGTTCCCACGGTCCCTGCAGTTCCCTCTGCCTACCCTGCCTTGTGCGGGATAAAGCGTGAAGTTAAAAAAAAAAAAAATACCTAACAACATGCTTACCCTGTACATAATAATATCAACTTAATTATTAATATCTGTAATTCGGCTAAGCTAACCCAGATTTATATTCATATGTATGCGGCATAAAAGAGTATACACGGTCTTATCTTTTTTTTTACATTTATTTAGATTTTTCATTTTTTTCTATCTGTCTCTTCTGAATATTAGATATTAATTTCGGTTATATGTCGCCATACCTCGGAAAATGATAATAATAGGATGCCATGTTTTCTTTTTGGTGTAGGAAAATTTAAAAAATAATTAATATGTATCTACTATATCTACAGTAGGACAATTATACAGTTGTATGTAGCGTTGAACATTAGGTACCTAATTATTCTTTATTATTTATAAAATTGACGCAAAAGGCTATAAAACACTAACTTAATGAGGAGCCTACGAAAGGATTTCCTCGCTAAAAACTACAACATTAACATATTTTCAATAAACCAGAAATTCTCTGACATGTTAGTCCCTTCTATGTCATTGTTACATATAGCTATTTTTTCTTATATATATTTATGTGATTACTTATAATATAAAAGAACTGAAACAAACTAAAGAAATCACTCTATCACTTTATGTAGAGCTAAGTGCATATTAAATATTTTATTTATATAGTTACATGGGAGAAACAACAAAGTCATCATAGCAATTAGACAAGGAAGCAATAAAACATTCAATATTGATGTTTTATTATAAACTTATATTAAAAAACCTTGCTTATTATTATTTGAGATCACAACACATTGTATCAATTATTCACTAAATTTATTATTAATTTTTCAAGTACTTTTTCTTTCACAGGAAGAATTGGTAGTACATCATCAGCCTCTTTCATCAATGAAGTTGGTATCTGCAATGTATAAAAATAATACAAGGTTTTAAAGCAATAATAGGATATTTAATATTGTAATTAATTAAAATGTTGTATATTAATTTTTACTAGCATGCTAATAGTATAATTGTGAAAGTTAAAGAAATAAATTGAATTAAGCTAATTTTAAAATTGGCTAGTATACTCTATTCTTGCATTCTTTTTTCTTTAAATATTAAACAAGCATTACTGGACATAAATTAGTTTTGAAGAGCACATAATTATATAATGCACATAATTTTATATTACACTGAGATATGACTATTTGACAAGTGATTCATTAGCAAATTTAGTCCATGAAATAAAATATAATAATCTTTACGATTAATTTATGATTTACATTATTTCAATCATTTATGTTAGTAATACTTGTGTTCAGTTGTGTTAACAATTTTATTACAAAGTGTCAATTTTATTATTAACACTATACTGCAAATTGGCTCTTAATGCAAATTGGCTCTTGACACTTACATTTAAATCTCTTGCATTTGCTTCCTTAATACTAAATTCTCTAAGAACATAATCTGTATTAAGTAAATGGAACATTCTGGTTTCATAAGCCCTCACTAATACATCATCAATTCTAAGAAAATGCCGAAGTAGCACATACCAGTATGAAGGCATTACTCTCTGGAAAATATACATTAAATAAAATTCATTTTTAAAGTTAAGTAAAAAACAGGAAAAACAGTATTTTTTAAATTATATGAAAGTATTAAGAGTAAAATTGTATTGAAATGTTAGCTTAGTTACTATAAAACAGGAAAGGTATTAAAGAGCTCAAACGTAGATAAGCAACACAACATCTACCTGTTTATTCATTAAAGAATGTGATTAAAATATGAGACTTACTATTTTCACAGACAACTTGGATATACCATGATCATGAAGTTCATCTTCGAATAATGTTAAATCATGATAGAAAAGAATTTGTTCTTTTTTTTTAAGGATATCATAGTTTATAGATTCTTCTGTTGGCTCCACAATAATGTTATTTGTCAGAGTCCCTTTATAATCTGTTGAAAAAGTCCAGTCAAATGTCCTCTTGGGTTTTTCGGCATCTGGTCTTAAGAATAAAAAATTGTTAAATTGTTAAATAAATTTATAAAAAATTCCTTGTCACAACTAAAAAATGTTTCTAATATTCAGTTTTAACAATCTTAAAAAAGTTTTGTTCTGTTCTGTTCTACGGTAATGGCGTTCTGAGTGTGCCAGTTGAGCACAATTCACTTTTCCAATGTCACATTGTATGAAGAATATACGAAGGAGAATGTATAGTGAAAAAAGAAAATAAGCTTTACACAATAATAGAATGCATTAAAAAAGTTTAAGCTCTTGATTTGATTTGATAAACATTTAGTAAATATGTATAATAATCTATTCTAATAATCTCACCGTGACTCTTGCCAAGCTTCTGCACAAGCTACTTCAATAGCATCCATGTTACATGACACTCTGCGTAATGCATCTAATGGACTAAATAAGATTTTAGCACCATTATTATGAGTTAGAGTTAAAGTATTTTTTGGAAATACCATGTCTGGAAAGTGTGGAATTCTTAATTCTTTGCAGTATCTAGAATTATATAAATAATAACGAATATTAATACACATATAAGTCCAGTGTAAACTTAAACACTATTATAAAATTATGACATATTATTAACTTACATACAAAACTGACAGAATTGATCATCATCCCTCTCACATACCACTTTAGTAGAACATACACTTGGCAATATGCAACTTATATCATAGGAAATATGCCAAGGACCAAATTGGATGAATTGCGAATTAGTGGTAAAACGCCCGGAATCGATGTGATTTTCCTAAAAATAAATATATATAACTTGTAGCATTAAATTGAAACATCAAGCAGAAGCTATAATTTGTGCGATAAATCGTTTCCATTGAATTACTTAGTAAAATTACTGTAGTTACTAAACTAAGAGTGTTAAACTTATTCTCTTTACAATTTCTAAAATCATATCAAATAAATATAGGAATCGTATTTACATTAAGTTATCATTCACTGTGACAAATAATTATAATTTTACCTCAGCCCCGAGCATTGTCTCTTCTCGTTAGAGAAAAAAACAAAGTATATAAATTAAGTCTGAACTTTGCTATTAAAGTAAAAATAGCCACAATGAAAAGAATAAGATTAATAAAATGAAAACTAAATAATTTTGATTTTTGACATATACTCGCATACCATGACAAAGAATAGATCATAGACAAAAAAATACATAAGAAAATATCTAAGTAGGTATTTACTTATTATAACGCCAAAGTCTAGGGTTGCGCTAAAATTGATTAACCAAAAATCGACTTGTCATCCAAACTGTTTGTGTACTACATGTTGTGATTGTAAACAAAAATAGTAGCTGCAAACTAAATTAAAGTATATTTAATTTTCAGTTACAATATACAGATTATTTTGTTTTTGAAAGGTAATTTAAATAATTTTTAATAATAATAATAATATTTGTCAATGGTAATATATAATCTGAGTCGGAATCGGTTACAACTAGTTTCCGATTAGCAACTAGTTTCGAGTAAGCTGTTTTCGAAACTGCGTATTGCATTGCAACTAGTTATTTCCATACAAAGCTTGCAACAAACTTTAATATAGTTACTTTTATAAGTTAAATTATATTATGTTCTGTTTTAATGTGAAATTAAAAATGAATTGTACCAAAAATAATTTGGTTGTAAGTTGGTTGGAAACGGTTGTTATTTAAGTTTTGCGAAAACACCTGTAGGCCTATCTAAAAGTTCCTTTGATTTTATACATAGTGTCATACATATACACATTACACAATACACAAAATTTAAATGTTATTTTTGGCTCATATATGAAAAATATAAAATTTTAAAAAATCAATAACAACCAAGTCAAACAAATTAAAAAAATGAAGCTTAGAAGTTTATTTAATTTCTTAAGTTTAACTTAAAAGAAATTTGAGTACCACATGTGAATAAAAAATTAGTATTTAGTCTAATTGTAATTAAATAACTTCCATTTTTCTGCGTCTTTTTCTTGCAAAATGTAAGAAAGGAAAGCTGGATGCGACTAAGTTAGTTTCGATGTATAGCTATAAAAATATAATGTTTCGTGAACATTACATACATCTCAGAAATAGTTACCACAATGTTACATTTGTGGTAACTATTTCTGAGAAATTGTTTTAGTCACATCAAATATGTTGCTGTCATAGAACTACAATTGTAAAATAGTCGTTGTGTGCCTCAAAACTAAAGCAATTTACTTTTTATTCGATTCTTAATCGATTCTTTTATTTTAACAATATCTGTAATTATTATGTACCTTAGAATACAATTGCTGTCGATAGTAGCTCTGCACTATGCCTTCACTTCAGCAAATCAATATGGCTGACTTTTACCGGTCAGCTTTTGTGTTTTGAAATTAATGATTTGAATGAAATAGTCACTTTTATTATATTATTGTGCTTATATTCTGAGATAATTTTCTATCATAATTAGGAGTAATTATAAATATGGAAGCACTCATACCCGTTATTAATAAGCTGCAAGACGTTTTTAATACCGTCGGAGCTGATGCCATCCAATTACCTCAAATAATTGTACTGGGAACTCAGGTTATACATTTTTATCATATATATAAAAAATTAAATGAACGGTATACCTTTTATAGTGCAATGGTTTCTCTTTTTACAGTGAATGGTTATTGTATGATTATGTAAAGATGTCACTGAAATGCTTTGTCCCCATTCCGTTCTAATTTGCTGTCAGTGACCATTCATTTATTTGTTAATTAGGTCTTATGGATTACTTATTTGAAAACTTAAAATCAAGCTCATAGAAAATAGTAGTATTCAATATTTACGGAATATGTACCACGGACGAACGCGTTTTATAGAGAAAATATTTGCATCCTAATTTTTACCTTTTCTACTATAACAGAGTTCTGGTAAGAGTTCCGTTATAGAGAGTCTTGTTGGACGCTCTTTTCTACCTCGTGGGCCTGGTATTGTTACACGTCGTCCCCTCATTCTCCAGCTTGTGTACAGTCCCAAAGACAGCAAAGAACATCGTTCAGCAGAAGAAGGTACTTGTTCATTATCTTGTTTAAATAAGTTAATTTTCCTTTCTAGTATTTTAATTCTTTGCTGTAATGAATGTGTAATCAAATTATATTACCTAACTTTCAATCTTTATCTAACATAATCCTATTATTTGACATAGGAAAAAAAATATGTTAATAAAATATTATCTTTATATCACCTAAAATCTTTAAATAATATCACTCATGAAGCTATAGTATAGTTACATTGTATTATAAGTATTGATTTTGATTAGATGATTACTCTTCTTATAAATATATAGGTATAGTCTATTTCTTATTGATTGGTATCAACTACAACGGTTTGTAGAACAACTCAAATTAATTATAAGACAAAAAGTTATTAAACCATTGACTTGAACAGCTTCAGTACAATAGATGATTCTCACATTGTTTATCAATGTTTATCTTTTTTTCTTTTAATGCACAATGTCTTTGTTATGAATGCTCATTTAAACATAAATCAGTGTTATGCTTCCATCATTAATTAGATGTTGTTCATCTGTTATATAAAAAATGATGAATTTCTTTGAAAATATATCTTATGGTAAAGTCATGTTTTTTTTTATATATATATATCCTTATAACTAAAAATTTATCAAAAGAATGCCACACAGTAGACAATTAAATTCACCACAAATCATAAGATAAAAAAATACATGTTTATGTTCCTTTATTATTGTTATTTATGCATTCAACTTGATATCATTTTAATGTGTATATATAAACAGATATATTTATATAAGTATATTTATATAATTAATTCAGAATATAGAAGCCAGATTGCTGAAAATGGGTCATGGAATCCAATAGCTCAACTATCCCAAACAATATTTTCCAAAGGTTTGTATTTAAATGGAAACCTAGAAGATATGCTATCTGTAATCCTATAGGTAAATTAATTGACCTGTAAAATACCAAAATTTCTGGAAATTTAGATTTTAGGAACCCTGTTTCCAAATTATTCTACAAGAAAATTTAAATGGTTATTATTTTATTATTTATGTTTTAAAATTATGCTATACTTTTTTTTTAAATTTTTTGTTTAATTATAACTAGGAACAGTCAGCTTAGAAGAATGGGGAAAGTTTTTGCACACGAAAGAAAAAATATTTTCGGATTTCGAAGAAATTCGTCAAGAAATAGAAAAAGAAACAGACCGCAAAGCTGGCAACAACAAAGGGATTTGCCCAGAAGCAATCAATTTGAAAATTTTTTCTACAAGAGTTGTCAACTTGACTCTTGTAGATTTGCCTGGCATTACAAAAGTAAGTTCCAGCCTTTGCAAATTTGGATCATTTAAAAATGCTCTAATAGTTAGAAAATATATAAAAATTTAAATATCGATCTGCTTGAATATGATCCTTCATCTTAAATATTGGCCAAGATTAATGTTTTCCAAGAGATAATACAAATATTTTAGATATTTTTCTTTCATAAGTTACTAATTAGAAAAGAAAAAAGCTTGAAGTTATATTTAGTATAAAGGAAGCATAAAATAATAATATGTAATTCAGAGAAAGAGTACAGTCAAATTATATTTTTTAAATATTTTAATGGAGATTATAATTACTATACATTTATACATTGTTGTATGGGCTACATAATATAGGCAATTTATTTGTTCTTGATTTGATGTAATATAATCATGGTAATATTGAAGGAATTAGTAATAATTACATGAATACAATATATAATGAGTATATACAATGTAATGTGGACAAGAAAAGAAGATGGATGTTTTTACTTTCATGTTGTTACTAATCACGACTACAATTTAATATGTTAACATCTTCTGTACTTAATAATTTAAACATTTTAGGTACCCATAGGTGATCAACCTGAGGATATAGAAAATCAAATTAGAAATCTTATTGTAAAATATATTTCCAATCCAAATTCCATAATTTTGGCCGTAACAGCTGCTAATACTGATATGGCGACAAGTGAAGCTATCAAAATGGCGAAAGATGTGGATCCCGATGGAAGAAGAACTTTAGCTGTTGTTACGAAACTTGATCTTATGGATGCTGGTAAATATTAATTATAAGTTTTGTATTTATAACTCAGTACAAGTATAACAAGCAATAATGGTTACAAGAAGTTATTGACAAGAATGGTTACTGTAAGAAATATTAAAACACTATTAAAAAAACTAGTTTAAAAATGTAAAATTACTCAGTGTCCAGATCTTAAAGTAACATCAAAATTCGAGGCTTTTCTTTTTAAATAATAGTATTCAAAGGCTGTTTTAAGGTAAGTTATTTAATTAATATAATATTTGACGAAATTTTTGTTTCATTCATTGATTATAAAGATATGGCAAAACTAATCAGAAATAGAATCTCATACTGTCCGGATATTGAAGTTACTTATTGTACATAATTTATATTTAAGTTTAGATAAGTAATTTATTTTATAATTTCAAACTCAAAAGACACTGATAAGCAATCCAATAATATGTTGACTCCATAAACATTATTTCAGTCCGGTCTCAGGGAAATGATTCATCTCTAATCATAAGTTCCTCCCACAATTCTTGTATATTATTTACATTGTAAACTGCAAAGTGACATCTTATGATACCTACAACAATGCAGTACTTCATATTACAATTACAATAAGGTTTTATTATGTTAATACTGTTTTAAGGAACTGATGCTATCGATATTCTGTGCGGGCGCGTTATTCCCGTAAAATTGGGAATCATCGGTGTTGTGAACCGGTCGCAGCAGGATATTATTGATAAAAAATCCATTTCGGTAACTATATTTTATATACACTATATGTGTTAGTAGGAAATTTATTTCAAATAATATATTTTTTAGCTTAGCTCTCAACGTATATTTTTGCCTTAAACAAACATTTTACACAATAATAATAACTATTTCTTCGATATTATTATTGCTGTTTTTAAATCTTATTGAACTGATGCTTTAATATTACTGAGTTAAATATACTATGAACATATTTCAAGGATGCTTTAAAAGACGAAGCTACGTACCTACAAAGAAAATATCCGACTATAGCGACTCGCAACGGAACTCCGTATTTGGCTAAGACTCTAAACAGACTTCTTATGCACCATATACGGGACTGTTTACCGGAACTCAAGGTAAATATATCAATTATATACTAAGTACATATTCTATTTTAATTTATATCAAAGTTAATATTAATGTACGTATTTATTGGTTATTTAGTTATCATAGGGCAACTCAATAGCTTGACTGCACGCGTTAATTCTTAATAAATTTACATATTTTTTAATCACATATACATATTGTACTTTCGTTAATTAAAAATGATTTCACATTTTGTCAGGTCAAGCTTGAAAACAATCAGATAAGGAAATGATGCTCACAAAGTTTTATTTTGAATCGAGGTTTTTTATAATATTTAAGAATAATAAAAACATAAAAACATGGTAACTAGATTAATGTTAAGATTACGTGTATGTTCTCGCTGCAGTGAACAAGTAACCTTGAGCTCGAAGCATAAGGTACACGATACATTGAAGCATACGCTACATAGTGTCTATTGGTTTTATTGCATTCATTTCTGTTAGCATGGATTTTATATGAGCACATAATGAAACTATCATTTTATATCTTGGCGAATTTGTGACATAGAATTTTACTTTTGGTACCTTTTATAGATATTCGAATCGCCGGATTAGATATAGATCCTCGAATAGCCGGATTGGTGAAAAATGTAACCGATATTCGAACTTGAAATGTTTAATTTATAATTGTTTAGACAAATTCTATACGTTAGCCAATTGGATTTGCTTGCTTTTTGTCAGTTTAAATAATTCTGTCTTTTAGCAAAAAAAGATTTCTAACTTTACCATTTCTAAAAAATGCGTGTGCGCTGTTTTCATTTTTTTATTTACAAACCAAGACTAGTGTCTTAAATAAAAAATGTTATATTTTTTACCCTCATACAAATATCTTTCCTCATGTAGACAGGTCCGCAGGGTAGACAGGTCCGTTTTTGGGTGTATTTTAAAATTTTACATACTAAAGATAAAACTCATCGTCACACTAAAGTTATCTCTAATCTCTCTATAGATTTTTCCCACGATTGAGCATCGAACCCATAACTATCACAATCACAATCAGACGCTGTCCCACTGCGTTCTTTCACATCGATAAAAAATGTTATAGTCCGTTTTTAATTGAAACATTTCTAATACCAAATCCTTATTGATTTTAATAAGATACCTATTATTAAAAAAAAAAAACATTTATTTTAAGGTGCGCGTCAACGTGATGATATCACAGTTCCAATCGCTTCTCAACTCGTATGGGGAAGACGTATCAGATAGATCGCAAACTCTCCTACAAATAATAACAAAGTTCGCGAGCGCGTACTGCTCCACCATAGAAGGTACGGCGAGGAACATTGAGACTACAGAACTGTGCGGCGGTGCGAGGATATGCTATATATTCCATGAAACTTTTGGACGCACATTGGATTCTATACATCCTTTAGTGGGTGAGTAGAGATTTTATGTTTTCATCATCATCATTTTTGTGTGTAGTATGTAAATAAGTGCACTTAAAAATATTAGAATGATGAATGAATGATTTCGAAATCATAAAGAGTTTAATTTATATATATAGGGCCAGGTATAGATTTTATAACATTGTTGTCAATTTAAAAGTGCGAGAGATACTTGCACACCCTGAAGCCCCTACAAATTTCAATATAATTATTTAAAAAATAACATCTTACAACAGCTAAATTTGCTGTTGTATGTACTCATTTTGTATAATAATTTGTAATAATAGGGCTTGGGCATCGACTTCAAATCTATCAGTAGGTAACAAGCACTAATAATATTATTGTATGAACATAAAAGGAAGTTCTAGTTATTATAGTTGTAGTTGTAGTGTGCACATTTTATATATACAGCAAATGATTAGGTCAGACAATAAATATATTTTACATTTTTATCTACTTTGCTGACTTAATAAGATATTACTGCAATTAATTAATTACCGTGGCGCAGAGGCGTAAGCGTCTGCCTGTAAACGCGACGTTTTGAGGGTTCGATTCCCGCTCGGGGAAGATGGATTTTTGTATTTCCATTTTCTTCGCTCTGGCAACTAGACAAAGCGCGGCGATGAGTTCCGCCACTCAACACGCAATGCCTCGAAAAAAGCGGAAAGCGGGGACAGAGAAAGCAGGGACTAAGCAACGGAGTGTCTTAACACTAGGTTCAAATTGTTTCTGCAGTTTCCTCTGCCTACCTTGCAATATGCGGGATAAAGCGTGAAGCTAGAAAAAAAAAAGAAAAAAAATTAATTACCAATATTTTTTTGACATTCAACACTAAAGTAGGTATGAAAAGTATTTTTAATAATATATATTTAATTGTTTTCCTCCATCCAATATAATTTTTGTCACTTGATATGATTTTATTTCATCCAATAGACCGTTACATTCTGATCTAATAACTGGATACGATAGATTACGTACCGTTTCTCATATCTAGTTATCCGAGTCATATATCATTATAGAAAAAAATATTAAATATATTAGTTCACGCTTTACTAAATTCCTATTAATTAATGTATAATAATTACGAATACCGAGGTACAAATACAATATAGTGTTAGGTATAAAAGTGTAAATAAATAAAAAATAATCACAAAATTTTAAAATTTTACAAACAAAAATGAAAATAAGTATAGTTGTTTTATATTATTAATTGGATAATAATTTGGAAATATATAGTTATATTAATATAGAAATTTGAAGATATTAAATATAATACAATTTTAAAGCCTTAAACTGTGGTGCATTAAGACTGCAAATATTGTATTAACAAATTATACTTACTGGACTGGAATTATACTTAATTATTGGACAAAATAGTTCTAACTTTCTATAAAAACATAATTTTTATCAAATTTCCAGGCTTAACGCGTATGGACATATTGACGGCAATCAGGAACGCGACGGGACCGCGGCCCGCTCTTTTCGTACCAGAGGTGTCTTTTGAGCTGCTCGTTAAGAGACAGATAAGGAGGCTGGAGGATCCTTCACAACGTTGTGTTGAACTTGTAAGCAATACCATTTGACTTGTGCCTTCTGTTTTGAATTCACGTTAAAATTGAAGAACTTTAACGTGATTGAATTTTCATAGACCTTGTTTCAATATGTGTATGAAAAGCAAGTCCATAATTAAACGTCACTTAACGTGACGTACTTAATTCATATTATTAAAGAAAATGCTATTTTTTTTATTATATGAAAATGACTAAGCAGTGAATAAATAAAGGGTTGTAAATTTATTTTCCTATGTTACATTTGATAGTACACACAATGATTGTTTGATATTCGTTCAATAATTAATATATTTATATTTTTAATTTAATGTGATGTAGTTTGATAAAACTTCATATTTATTTGAACTTGAAAATTTGTACAGGTGCATGAGGAAATGCAGCGCATAGTGCAGCACTGCGGCACCGAAGTGCAGCAGGAGATGCAGCGCTTCCCGCGCCTGCACCAGCGCATCGTGGACGTGGTCACGCAGCTGCTGCGCACGCGCCTGCCCGCTACCAACTCCATGGTACTATATAGATTGTTATCTTCGTTTTTTTCAATTACCTCAATTTTTCGGCAAAAATATACAATGTTCTTCTTGATTACAGGTGGAAAATCTAGTTGCAATAGAGCTAGCATACATAAACACTAAACATCCAGACTTCCATCGAGAAGCCGCCCTTGTCTCCGGCTTGCTTAAGAGTACAGACGGCTTAGTAGAAGAGCACAGTCCCATGTACCGCCAGAAGACACCGAGGCCCACCTCCACGACGGTATCCGCTATTGTCAAAGTATTTATATATTTATATCTATATTTCTGGGTGTTACTAACACAACTAATATGGTAAGATTGGGGTAGATTATTGATGTTTGTACTGAATTTTTGTTGTGTTGTGTTGGAATGATCTAATTACAATATTAATCAAGATTACTAATCACTTAGTAAAAAGCTCAGACTTTCTTGCTAATACATAGTTGTATGGCAAGATTTCAGATTTTGTCTTTATGCTGTTTTTTTAAGTGGATACATTTATTTCATTGGAATTGATATAAAAGTGGGGATAGTTCATAATTAACACAATTAATTACCCTTTTTTATTTTTCATTATAATCATTTATTTTATTTAATATTATAATATATTATTCCCTTACCCTTTTTATATAATACATATTTATAATTTATACAGTGTGATGTGGTCCTAATAAAAAAAATTCTAAAAAATATAAAAAAAAAATATTAAAAAGAATTGTTAAATCTAAATTACAACATTATACAAATAAGATATTAAAATATTATACAATAATACTAATTATAATTATAATTATGACAAAAAAAGGTAAGTTCAGTATGATGTTTGAAATAAGAAGCAAGCATTGTTTTGAAAGTTTTTGCAAAAAAAAATTACAACAATTTTATTTATTAATTAAATATATAAATTTCAGTAACAATTACTGATTTTTTGTAGCAATTACTTCGTGAAATGGGTGAAAGAGGGTCCATGTTTGTACTTTTGGCTAAAGTACTGGATTCTTATCAGGTAAATGATTAGATCACACACTTAGTGTTATGTGTTTTTTCATGCACATTACTTCATAATAATTATTTTCATAGCTTCTACATGAAATGGACTCTCTTTCATCCAGTTTGAACGAGGTTGAACGATATTAACTTCAAGGTGCTTATTAATTGTAATAAATCTTGATTATGCATAAATACATATATTAAAGTAGTGTTTTTAGAACACATCCATTTTAAGTAGCAATCTTCATAACACGCCATTATAGATTGTAAATATCTGCAACCAACACATTATTATGTTGCTAAAACTATTATTTCAAATAAATGAAAAATATCTCTTAAAAATCTCTTAAATATATAATATACTCTTTTATGAAGAAAATCCCTTCTTTTGCAAAGTAATATCCACAAGATATTTTTCTATCCTGTTGTTTATTATATTAAAACAAATGTTGTACACGCCTGTAATGATGTACCACACAGAAAAAGTCTGATGTTTCTTTATTACCTACTATTTTTATTGTGTGTATGTCGATGGTGTGTCTTTTAAATAAATAAATAAATAAATAAATAAATAAATAAATAAATAAAAGCTTAACTGGGTTTACAGTGACTGTCTTTCTGTACGGTTAGTGATGCTAAGAGTTTCAAGTGTAACAAACTGTTTTGTGTGTAATTAAAAATAAATCTTTTAAATGATTTATTATTGCAAAGCATGCACTAATAAGTCAGTGTTCCCTTCAAGCACGTGCCCGCCATCACGGACGGCCACGACCGCCACGACCGCTCCCCGCCGCAGCCGCAAAGTGAATCTCCAACTTCGCCTCAGGTACTAAATATATTACTGTTTCAAGTATATTTATACAAATCTATATTAAATAAGTATATATTAGATAAATTTAAGGTAATGATTTCTTTACATAAAAAAAATTAAACGTGATAAGCGCTTTCGAATGATATATAAAATTCAATCGTCTAAAACATATGTCGTCTATACTTTAAGAAACCAGAAAATGGTTCTTTAGTAAAGTTTTTGAACAATCATGATTTTGTTGAAATACGTAAGTGCGATGTAAAAACCATTATGTTCAGCTAATTATCATTAAATTTAGAAATGGCGGTTAAGCAAAACTCATTTAATGTAATGGACATTTTGCTTTGACATTTATAAATATTATCATCAAATCAAGGGTCTGGATTTTTCAATGCCACTCTATAATATATTAATTTTAAGCGAAGATTACCATAAAAAAAATCGAAATTGCATTTGAACGCTAATCTGTTCCTGTGATTAACATAACAAACGAACGCACCGTCAAACAGACGAACGTTTCTTCAAAATAACTTGACGGTTTACTAATACTGTTTTATTGTGACAGATGAATGGCAGTGTAGAAAATAAAGCATTGACTCCACAAAAACCAGTCAATTTGCTACCAGAAGTCCCCAGCCAGACCTCTAGGAAGCTGTCTGATAGAGAGCAACATGACTGCGATGTTATTGGTATGACTAATTTAACAAATTATGTACTACTCTTACACTTTTAATTAATTGTTAAGTACATCTTTAAGTATTTTTTATTTGTCAGTGTCAGTTCAAATTTAAATTCAATTCTATTTGCTTAACCAGCGATACTAAATAAATGTAGGCTATTGTGATGTTTCATATACAGGCTATTGGCAATTCGACATAGTCCCATAAAAATTGTAAAGATTTTGCAAATTCTTGCAAGCTGATTTTGTCCTATTCTATGCAGGCCGGATGCGCCTATCGTGAAATATCCTACATTTTAGTTTTTTTTATTAATTATCACTTTCACAATTGTATATTCATTAAAAAATATATTATTCAAGATGTAAATTTTTTATTGTCTGTATTTAAATGTATTTTACCAGTTATCAGATGGGAACTGAGCTATATTGCTGTTAAAGTTTAAAATTGAGGACCGTCGTGGCGCAGAGGCGCAACGTCTGCATATAACGCGACGGTTACTGGGTTCGATCCCCAGTCGGAGAAGATGGATTTTTCTATTTCCATTTTCTTCGCTCTTGCAAACTAGGCAAAGCGCGGCGTTGAGTTCCGCCACTTAACACGCAATGCCTCGAAAACGGCGGAAACCGGGACGGAGAAAGCAGGGGCTAAGTAACGGAATGTCTTAACACTAGGTTCCCACGGTCCCTGCAGTTCCCACTGCCTACCCTGCCTTGTGCGGGATAAAAGCGTGAAGCTAAAAAAAAAATGTTTAAAATTAGGAGACTAGGGAAATGTTGAGATTACAAAACTTCACTAGTGAATTTTGCAGGTAAAGTAGTTAAAAACCTCTTCACTATTTCTACCTACAATCTTTGTACCTTATATTTTGTCAAAATTCAGATAAATTCTGCAAATAACTGAGTGTAATTTTGAGAATTTACAATCTGCTGCTCTTATTTTTCTCTGTCCGGGGTTTCGAATATAATAAAAAAATCTAAATACCTATGTCGGAATTACCAATAACACTGAACCCTGTAATAACACAATTTTCACTCATTGCATTCGTAATAATACTTATTCAAATTAAAAGCGTACAATGAGTGTTTAAAATCAATATTTGCGTACATTCCTCATAAATAATTCTTATATTCACAGGTACAACCTGCATAGCCATTTTGATCTGTATTAACATTTACCATATAATTTACTATTATTTAACATATACTATTTTTTAGTACCTATTTGTATTTTTATATATTTTTGTTTACATCTATGACTTTTGCGTTTGTAATTTTTAATATACAATGAACTTTATATACCGTATGAAAATTTATTAATAAGTACTGTATAAGTTGTTGTACATGTGACATTTACAAGTGACGTTGTTATGATGCTAGGTGGACGGAGCGACATGAATCAAAATTATTATACACAATCCGTGCCAGGCATTAATATGATGCAATTGAATCATATGGGTGATTTAGTTGGTGAGATATAATAGTAAACTCTTTAGGCAATGCGCAAATAATGCTTAAATTGAATTCTCATTCCTTCACTTAGGTAACTGTATGTATGTACTATGTACTAGGGTTTTTTCCGACCACCTTTCATCGTTATTGCTAACTTGCTTTCTGCTTGCCGCTTTACATGTGAATTGATCACTCCTATTTACTTTAAATGTATGAAAAAATATTTTAAATTCTTTAAAGGACTTTCAATTTTTTATACAAATATATTTTATTATTTATAGAGATATGCCTAAAAATTAATTGTAAAATGTAAATAATTGAAATACTATGATCGATAGACTAGAACTGAATTATAAAAGTGAAAATGGTCTCAGAGTATCTCAATCGAAAAATACGAAAAACGAAATTTTGGCCAAAAAAAACCTATTAGTTACCCTTGCCCGACTATTCTCCGACTAGTAAATATTACAGCCAAGTATTGTACTTGTGTGATACACTATTGTTAACGTTTGTGTAAATACGAACCTAGGTAAATTAAATAAATTTCCTTAGTAAGTGTTATATAGATGTTGTTTTGTAATTTGAAGTAATGATTTATAACACAGTCTTGTCGTTTGTTATGTTATATTTAAAAGATAGGATTAAAATCTTATGGTTAGTATTTTCTACTATAAGACATTTTGTACAGTACATTGATATAGAAAAGTGTTGTAATTTAATTGTTATTCCTACATTTTATTCGCTTTTAATATTTTTTCACATTGCTAACATCAAGTAATCTTCTCGAAATGTACTTATTAAACAGTAATCAAAGCATATTAATATTAATTGATTATACTTGGGTAAATATGAGTGATCTAAATTTTTCTATTACACACTAGGGTTTTCCTCGCGACTTTGCCTGCATGTACTACTTTAATAATGTGCATGCATTATACACACAAAACTTCCTTTTAAAGCACTTGGTCGGTTAGTGAAAACGCATACACACGCAAATGCACACATTCACATTAGTGGGATATGACTGTCATTTTATGCCATGAAATCTATTAAATAGATATAGTTTTTTTACAATATTGGCACACTCATGAACCATTAAACCCATATTATTTCTATTATATATGTTAACTTAATGTGTACATTTAAGAGCTCTATCAAACTAGTCATTTTTATTTAAATGATATACTATTTATGTATTTTCAAATATTTATGTATCTAGTATTTCATTAAACTTACAATTATTCCACACATTATCATTACTAACAATTTGACATTTAGAATAGAAAAATATTTATAGTGAAAAAAACGTGCAAAAATTTGATTATCGAAAAAAATTTGTACGTTTTTTTATAAATATTTGTCTATTTTTAAAGTATGATAAAAAGAATCCATAACATAACAAAATTATCAAGAATTTTAGACTTACATTTTGTTTTCAGAGCGTCTCATCAAGTCGTACTTCTACATAGTGCGGAAATCAATAAAAGACTCAGTTCCGAAGGCGGTGATGCATTTCCTAGTGAACTATGTGAAGGACAACCTGCAGTCCGAGCTCGTCACGCACCTGTACAAGTCGGACCAGGCGGAGAGCTTACTCAATGAGTCCGAGCACATCGCTCAGAGGAGGAAGGAGGCTGCGGATATGCTCAAGGTATTTAAATATTTAATTTTTAAAATGAATCAGTCACGTATCCTACTAATATTATAAGGTCTTGTGAGAATGGGTATTTGTTCTTGTTTCTCGTCAACCTACTGAACATATTGACATGAAACTTCACGATAATATAGCTTGTATATGGGCTGTAATATAATTGGAGATTAAAGGTTATAGATTATTATTACAAAATAAATATTAATATAATATATGCGTGCATGTATTAATATAACATATGCGTGTACGTTTACTTTTATTAAATAGTCCTTAGTAAATGTCAGCGATAGCGTCTTCATCTTTTATGAAAACCATTTATCCAAAATAGCAAGCTATATAATATCCTATCAATATTTTGTTTCTAATTCCTATTTTTTTTAGCAATTTTTTGTTGAAATTGATGCATTAGAAAATATGCTTTCACTGATTCAAATAGATGATCTTTGTCTTTAAGAGAAAGTAATTTTGACGAGTTTTTAAATAGTTATTATGAAAAGATCGACCTGAATGATGATTGCGTTGTTATATACGATTCTATGTATTTTGCGTGTTTTCAATATCAAAATAAAAGTAATTAAATTATTATTTTATTTAATTATTAAATATAGCAAGTTTTAATCCATGTATCGTTACAGGCATTGCAGCGCGCCGGCCAGATCATAAGCGAGATACGCGAGACGCACATGTGGTGATGCTCGTCCGAAGACTCTAGTCTATGAAATAGTGAATTGAGCTCTGAGCTCTGTACATACTCCTTGTGTAGGTGAATTATGTAGGCATTTTTACTTATTTTAAACTTCGTATCTGCCGTGGAAAGATTGATAAGTCGACTTGCGTATCTATATATATTTTTAAATCATAATTAGCAATAAGATTGCTTTATTTGTAAGGTGAATGACTAAAATGATATGTGTTCAGTGTAGGAGCCAAACTTGTGAGTTGTTAAATCATTATTTTACTATTGAGTGTTAAAAAACTATTAAATTATGATTATAAAAATGTTATGTTGTAAGTTGACTTATTATTCTATTCACGCCCAGTACGGAAATATTCGCAAACGTCTATATTGTACGTGTACTTTCAAATCTGTACAAGTCTCTTTTGGAAGTCAGCGTTTAATATGTTATGTTTTTTATTTAATATGTAAAATTATGTATGAACATTGGTCGTCTTTGTGTGAAAGTAGCACATTTAATGTTTCATTTTTTTACTTATATAATATTTACTAGAACTTTTGTTTTTTTATTATGTGCCCTTTTTTCAGGTTAATTTTTAAATTATGTTACGTGTAGTTTGTATAAACATCGTTTTTTCGCTGACATTCTTAAACTAGTCCATGACAATGATATTCAGAATTGATTTTATAAATGTGAGCCGAAACAGATTTGAAAGTTAATATTTTGTTATATTTGAGCACTTTTTGAGAGCTTCACGCTTAGAATACAACTTTTATTATTTTATTCTATAGTATTTGATTTTTAAATCTAATTGGTAACCAAATAAATGATATAGTGTCTCAATCAACAAGCAAAATATTCGAATTGCACAAAATTATGCTTGCGGCTTGTTACAGTTACCATTTCATGTGTAAACATTTTAATCAGGTATTAACGATTTTCATAGCGTAGTTGATATACATGTACGAGTACGAGTGCGTTCCTTCTGTGTGTCGAGTTGCATACACTTTAATATTTATATCAATCTGTTTCCTTATTAGCATTTGTTAGTAACAGAAAAAGAAGTGACTATGAATATTATATTATATACTCATAATTAGATTATGTGTCGAATTTGTTCAGAAAGTTATTTGCTAAATAACTTAATGGGACTGTGTAACGGAACGTACTCTAGTAGGTTTAACGGCAGTGATATTATTTATAACTCCTGCGATATCTTCAAGTTGGAGATTTTTTTATCCGTTTATTGTTTGGTTCTATTGAAGATGAATGAATTTGTGTTTTTTTTTAATTTTCATTCATGTATTATAACAGGGCTAATGGTAGTTTTAACATCTTAGATTTAACTTTTATGAATATTTCGTGGTGTAGTTTGTCTCGTAACGGCGAGGCTTACACGGAGTTCCTGCATTATTGTTATTGATTTCGCATGCATTCAAGTCATATTGTGTCATTGTCTGAACTTATTTATTAGAAATAAATTTTATCGTCGCCAATTTAGTCTAGTGTATTCCAATGTTAGAGAATGTATTTATTGTTATAGTCCGAAGTGTGATGTGCTTATGTACCGAACGAAACCAATTGAATATTGAACAAGATGTATTTAAGTCTGTTAAAAATTATAGAATATTGTGATGTACGCCTTGTTTTATTGGCCATAATCCTATTATTATTATAAGTTCTAGTCAGTATACACATTTTTGTCATTACATATTTTTAATACATGTATTAAAACTTTAGCACGTTGTAAAATGTTGTCCATGATTATTCTAACTAAATTTAAATCCGGTCAGTAATTTATGCATGAAATCGGAACACATCCATTCATCACAAACTTTAACATTTATAATATCAGTAGGATTAAACGCATATTTTCCACTGCGATTCGCCAAAATATTACAAAATCGACATTCTCACGCAATGTAATTAATAATATTATATATCTTTTCAAGAAACATAATGATTATGTAAATCAATATTCGATCGATGAGTAATGTTCTCCATAGATTTTGACTTTGAATATAGAACAATTTGATTAGCGTATCGAAAAACTGACAATTTGAGAACATTGTTTGGATGTTATGCAGTAGAAGACTGAGAAAACGCCTTCTAATCATATCTGGGGTAAATCGTTACCAGTTTAACGTGAATTTTTATCTGACGACACTTTAAAGGTCAGCAGCTACTTAGCTGTTGCACTTTCTGCCTAGATAGTCACAGATAGTCTTAGCGCTTTTAATATCGACATTCGGCGGCCATTTTGTATGGCCGCCGAATGTCGATATTAAAAGCGCTAAGACTATCTGTGGTACCTAATCCCTTTCTGCAACCACACTGAGAAGGTGATATTTCTACTCTCTAGACCAGTGATTCTCAACCATTGTGCCGCGGCACTTTTGTGTGCCGACAAATTTCAAAAGTGTGCCGCCATATTTTACAAATATATATTAATGTTAATTTTATTATGTTATATCATTTAAAAAAAAAATATTTTAACATAAATATATATTTAAATCCACAAAAAAGAAAAAATATTATTTGCTTTGCAACGCGTTTTTTCTAAGTGCCAAAGCGAATTGGGATTCACAAGGTGTTGCATACTAGTTACTGCAAGTTTTCTTTCGTTAAAATTGGCAAATGTATGTGATTCGGCTTAATATTAATTTTCAGATTTTTCGTTGTGTACCGCCAAATTTTGAAATCGTTAAATATGTGACGCAACAAAAAAAATGGCTGAGAGTCGCTGCTCCAGACGGTTTTAAAAAGCCGTTGATTAATTTTTAACAAAGTTAATGTATTGGCAATGTTAGCAATGGTACTGTTGGAATTAAAATAATGTGACATTTTCAAGATTTAAGCATATGGATAAGAATACGGGATTTCCATGCTTTGGTGATATTACCTGATTGAAAAATCCCTGTAATCAATTTTAAAAAGTCAGACTTAGTTTTTTTATGTCATCTAGCAATTATAGAGTAATAGAGTGTGATACCGTTTAGACGTTATTGAGTTGATTAAACAGAAAAAAACATCTATTTTACTGAAGATTTTATCAACGGAGAAATATATTAATCTGGTACAAATGGATGAACCAATATAGCGGCAAAATCGTTACGTCATAAGAAAAGGCTGTTGACATCAGGCCGGTATTATTTTGGAAAGTACAGCGGAAATCCCTTAATACTTATACACTAGGATACTTTCACAAAAATTGAACCATCAAAGTTAATTATTTTTCCAAACCATTTTTCTAAAATTTGTGTTTCTATGTTATATTAATTGCCAAGTTACATTTTTCACTTGTTATCTTTGTCATATTTTTATAATTAATTAAAAAATATGAGAAATTGTTTCTCATATTTTTTATTTTATATCGTTAACTATTTAGATGTAGGTTCATTAATGTAAAGAATCATGAAATTAATAAATAAACGTATAATAGAATGAGAGTAAGTGAAGATAAAAATCAAGTGTTATCGGCGGGCGTAACACACCCTACGGATGTACGAATTATGAAGCGAAGATCAAAAAGTCACAAACGCGAAAACTAAATTGCCAGCGGAGAACTATTTAATATATCATTTTTATCATGTCATTTTACATTATCATTTTTATTTTTTGCTCAAGTTAATAAAAGTTTATATTATGTAAGGTGTAAAATAAAATAAAAATTCATATAGAATATTCTCAGAAGCATTGGTAGTACCTGTCTCTGATAAAGGGAAGGAAAGGAACTTTGCAACCAAATGTAGTCCAATTCTTGAATTTGTCTAATGCAAGTATTGATAAGTCAACGTAGATTATTCATATCTAATACTTTTATATTTTATCTTACTAAATAAGATGTTGGGCTGCGTCGCGTACCGCGGCACAGCGTCTGAATGTACAAGTGAGTATGTTATAAATTCAATTTTGGCTCTGGAATATGCATTTAATTGTTTAGTGTTGTTTACAAGACAAATCGCGGCGTTTAGTTTCGCCATCTAACATACAGTATTTCACACACTTTAAAACGCAAGAAACGGAGTGTCCTAACACTTTCCTGCTTACTCTGCTATGTGTAGGGATAACAGATCAATAAAAAATACCATTTTTTACGCTTCTCAATAGGTGATAAACGTAGGTTTCAATGATAAAGATATCGGAAAAATAAAGAAGCATCTGATACGACGGTCGTAAGTAGTAGTAAATGCTGCACATTTTGTATGCTTTTTGCTTGCCATCGACAAAATTGGCGTAATATGTGTTGCTTTTATCGCTCTGTAGGCGCTCTAAAAACTAAGTGTTCAAGCATGCCAAAGATCCGACTAATACAGTAGACATAAACAGTCTTAAATTATCCTAAGACAGAGAAGTGTCTTCTTTTAAGATTTCTTCTCCTCTTGTTTACATTCTATGTAAACTTTAAAAGTGTCTATCTATTCCTTAACCAATCAATTTGCATGGTGTTAGCCATATAAAACGTGATATTGGCGAAGTGCTAAACTGGGAAAATAATTCGAAACGCCGAACGCGAAATTTAACTAAAACTACAATTTTATTTTACCTTCCATTACAATATAAACAATGGATTCCTCAAATGCTTATTTTCATACTTGTATGCAAAACCGCAAAGTATTATGATATAATATTTTCTAAGAATCAAAGGCTCTCAACGATTTTAATAAAATCAAAAGTTATATTTTTTTCAACGACTATTTTTAATGTGTGTATTAAATGACCGTCTATTTATCGTAATCCTAACGGAATGCACAAGCAGAAATATTTTTAAAAGTATTTGGCCAAAAAACGATTAATGCGAACATATATACTTATATTTTTTCAACCCTTAAAAATTCTTTTCCTTGATAACAATAGATCGCATTATGTTGGGTTGTGACTAATGCAACCTTGTGACGTGTTCATGTGGAAAGAAACGCCTACGTCTTCAGTCCGCTCCGCCCACTATAAAAACTTGGAATAAAAAATATAAATTGACAACAAAAACACTCTTTTAATTCAATTTGTTTCAATTGTAAAGTGTCATTCTCTCAATACAATTTAAAATATTTGTAATGATACCAAAAAAGTCTATACTAAGGCAATTTACACAAGGCTATCATTGTAAAACAAACGTAATAAAATCAACATTAAGTGTCCACAATAAGCTATGGTCAATATAGGCTTGGTGAGTCAAGTGCATCGCACGGTAGAGTTATATGAGCGGTAATTGAGTTTGCCAGGATCAGCAAATTTCGCCTCCCATTCGAGTGCGCGCGCGCCGCCTCACTTCGAATACGAGCGCGAGAAGCACGGCCGCGCACCAATGCGAAACACCAGACAAAGCCAGTGAACAAGTGTAGTGATTGTGAACTTCTGTGTTGTTATTGTTTTATTTGTCTTCCACTACATTCAGGTACGCTATTTTAAAAAAATAAAATTTTATGTTCAGTAATTTAATTATATGCGAGTATATAAATTCATCGCATTTGCAATATACAGACATGATTATCTTTGCAACACTAGGCGAACAGTATCAATAAACGAGAGTTAAAATATATTTCTATATATCGTAATCAATTGATGCGCTTGTAATGTCATTTAAAAACTTAAACTATTATTAATTTTAGAATTTAAGAGTTCGGGGTTCAGGGTAAATATTTTTTTTCTTAAATCTATCTACTTATCTATTACTTAGTAACAAAATCTACTTAGCTTTAATACTAATGTATAAGAGCAAATTTCATTCTTTGGATATTATTTGGGATGATGTGGTAAATTTTGATGTTAAATAAAACAATGCCCAGATTTACTTATTTAAAATACTTGCTAATATTTTGTTATTAATATCGTTTAACATAAATGCTATAAAATTGGGCAATGTAATAAACATATGTGGGTGTAAACATTGAAGTGGGATCTTAGTATATGTTGACTGGAATCCTGAAGCAAGGTCGACTGGGATGACGTCATTATATTTATGATGATGCCTTACATGCGGGTCGACAAATGGATATTGTCGCTGGAAGTATTATAGTAATTGAAAAAGTGAACTAGCTCGAGAGAACCAGTGCAATATTATATATACAGCGGGCAATGGCACGTATGTTGCAGTTAAATTATGATATTTCTAGCTTTCTAAGGTATATCAATAGTAAGCTACACTATACGGTTACAAAACTGGTTAGACTAGGGTCTAGGCTTTCTAGCCTTAGCTAAGTGATTGATCTTCTATATTTATCTGCTACTGAGGTTGAAGTGTAGTAGTAACAAGTCATTTAATATTATCTAAATTTTTCTTAAAGTAAGCATGTGTCAAAATTTTAATTTCTCAGATATTTAAACGTATGTATTTTCAAGATCTTTTAATATCTGTTAGTAAGTAAGTGCGCCCTAAGATCCTGTTGGACGTATAATTATTAATACTTAGTGTTATTTTAGTTATATTACGAGTGGCTAAATAAAAATATACGTTGCCATTCTTCTATATGTGATTTTTGACATTTGCTTTTGTCCTTTTTGATGTTCTTTAGGATTAATGACACTTCCCTTCCCTTTCATACCTGTTAAATTGTTATTGTATTTTTTATCTTAATTAATCAATTATTTAAAACAATATGTATATATGTTGTCACAAATATTTGTATGTTGTTGTTATAATCTAGAATTCAATTAAAGGTTAAGTGCCTACCTATAACAATTTTCTTATGAAAAAGATTAATGATCGATATGACAATGACCTTTAAACTTAAAAATATTTTGAAAGGTATCAATATACGTCCATCAATAGTAATAAATTTAAATAGATTGCATAGGTTACTATTTTCTCACACTACTTATGCAGTACTCAGTACTTGCTTACTGCCACAGCGTACTTGCTTGCGGAGATAAATTCATAAATTATGTGTACATTTTGATTGCTTATTCAGTGTAGGGAATGGAGGAGACATAAGGATGCATTCTAATGAAGCGAATTACGATTTTTTTAAGCAATAGATAGTATGTATTCCACTAATGTAGTTTTAATAAACCAATGTACTAAATAAATACGTGATGTTTTGAATTAATATGTTTATACTGGGTTTGCTTAATTTGGCCGCATAACAAAAGATAGATCTATGAATATTAAATTATATTTAGACGATAGATTTTTTCAACAAACCGAGCATATTTTTTCTTATAACAATATGTTATTTGTCTTAATTTCAAAACTTGTTGTTACTTGTGGCTACATAGAAATCTAATAATATTGATGCAATTGTCGACGATGACTACATTTCGCCCACATTGTCCACTTATACTATACCAAATCGGGTTCAAAGAATAAAACATAATGCGCTCTCATTTGCCACATGCATACATTATCAACTTCCGTCACAGAAGTCAATCAACAGTTACCAGTACGTAACTCTATTTGGCACTTATGCTATTATCACTTCGTACACAAACAAATTAGGCTAGTCCAAAATAAGTATTGCTAGTTGCCATATATGGAAATATGATCTAAAATTTACCGAAAACATTTATAACATATTTCTCACTTCCTCAATTTAAATTTAAAAACAAAGTGAACAAAAAAAGTAAGGTAAACCGTCCTAAAAACAATACAAAATGAAAACACACGGAAGCGACCAAATTCGTTGGATCTCCGTCGTGCGTGACGACAGATGGAAAGTGTTTAGCAAAGTTGGTTGGTAGGTATAAATGTACCTACAGAGATTTTTATAAGAAATATTAATCAAAAAACTAACGAAAAGACTCTTGTAACGCTTTAGCGATTTAAAAAAGAAACTCTAAACGGCATTCACCCGCACTTAGGCGTATCATAATCAGTGTGCTATTTAATATGGTTTTTTATGGACTATAAATCTTTTTGATACGGGAGTTCAGCAAATTATACCTACTTATGTTCTTAAAACATGATTACTAAGTACAGTTACACAACCCAAAATCGGATAGAAATTGTTAATATATAACCTTTAATTTTAAACATACCTATATAGTATGTTTATGCCTAATAATAAATCAGATTTTTTTATAATGAAGTGTAATATAGGTACCACATATATCGTAATATACTTGAGAACGAGCGTTACCAACGCTCTAAGTCGAATAAGAAATAATAATGCTTAAATAAAATTTCCACAAAAGACATTTAATATATTTAATATTATTTTAAGTGAAATAAGTATAATTATATCGTGTTATTTGTCATTGTGACAATATTTAACAATGTTATAAGGATTTTGCGTTGCCTTTTTGAAATAGCACAACGTTTGAGCTTTCATACCGCTATTGTATGAATTTTGCTAAATGGATATTTAATAGTAATCAATGTTAAGATAATTTCATACACCCAATTTAAATAAGTCTTCTTCAAAAGTGTTGGAAAGCGTAATCACATTGTAGAGCAAAGTAAATTAGGCACATTGTTGACAAAAAGCCTCGAACTACTCTGTGGAACGCTAGTCTAAATTGAAATATCGTGTGCGTAACGGAAGGCTTTTACTATTTAGTTGGTCAAGTACCGGATGTGTGGCAACCATAACTAATTCCCGACAGATTTTAACCTTATATTTATCTACCATATATATCAATAGACATGTACGAAATCTCGATTCGTGTCGGATATCCACAGTTGAGAGCTTTAAATGTTTATTTATGAGAAAAGCTAGTCACGAAATGTTGTCTCGATAATACAGACAATGCTTTATTTACTTTTACTGAAATCGTTGTCCACTGTCTTAAAATTTATCTTATAATTTATATATTTAATTAGAGTTATTGTAAAGTATAATAACTTTTTTTTATCTTCTTTTTAATTAAGTTAAATTTAATGTTAGAGGAATTAATATAAATAATCGTTAATTCAAAAGACGTTATTGTTAATTTAAATAATAGAAAAATATATGTTTAAAACCTTTGACCATACTGTGAGGTTCCGAACGAGTTGCGCCACAAAATCCTCTTCATTAATTTATTCATTAAGTATTTTTAATTATTCATATTATTATTTATTATACTTAAAATATTTGAATATCACAAACATTCAAAGAATTGAGTAACTATAACACACATTAAAATTTATCGTTCATCATCCGAATATACCTAATTTTATACAACAAACTGCCGCCCGCGACTTTGTCCGTTAAGAATTTAGTTTTGTGCTACCGAGTTTTATATAAATTTGCAATTGCTATTTTAAGCCCTCCGGATTTAGGAAGACTAAGTACATCTCTATGTACTAAGGGTAGACTTGTTCACTAATTTTGTTTAAAAAGAAGAAGAAAAAATAAATAATTTATTTTTTTGTATAAGGATTAATATCGTGGTTATTAAAATAGCTTTTAAAATAATAAAAAATATTTTAGAAGATTTTTGATCACCATCAAAGGTAGAGTGAGTCAAATATCAAACCTAGACATATATTGGCTTGTGGTTTTTTAGAACTTTTAGAGGAGAACTGTTTTGTAAGAAATGATTTTGCAAGGAAAGCTTTAAAAAATATTAATTTTCTCGTTTTCGCAACATGTTTTATTGCTGCTTAACTTTTCCTAGTTATATAGTGATTTAACATAGCCTTTTGTCTGCCTCAATAAACTGACTATATTATATACAAATATTTTTTTAAATTGAATCAGTAGTTTCTAAGATTAGCGCGTTTAAACAAACAAATAATTGTTATTTTTATTTAGGTGTTTATTAAAATGTTATTCTAATGTGTGAGTAACCTTAAGTCTTTCAAGGATACTGAGTAAAGAATTCTTTTAAAAAATGATTCATTTACGTTTACACAACAAAATCGTTCCTGCCTTTTTATGCAACCTGTTCTCCCACACAAATGTGAAATTAGTATATTATAATCTATATAACGAACAGCAGCAATTTAAAATATTATATTATATGTGTATATTATACTATTTTCTGTATATTCTGTAAAATTATATTTTGAAATCAGTGCAATATCAGAGTCCTCAAGAGTTGCGAAATGAGACGTATCGGATTTGAATATTCTTATCTGATAACATAAATGTCTCTATAATGTAAATTACTCAGTAAAGTTTTAACTTACAGTTTGTACATATACTTTATTTGTGCTTAATTTTGAATCGTTAGATTAAAAATTGTGCATTAAATAACAATAATTTTACTTATTGACATAAAAGGAACACTGAATCAACAAGCATAGATTGTGTATGCTATCTAAACTTGTAATAGGTGATCTAATATTAAATTTTCTATTGCATTAGTCATTATCAGAAATTACTAAAGAGGTTATTTTTTATTAAAATTTCTCGACTGTGGTCATTAAAAATGCATTAGCATTATATACATACATTAAACATTGTGTTATCTAAAAGTTAAGTAATAACATTTTTTTAAACGTTCAGAGGCGTGGTTACAGATTATTCAATTTAGTTGTCTCAAAGCAATGTAGAGTAATGAGCAATACAACAGTTTCGTTCTAAAAAGGTAAAAAACAAACAACAAGCACATCTATTGATGCAAATACAATTATTGATACTTTATCAAAGAGATATTTTAATGTACACTCATAGAAATATGTATAGCAAGTATTTACACACACAAGGGCACAATTTGCCATTGTTATAGATGTGAATCTATTGAACGTTATAGAATTAATTATATAAATATTCTTAAAAACTTTAAAATAAACATTAATATTTTAGTTTTAATGTAATATAAACAAGAACGCTCATCTGTAATGTAGAGTGCTCAATGTTTAATTAATAAATCAAATAGCATGACGCCTTAAATAAACAGACTAAGGAATATTGGGGTTAGCTAAAAGATAAATGGGTTGTGATTAAAGTGCTACTTATGAGTTTTATTGGAAATATTTTTATGCGTTAATTTAAAAGAACAGAAATGCGTACGTGAAATGCACGCGCAGTTGCAGCATATCTTGGTTTATGTAATGAGAAAATGAATACCTAGTGTTACACGATGTGATATATTTGAACTATAGTTAATATTTTTAATTAAATTGTTGTCCTGATCGGTTATACAATTTTCTTTTATAAGTGAATATTTATTGTTTTTTCTATAAAATAAAGTAGAGGAAAGTCACCAAATATGGAATAGTATCCTAATATGGAATTCCTTAATTTCTCTAAGACTATAAGTATGAAACGCAACACTCGACCATATATTTTTTCCATTTAGTCTACTAACTATCGCATTCACACCATCGAAACAGTTGCGCGAATGTTTCACGTATGGTAAGTGTGTTTTGATTTGTTATGTGCAATAAATTTTAAAAGTAAGTAATAAATAAGTATTACCAACTGTTATGTTTGTATATATAAGTGTCAAAATATATTTAGTGTATCGATATAAGGTTTATTTCACCATTTTGTGATCTTTTGTCACAAAAATGTTGTGACTTGACAAAATATTTAGAAGAGTTTGAAATAGTATAAAAATCCAAATATGGACAGTCGTCGGTGTCTAATTATGGAATAGTCCATAATTCGATTTTAATATTTTATATGATAGATAATTGATATTATTTCTTTATACAATATATGGAATGACTGTTTTTAGAATGTCCACTTCACAATCAACCAAATGAAAAACCTGGAGTGAAGAAAAATTGACACAAGCTACAATATTCGTCCGGGAAAAGAAAATAGGGTATTTGAAAGCGGCACAGTATTTTCAAGTGCTTAGGAGAACTTTATTACATCTCTGCCAAAAGATGAACAATCTCCAGAAGTAGCAGCGGATACTACATTAGGAAGAAAAACTATCTTGGGCTCCGAACTAGAATATGGATGATAGTGAAGAACAAGACTTTGAGGAACTAGGCGCTATCCAGTTTAATGAAGATAGTGAACATGATGAGTTGATGGACCACATGTCCACTCCTGACTTCTGATGCAGAATGTATTTTCTGTTCAAGACTTTTTCCCATAAAAGTGGAGAAAGCTGGATTAAAAGCTTGATGTGTAGGCTCTGGGTACATTATGATTGTGCTGATCCAAAGTTTGATACTTGGATCTGTAACTTTTGCAAGTAATTGTATTACGTTTTTCATTTATCACAAGATATTAGATATTAATGACCATTTTGTTATTGTTATGTTGATTTATACTTATATTCCATATTTGGGGTCCTATTCCATATTTGGTTACTCATTTGTGATTTTGTTTTTTGTGTTAGATTTTAATTTGATAATTAATATATTTGATTAAAGACTGTTAATTACTTCTCACAAATGTATGCCTGGTCAGTAAAAACATTTAACTAACCAAATTTATGTAAAGTTTTTTTTATATATCCCAGAAACAAAATGGTATTCCATATTTGGTGACTTTCCTCTAATCCTCTTGGTATAAATACATAAAATTACCAATATTAATAAATAAAAGTATCAGTCAAGTACGAGTTATATTCATGCAAGGAGCTTTCCGTCACAATTTTATGATTGTTGACCCTGACCCTGAGAGAAATACTGCATATAAAAGTTTACAAACGCAAATTTGCAGTCGTATCTATTGAATTTCTTTCAGGAATTCCTTTTCTTTTCCTTTACATATTTTTAGATTTTCCCCTTGATATATACCTACTTAATAAAATCAATGAAATTGAGGTTGTCAACCTCAAAATTGACTCATTAGCATTCGTTTTGTATAAAATTAACTACGGTATAAGTTTTTTCTGGGATATATTCATTAGTATAAAATTTTCGATCTTTCTCATTCCCGGATAAGTTCTGACTTATTGCTAAATTTCATAATAGTAGGGTAGGGCTTGATAACGCAAAGCTATATCTATCGCAAAAAATTAAGCAGAAACGCTCCCATATTTAGATTGTGTTGACTTAGAAGTTTTATTTTTAATGTGCCTGAAAAGTAATTTTCCTGCATTGTTCATGTTAATATAAGTTTGATTCTTTCACGTGAATCAGGGAAAATGATCTTATAAGAGATGGACAGACAGACAGACGGACAGTCAGGTCAGTAAAACTTATTAAATTAGCGAGAATTAGTTTAAATATTAAGTACGTAAGTAAGTAGATAAAGATAACAGAAAACGCTGAATTTTCACTTGCGATATATATTTGAATAATAGTTCAAGTTTTTGTAATTTTATTAAAGTATATATACTTTACCTTGATATATTTTAGTTTGATTTCAATAAGAATCAGTAACGTTGTGTTTTATATGGTAATTACTACCAGCCACCATCCTTGAACTGAAATGGCATAAATATGTATGAGAAGCTTTTGTACCTATAAAAGAGAATGTTTACAAAAATACTTTTGAGATACTTAGATAGAGATAAAGAGTCTCTCTATTCTTTGTACTTATACAAGTACATATTTTATGCCATAAGTATTTGCTCAGTTTACTTGTTATTGTTGACATAAATTAATATTTAGTAGTCATTACATTTCAGTATATTAGTAGCATACGAAACTTTGTTCATATAACATTTGCTGCCTTGATCGTGCTCTAATGAATGTCTTAGAAATAGGTAAGCGTATAAGTGGCCGATCATCAGATACAAGTCACGCCTCTCAACACAATGTACCTATTGTAACAGCAGATTTTTTTACACAACACACCAAAAACTTTATAACAACCGTGTCAGTTTTTACATAGCTGTACTCTGTAGGTTATGTATGTTTGTTAATAAATACATTTGTAAATAATACAAAAAATAATTTTGAAATATAAACCTTACTTTAATATATAAATAGTTCTAAAATATTTTTAATATATTAACAGTTGAAAAATATAACCAAAGCTTAACAAAATACTACAATGATTTACAAGTAGTATAGACAATGGACGATCTAACGAAAGCGGACGCAGCTTTATTGTTGTTTTCAACATGTGTAGCATTTCATTGCTTTAGTGTTCCGATGACCAAGCAGCGTATACTGTAAATAAATCACTTCTTTGAACATTCCAGTTTGATCTCCTGTGAAAAGTATACAATATATTATATCGATTTTTTGTTTTAAAAAAATATATTTCTATTTATATTTATTCTTACCACAATTAAATAAAAAAATTTCAATACATATATTCAGTACAAACATTTCATTTAAAATGTTCAGTTAGGTAACAACCTAGCAATTAGTTATCTCAAAATAATTTACGTTGCAATTAATTTAATAATAAATGCTAAGTCATGTAGTAAAGTAAGCGCACACTCATAAACCGATAGCTTCCTTACCTAATATCGATGTGCAATCTCATAATAATTTATATAAGCTCCTTGTTCTTTAAATTACATTTCTTAATTCTATATATAGGTACAGTGGTAAAGTAGTACCTGAATCCTAACAATTTTCTTCTTCTGTCAATTGAATCGTAGACATCCTTCTTCGAAACCTTAATAGGATTTGCTTGTCTCTATAACTTAGAGACAGGTTTTTTTAACATGACAAGTTTAAGTAATTAATGTTTTAAAAATTATCAACAGTTATGTCATAATGACCAAACTCAAGGCGAGGCTTAGTCATGGTATTCACTGTGAGCATAAGACAAATATTATTCTTTATATTTCGAAATCCGTGGCAAATGGAAGTACCTACCTAAACTGATTGAAAATATCGCTTGAGCGATATTAATTCCCGTCTTATGTTGTAGAGATATTTTATTTGTTTTATTTTAATATATTTTATCACTAAACCTATACTACATATAACCTCGTCAATAAATATTTTTACATACTCACTTATTGTTTGTAAATTAAATAAATATGGTGGACTGACTGGCAGTGTCGGTTTAATTGTCGTATTAAAATTATATTATTTTACTTTTTCTATCCTCAATGTGGATTAACAATTTAAAAAATTAATTATATTTTATAATTGTATATTTTCATTAAATGTCGCTACTTTTATAGATCAATGATCGTAATAATTTCGTAAATATTTTATGTTATTGATTTATAAATGAATATCAACTATCATCACTCACTATATTTAAAGCTAAGGTAGGATAGAATAAAATAGAACTATAATGTTTTTAGCTTCATTTATACCTTACTTACTAAAT
Source organism: Dione vanillae (assembly GCA_037178615.1). Lineage (NCBI taxonomy): Eukaryota > Metazoa > Arthropoda > Insecta > Lepidoptera > Nymphalidae > Dione > Dione vanillae. The sequence goes on from JAZFAU010000166.1 coordinate 119,820, forward strand.
TACATTGTTGGAAATCTTAAGTAACAGAAATAGACGACTCAAGGCGCTAGAAGCAATAAACACTTTTAGAATAAGGCGCATTTTGTACGTACATTAGGAATAAAAGCCTCAGTTTCTCAATTAAGTAGTAACATAATGAGAACGCAAATGGGAGCAATTACTTGATGCAAGCGGCGGCGTGCTCTCCGGAAATTGTATTAATTTTATGACGCTACGAGAAATTCGGAATAATTACGTTCATTGTACTTTACACTCATATTGTACTTCATTATTCAACATGACTAAACTATTCTACTGTTCATTTAATACATTAACAATGTTTGTAGTAGGGTAGCCATTTAATTTAAATTCAATCACTTTTAAAACGTCAAATGTAGATTGGACCGGTTGAGAAAGCAAATTTGCTGAGAAAAGCTAGTAAGAAAAGACTAAGAAATAATAAATTGCTCTTTTTTATGTGTATATTACAACAATTTGTAAATACTATAGAAGTAAGTAGGTATCTTGCATAAAATTTAAATAATATCACTTTCACACTTTTTGTCACTTAAATATTCCTGAACAGTGTAATAGGCTTGACTTACAACCATTGTTTTGACAATTTATTTAACTTTCTTTAGTGGCAAATTTAGGGTAGATTAAGAAATTTTCTTAATAATAAAGTGTTCCGAAATCGATTCCCAAAATATAATGTTTTTAAATAGACAAATATTAAATATTTAAGCAGTATCATTAAATCACTAGTATACATTTTAATAACTATAACGAGCAACATCAATTTAATTATTATGCGTTCAAAGGGGTTTATAAAACGATAACAACATCTTACAGTTTTAAAGATTAACGACAAGCTAATAACTATCTTTTGCTAACGATACAAGATTCCCACATAAGTTTACTTTACTGTTTAGCGTAATTATGGGAATTTACAGATTTAGCACGATGAGATTAGAACCAATCTAAAATCCCTTTAAACTCTTACCAGCTGTTCCTTTAGTACATTTTCGACAGATGTCTGTACGAATAATTGAATTTAATTGTTTGATTGTAGTAATTACTTGTTACAATATAATAGATTGCTTCTAAATGATCAATAGCGTTAAACAATTAATTGTTACTTTAATAAGAAAATTGATTGCCCACAATAATGCATAAACATTTTTTTTTACAGATGCCAGAGTGTCATGAGACATGACACGGGACAGTTACGAAATGAATACTAACCGACTGTCGCGGGGCGGGTCCCTTTTCGGTAGTGATCCTCAAGTACAACTAAGAACAGCACTCCGTAATAACGACTTTGCAACATTCAAGAAACTTGTAAACTATGGTGCAGTAGATCTTAAACATGTTTACCAGTACCCAGACTATAAAACTTGCCTTGACCTAGCGGTTTCAGATCCTCAAAAGGTTGACTTTGTTAAGTTACTTTTACAACATGAAGTTGAGGTTAACGATATCAACGAGACCCACGGAGCAGCACCTATACATTTTGCCGTCGAGAATGGTAATATTGAAGCTTTAAGTGTTTTATTAGAAGACGACAGAATAGATGTGAATCTTAAATGTAAGGGAAATACAGCCTTGTTATTGGCAATAAAAAAGATACAAGATTTAGACGATGACCGTGAGCATGAATTAAGCGTGTATGAAGAAATTATTGAAAAACTTTTAAAAGCTGGTTCTAATGCTAATTCACCCGACTCCAGGGGTGTGACTCCTGTTTATTCTGCAGCAAAACAAGGACTTGAAAGAGTTATTACATATATTTTAGATTATTCAGCAGATCCCGTAGACTTAGATACTTATAAAGATATTCGTGGTAGAACTGCTAGATACTACTTAAAAGAAGCTTTTCCACATTTATTGGCTAAATTTGATTCCCAAACAGAAATTGAAGAAATTATTGATGTTGATAAACTTTTTATGTATTTAAGTAGACATGAAGAAGATAATTTTGTTAGAGACTTTTCAAAATTAGTAAAAAAAGCTGAAGTAAGATCTATATTGGCGGCTAACAATGGTATGAATACTATGCTACAACTTGCAGTTGATAAAGGTTTTGAAAAAGTTGTGCTTTTGTTATTAAAATCAGGGGCAGATCCGAACGCAACGTGCGCTGGTAACAAGAATCTACCAATAGCTATAGCGTGTCGTAATGGATATTGTAAAATACTCAAAATGTTTATTGACAACGAATCTACATTATTTGACACAGTCAACAATGAATCGCTTATACAAGTTACAGTTAAAGGTATGCGTGCCGCTTTACAAGGTCCAAAAGTAGATTTTAAAGGTTGTTTGGACTTATTGTTAAGACATCCTAAGATGAATATTAATATCAATCATCAAGATATTAAAGACAATACAGCATTACATTATGCTGCTAGAAACGGAGACAGTGAGACTGTCTTAGAATTACTTAGGAAAGGAGCTTGTATTGGATTGCAAAATAAATTTAATGAACCGCCCTTGGCAGATATAAACGCAAAAACACTTGAAACATTCCTTGACGAATGTATTACGTCAAATAGCGAACGACCCAGTGACGACGATTATGAAATTCACATTAAATATAGTTTCCTCGTATATCCTAACAATTCTTTAGAGAACGAATTATGCAAAGTCCCACTAATGGAAAATTGTAACAACAACAACAGTACATTGAAGGAATTAGACACCATTTTAGCTCCAGAAACGGAAGCGTTACTTTATATGACAAGAAATGAAGAATTACGACCACTTCTTAAGCATCCTGTGATCACTAGTTTCTTATATCTTAAGTGGCAAAGAATAAGTAGCCTTTTTTACGCAAATATCACCTTTTATTCACTTCTATGGCTGTGTCTGATTTTATACATAATATTGGGATACGGTGTTGAAAAACAACAATCAGATTCAATAAACGCTCTTAACGTTATAACTCGTATAGGAGCTATAATTGGGTTAGTTCTTTTAATAATTAGAGAACTTTTTCAATTATTAGTATCACCAACTCGATATTTACAAAGTATTGAAAACTGGATGGAAATAGCATTAATATTTGTAACAGCTATTATTGTCAGTTATAGTACAGCTGAAGAGTCCACTAAGCAACAGTTATCCGCAGTGGCCATTCTTTTATCGTCTGCAGAGCTGGTTTTACTTATTGGTCAATTTCCGACACTTTCAACGAATATTGTTATGTTGAAAACTGTTTCATGGAATTTCTTTAAATTCTTATTATGGTATTGTATTTTAATAATAGCCTTTGCTTTAAGTTTTTACACATTGTTTAGAAAAGATATTGAAGATGAGGATCAAAAAGAACCAAATCCTAACAATGCTGGTCAAGAAGAAGACGAGGAAGAAGATTTCTTTTTAGATCCAGGAAGATCCCTTTTTAAAACAATAGTTATGTTAACGGGCGAATTTGATGCCGGATCTATTAAATTTAGCACATTCCCAGTCACGAGCCATATCATTTTTATTGTATTTGTTTTTATGATTCCTATAGTTTTATTTAATTTGTTGAACGGTTTAGCAGTAAGTGATACCCAAGAGATCAGAGCAGACGCAGAACTAGTAGGACACATATCTCGTGTTAAGCTTATATCATATTTTGAAAGTGTACTTATTGGAAAAGCATATACCAAACCTCTCAAATGCTGGTCTTGGTTGCCACCTTATCTTCAAAACTTAAATGTGATTAAACCACAAATGATATGCATAAAACCATTCGCTAGAAGAATTAGCCTGTTCCCGTTCTTTTTGCCTAAGTACCGAATAATTGTAAAGCCTAATCAAGATAATAAAATCGAAATTCCACATGCGGAATCTCTTGGAAAGTTTGGAGATGACTACGAGGATATCGAAGGTGGTAAATGTTGTTTCGAACGTTGCCAAGCGTATAGATTAGACAGAAAAATTGTCAAGAACGCTAAAATAGTCATAAATAAAAAGAGTTATGTATCAGAATTTGATGAAATCAAAGACAAGCTTGTGCAATACGAAAATAAAATTGTGAGTGTTGAAAACACGTTAAGAGAAATTTTACAAAAGCTGAAATAAGGATATATAAAAGTTAAAAAAAACATATGTATTCATAATAATTTTTACTTCGTAACTTGTTGATAACTTGGTAACTCATATTTCATACAAATACATACATACATTACATAGCATTAAAATACAATGCATCAAGGTTATGTGAAAGTTTTATACTTTATATTTATTAATTTACAGGTGATCAAATATTTTAAATCATTATTTATTTATTTGATATTATCGTAATTTGTTGCAAGATAATTAATTTCATCTTTTATAAAGAGATTTATAAGAAGAAAAGAAAAGAGAAAGCGAGAGAAGCGTTAAGGGTTTAATTGTTTGACTAATGTAATTGATAAGCTGAGTAATGCCACTCAACCTTTTTTTTACAAAGTAATGTTACTTTATTTATGACTCGGCTTATTGTATGAAAATCAATTACAAATATCTACTGTTATAATAATATCATCAAACTTCTCAAAATGTTTTCAGTGATGAATTCATCAAGAAATGTAAAATGTTAAACATTTATATTTTGTAAGTTACTTTATATTTAATAACGTTATTTTAAATATATTTCTCTGATCTGTATTTGGTTAAAATATATTATGCAAAATATATATTTTTTTGTAACTTTAAGACGATTTTGTTTTAAAACTTAAGATAAGATCTGTATCTGAATATCAATATATTAAAGACATGCCTGTGATGTGCCTTTAGACTTTAGCCTAGTAACAGGCCAAGATATTAACGAAAAAAATATCGGCCTAATGCGAATGGTATTCGCACACAGAGAGTTCGGAACCAATTTCATTATTTTAGATCAAAGGAAAGTGCAACACATAAAAGTTAACAACGAAGTCTGCGGGCGTATACATTTGCTTGTATGAAATAAAAGTAAATTCCTATATATTTGCTTATATAGTACCTTATTTTCCTATTGACATACACCTTAAGTAATACTAAATGTGTGTAGCTGAAAATGTAATTCTGTAAATTCTGGAATATAGAAAAATACCAATACAACATGATTTTTCATATATTGAATTAAAATGAACGAACGGTTTATTAGTAAACTGAACTCTGAACAACTCAGAGTAATAAACATTTTGTTTTGACATTTTAAAATCCAATATTTGGAACATTTCAGGAAAATCCGGAATATCCAGCTATATTATAAAAGGGAAGAACTTCGATAAAAATCGAAGATTTGGAATACCTAATGTAAAACCATTAAAATAAAACTATTACAGTTTGCACATACATCCTCAGTAAAAGTTGTTGGGGATAATTTCTGAATTTCGTTGTCATATGAAAGTTGTCGAATTTTTAAAACAACAATAATCAGGTCAAGATAAATTTATTGTCGTAGTTCGTAGTAACAAGTCAAGATAAAATTATTATCGTAATTTTCATTTACAATAAATTGACAAATTAATATCAATTAGAAAGAATCGTTAGGTTAACACTAAAGAAACGGCGGGCATTTGTCAGAACAATGAATAAAAGAAAATGTAATTAGTAAACTTTTATTTGCTAAAATAACTATTATAATGGAGAATTTTGTGATATTAAAAAACTTGAACAGAATAATGTCAAGATAAAAATAATCGAGACAATGTACGGAGAATAAACATACATACATTCTAAAATCTTACACTACATGATACACATACAGTTATAGAAAAAAAAAGTGAAGAAACAACTAAACTGGTGAAATGAAATTTAAATTGTTACCAGCACAGCCAATGTAAAAAGTATTAATTAAATGGAAGAGATATTTCACAACACATTACTTTCACAACTAATACTTAACTACTGTCATGGCATTTTATGGCAAGGATTTCTTAATTGATCATACTTGTTGATTTGTTAAAATATCTACATATTACACTACATATATATGAGAAAGTCTCTAACAGTTATTCTTTACTGTATTTAGACAATTTGTTAACAAATAGTATACTTGATTAATAATATAAATATAATAGTATATTTGTTTAAAATAATATTTGTAATTTATTAAGAAAATGTCGAACTGTCATAAAATACTTTGCGGCTTAATGACCTATTAAAAGTATTATTAAAAAAATATGGCATTTCTGGTTTCTTTTAAAATTTTCAGATTATATTTTCACAATCTAAAAAAAAATAATATATATGTAATTTAAACTATCTTCTCGTCTTTTTATTACTTTTGAACTACAAAGAGAATATAATGGAAATTAAGTTAATTCTTTAAAGTATTTTTTTATGTTCAAGAAATTTTTAGTTTCTTATTTATTTTGTAATATATAAGAAGGAATGCATAAATTTAGTTAATTATAAGAACATTCGTTCGATTAGTTTTAAGTGGCGAAACTATTTTAATGCTTTTGTGATGATTAAAAGTATCAATTAAACTCATTTTTTGTTTTTCAATTTAACTTGAAAAATTTATAGTATATGAATAAAGTCGTTAAAATACATAAAAATGGAAGTTTTCATTATTAATAATCGAGACAATGGTTAAAGCAGTCGTGTCTAATAAATTTATTGGTAATATGTAGAAAAAATAAAAAGTTTTATTTGTACTTTTGGATGGATTCCCACTATTTATCTAAACGTAAAATTTTATGCTAGAATTTTAAATGGTACTTTTCTGTTCATGTATTTAATTTAACTACGTACTAAGCTTTCCTAATCTAACTTATTCCTTACAAATATGAGATTTCAGTAGTAGTCTCAAATTGTGTTGAATTTTTTTAAAAGTTTTCTTTAAACGTGATATGTTAAAAAAAACAATTACATTAAAACTTACAACATATTTGTACAATCGTGTGACGCCTAGAATGCAATGCTTTCTAATTTCAACAGTAATTAAATTGTAATATGATCTAAATTTGTGATAAAGTGCACTCGATTTATCTAATTATTATTGCAGCTTCTTTAAAAATCGTTACAAATATCTAGATGACTGATACATATATGACATTAAATAGATGTTTAAGCATAAGATATGATTAGAATTGTGTATAAAGTATGTCGTAGTTCGTTCTCTTAGACCGCGGTGACTCGCGGTCGCGGACGCTAGGACTTTTTGTCGGCCTCCATTAATTTATCATCGCTACAGAACTTTTCGAGTTGCTTCACATAATACGTATTGAAGTTCAATCTGCAAGAAAATAGAAAAAACTGTATTATTATTTTTATTTTTTAGCACAGATAATATTATACTATTTATTGATTTGCTTTAAATAAAAAAAAAATTACCAATAAATATATATAGATTTTATACTAGTTTCCTATCTACATTTATATGTAAATTGCTTTAATAAAAAATGTTTTATTTTTTTTAAATGTTTTACAAAATAACATAATGATGTTATTTTGTTTATTTCAACATCATATTAATCTAAAAAAAATAATTAAAAATATATTTACAAATTTTCATATTCTAGACAACTGGTTCAAATGTACGTTTAGACGACAAAATATACATATTCATAAATTTTGTTAATTTGATGAAAATTATATTGTGTGCGATGTCACTGTTGTTTAAAAATAAAAAATAAATATTTTTCTGTAGTTGAAGTCTTAATCTTTTATTTTATTTTTATAGCTTCACGTTTTACGCACATGGCAGGGTAGACAGAGGGAACTGCTGCAACTATAGAAAACTAGTGTTAAGACACTCCGTTGCTTCGTGCTTTCCGCCTTTTTCAAGCATTGCGTGTTAAAGCCGAATTCAACGTTTTTTTAGCTTCACGCTTTATTCCGCACACGGCAGGGTAGGCAGAGGGAACTGCAGGAACCATAAGGTCCATTGCTTGGTCCCTGCTTTTCTCTGTCCCCGCTTTCCGCCTTTTTCGAGGCATTACGTGTTGAGTGGCGGAACTCAACGACGCAATTTGCCTAGTGTTCAGAGCGAAGAAAATGGAAATAGAAAAATCCATCTTCCCCGAGTGACAATCGAACCCAGAAACCGTCGCGATAAAGGCAGACACTGCGCTTTTGCGCCACGACAGTCCCCTTCCACGGAATTCAACTTAATCTTTAATTACTACATCAAACGACATTGACCTGGCGGATATATTGAGGAGTTTGTTAGTGTTGTTGTCCCTCGCCATGCGCTCTATGATGGCCAGCACGGACAGCAACGCCGCCGTGAAGCGCAGGCCGTAGCGCGACACCGAGCGCGAGAACGAGTCCGCCGCGCCGCCCGTCGTCGTGCCGCAGCTCGCGCTCTGAGTATTAAACGACAATATTTCTTAGCTTCCCACTAAACTAACCACATAGGGAATTTTACTAATAATATTTACTATTAATACACTCCAGTCTCTTACTTTTCACCTAGCAAAAATAACAATCTCGACGACAATATTTCTTAAAATCAAAATCAGAAATCATGTCAAGTATCACAGATACACTTATGCACGTCAATTTTTATCCACTACCATTTCGGAAAAGTAGTAGGTAGTTTAGCTTCCCACTAAATTAACAACATAGCAGATTTTACTATTAGTACACTCCGGTCTATTAATTTTCACCTAGCAAAAATAACAATCTAGTGGCGCAGCTCGCGCTCTGAGTATTAAACGACATATATATATATATATATATATATATATATATATATATATATATATATATATATATATATATATATATATATATATATATATATATATATATATATATATATATATATATATATATATATATATATATATATATATATATATATATATATATATATATATATATATATATATATATATATATATATATATATATATATATGTATATGTATATATATATATATATATATATATATATATATATATATATATATATATATATATATATATATATATATATATATATATATATATATATATATATATATATATATATATATATATATATATATATATATATATATATATATAAATAAATATATATATATATATATATATATATATATATATATATATATATGAATTCAGTGGGAAGTGATCTGACAACGCGGCCTTTGAGAGTACTACCTACAGGTGAAATATTGCAAGACCATATAGGAAAAATTAGTTAACAATTATTAATAGTTTTTGCATAGGATTATTTTTCCCATTTCACGATATTTACACATGATGTGTAACGCGTGAGGTATCGCGAGGTACGCGCATCATTAAATACGAATGACGTAAAGATCTCGTACAAAAATATTATTAAACGTTATCAATTTGTCATTTTTCATTCCAAAAAATAACCGAAAGAAAAAGGGATATATCACTGTGCCACTCTGACAGAAAAACGTACATTAACGTCATACTTGACAAATGTGTTTTATTTTGGAACAATAATTTAATTATTTACTTTGTTTGAAACACTTTTTAGCTAAGCTTTAATAAAGGTCGCAATTACATCCACACCTGTATAAAGCAGGGTAGGCATATAAAAATTACTACACAAACTATATTAATTACTAATATTAATACACACTAGTCCCTTAATTTTCACCTAGCAAAAATAACCAAGAAGTCGTTTCAAAAGCTAAAAATATAAAATTTAATTGAGTTTGAGTTATACTATAATATTGATACTATACTCTATAAAGTTTTCATGAAAATATTAATTTTATATGTACAATATTTTCTAATAAATATAGCTTTCTCTATACAGCATTTCATTTACAAACAAGAAATATTACAGAAAATATTAACATTTAAATTATTATGTTCTATAAATAAAAACTAAAAAAGGAAGCACACAGATTACCAAATAAGACAAACTTACCGTGAATGTCTAAAACAGAAAAGTCATGAAAAAGGCAACATTTATCTTAATATTGATTGATCACAAGACTTACACAGTAAGTATACTGCTTTTATTTATTTATAATAATTAATTCATACAATTTTGAACACGGCCGTATTTAATAGTATTACTGTATTATAAATTAAAATAAATATTAGAATACATACGCTGTTAATTTTTAAGTGCATTTTTAATTTACGAAATGAGCTGTTGAAGTAGTTATGGAGTTATGACTAATGCTACAATGAATATCATTTGTGAGAAGGTATTTTGTATTTATTAGTTGTCAGTACAATGACAGTTTAGCGAAGTTGTTCCTTTATACACAAAACTCGATAGTTATGGATTTAAATCTCCTTCACTTTCATATTATTGGTTAGCCTAACCCCCTCTCTTAGGTTAATTGAGTTCCTTGAGTAGTCTTTATGTCTATGTCTTATCTACATTGCTAAAAGCTACGAATGCGACCATACAAAAATAAAACTAAATAACTAATTATCAACAGGCGTATGTTTTGAATACAATGATTTCGTGATATAATGTAGTCAGATTCATGATCATAATACTTAGTGCTCAGTTAATATTGAATACCTCACAATAATCATTATTGTCATACGTCGATCCGATCATACTGTTTAGTTCGGCGTCCACGAAGTACTTGTGCATCTCCTTGCCAATTACCATGTATTGGTTGCGTTAAATAAGACAAATTAAATTAATTACAAAATCATATCAAATTCCAAAAATCATATGAAATACAAAAAGCAAAAAATACAAATTAATACAAATTCCTAGTGATTACATTTTCTTAATAATGTACAGACGCATAAAGCGATAAATGCTTTTACTAACAAAATTTATTACAATTTTTATTGTAAAGTATAATGAATATAAAGCATGCATTCAAAATAAACCATTCAAAGAGTACAGATAAAATATACAACATTAAAAAGAAGCTAATATAAATAATCAAATATATCTAACATATAAACATTTATTGAGTAATTTGAATAGGTTAGTTCTAAAAGGCATACCTGTATAAAAGTGCAGAACTGCACACAGACTAGGCAAAGCGTCGTGACAGCTTTCAATAGTTGCGGTGACGTCAGCATGCAGTCGCCGAGGCAGGACTCGAGGAAGTCGTTGTGCCGCTCCAGCACCTCGTCTACGTTGTTCACCTACAAAAGTATATACATTATGACGTGAGAAATGGCGGGACTTTTTTTATATTTGATGTGTGTTCTCAAGGAATAGTTGTAGCGCTAAATAGTTAATAATAAGTCGTATTCCGCATTAACTACTCAAGTGAACCGAGTTACGAGCATCATTTTTACCGAATCATCCCGTTTACCAACATTTACCAAATACTCTCGAATATTGGACACAAAAATGGTAATTTTTATAAAATTAAATCTATTTACTGAACAAAACAGTAAAATTATTAAATTTAAACTTTTATGTAAACATTTCCAAATTGATACAAAATTACCTACCTTATAACTTTATATGGTTGGAATTTACAAAAATATTGAAATATGTTTATATAAAGTCAATCATCATACTGTGCTGAGATTCAGTACAATATGGAAAACTTTAATAGGTAAAAAATGAAATCTCAGTATATTCTGATAAAATTTTTAGTATATTAAATTTATGACCAATTCCATTATCATAACAATATGTAATTCAAACAACCCAGAAAAATAAAGTGTCAATATGTTGCGCAGAGGCGTAGCGTCTGCCTGTAAATACGATAGTTTGTGGGTTCAATTCCCATTCTCCCCGAGGATGAATTATTTCATTTTAATTTTTTTCATTCTGGAAACTAGGCAAGCGCGGCGTTGAATTCCGTCACTCAACATGGAAAGCCCCAGTTCTTGCAGTTCCCTCTACCTTTACCGCTATAACCGAGATAAAGCGTAAAGCGTAAAATATATTATATATATAAAAACAAAATATAGCCAACCTTATCCAAGCTCTGTATGAGCTGACACCAGGAGGGTTCGATGACCTCCACGCACATGTAGTACTGCAGGTGCTGCACGCAGCTCAGCATGCGCTGGCGCAGCGCGAACGCGTCCGCGTACAGGCGCGCCTCGGAGAAACGCTTCACCACCTTGTTGTACAGCCATACTCTGTATAATCAGTATGGACAATCTATATATACTATATAGGCAGGGACCAACGGGGTTAGTTAGAACAGAGCGTCTTAACACGAGATTCTCTTCGACTAACGGATGATGGACAGAGATATGCGTTAAGTGACCTACAAAATAACAAAATAAGTAACGCATGCAAAGACTGAGCAAGAAATAATTTTAGAGAAGCAACATAAAGAAATTTCCCAAAATTCAAATAGGACCACTTTCATATATCACGAAAACGAGCTCCACGAGATTTTTAATTTTTCAAGTTTTTAGGGTTCCATACTAAAAGGGGTGCGGCTAAAAATTGTATAATAATAAGCATACCTGCATAGCAGTCGCTCCACGTGCTTACAGTAGAACAGGTGTCTGAATATCATTTGATAGCAAGCTATAGCCTTGTGGTTCAATATCAGCGACACCGGCCATTTCACCTCCATACCAAATGAAAATGTTTCTATACCCGTTAATGGTAGGCAGTCTTTGTTTTGTTTATACTCTGTTAAAATAGAGAAAAAATCTCATATATTGAGTTTTATTGTATGTCAATAGTTTTATTAAATGGAAAGAACACATATTATTACAGAAGACAAAGAAATTATGTATTAAAAATAAATGAATAATATTGCTACAAAAAATAGCACATAAAGAATTATTTCAAAAAGTAATTAAGAAAAAAAGAACAAAAATACAAACCTTTTTCGTCTTCAGTTTCAATAGATAAAATTTTGAACATTTGGAATTGTAAATCATATGGAAGTAGCTCGACTCTCATGTCCTCATTGTATGGATCATGACTTGCCGCTGACAATCTGCAAAAAATATTTTTTTATTTTGAATTAATTAAAAATATTTGTAGCTACTGAAAGTTATTTTCAATAATAATTGTTTATAGCTTAAGTGCTTCCGTCTAAACTATTTTCAAAGGAAAAACTCACTCTAACTATTGCACATAACAATATCATAGCATAATTTCCAAGGATAAGGGGAATGTCTAACATTATGAATAACGATTATAATGAGTAAAGAAGTAAACTTCATTCCCCCGCACTGGTTAGAGCGAGGTGTTGGGTTCCGCCACTTAACATGGAATTTTAAGTCCAATAAGTCTGACTATGATAAGTAGAAAAATATATTAATTTTCATCTATCACTTATATTTATTACAATTTATTTCAATAATAGTTACATTTTTGGTCACGTCACACATATAACAGTAGTCGCTGTTACAAATTACGCAAGATTTTCAATAGTCTGCTACTTATTTATTTCTTTAATTTTTTTTCATCATTAATTTTTTTTAATGTTTTGATAACAAATCAAGAACAAAATTAAGCCATAGATTAAAGAGTTCAAATAAAATAACAAAACCCTTAATTTTTAATTACCTTAAACAAAGTCCTAACAGTGATTCAAGCTTGGTCGGTATTATATCATCAATTTTCTTGGATAATTCTTGTTCAGTTGCGTCCATAAATTGCACTATAAAATCTCCTTGACTCATTAGGAAATAGTTTTTGACAGATTTCAATCGACCCATCAAATCGTATTCTTTTAGTAATAATTCTAGTAAAGATTTACTAGCAAATGCATATGCTTTCTGTATTATGGCGCCATAGTTTTGTTCTCTTAGTGAATATTTAATCTCTTCCGTGTTGGATTTGGTTATAGCTTTGCCTGAAATATTTAATGATGTTATTGTTTAATATCTATATTATAATATTTGAAATGAGGCCGTTGTTGTGCAGTGGGACAGCGCCTGCTTATCAATGCGATGACTACGGGTTTATAGCTCCAGGTGATTGGTTAAACTTTAAATTATTTTCACTTCTCTGCTTAGATGTAGAGCGGCGTTGAGTTTCGCCTTTTCAAGTTTTCACTTTCAAGTGTCTTAAACTTACACGAATGGAGGTATCAGTAATTTAGGTTTCCCTCTATGTCCTGCTATATAGAAAATGAAGGATAAAGCTGTTTTTTTATATAAAATGAAACAGATGAAAAATAAAAAAATGTAGTCAATATAATGTATGTACAGTAGTCTTACTAGGGTTACAAAAATAAATGTAGGTAATCATTGCTTCGAGAGAGCCCATAACCAAAGAGTGCAAAGTCAGACAGTTAATGTCATAAATTAATTGGTTTGTCGTATAATATCAATCTTTGTCCTTGTATATTTTTTAAACATTCATTGTACAGATATATTGTTTTTGCTATTTTGTGTGAACTATATATTGAGTGATGATTAGGCAATAGTAGATGCATTGAATTCTCATAGAAGCTCTAATAGAATTTATTTGGAAAGGCTAACTTTTAAGTTAAAGTGATTGTAATAAATGTCATTTTATTTTCAAACAAAATAATTAATTAGTTACATTTTAGGCTTTCAAGTTAATTTTTTTTTGATTTTAAAGAAACATTAAACATGTCACAAATAGAAATCATAAGTAAACTATAAAAAGTATATATAAAAATAACAACTATTACATAAATAAAACATACCACACTGACTGATAACATTCAAGTATTTGCCAGTCCTGAGTATGATATCTGTAAATTTATCCAAAATCTTGGGGACTCTGTCTTTTTGTACACTGTAACGTTTCTCCCAGTAGTCTGCTGAATAATCGCCGGGTAGTTCTTCTTTGTTGATAAGCTCATTATCTTCTATCATGAATTCCTAAAAAATTAAACATAAGATAATAACATATAAAATAAAGTGAAATAGGTAGCTAAGCCATGTTATTATAAATACTGTTATATGAAAGACAATTAAAAAACTTATATATTTGATCACATTTCTCCCTACATTAATTTATATCAGCAGCAAAAGTTCTTATTTTATTCCAATAAAATACAAGAACAACCTCATCAAAAGTACAAATAAAATTAAACTTAACATAAGAAAATTGTAAAATGAAAATAAAGTTACATTACTTGAAAAGGATCGACGATTGTCCCTTTATGAATCCACTGGTCAAGTATACTCAGGTACGGCCGACACGCCCGCTCTGTAAGAAACAAGGCTATTTCTTGCGCGCGCGCGTCTCCCATTAGCGTGTTTGTTTTTTCATGTAATACTGTTAAAACTGCACCACCTCTTAGTTCACTCTATAAATAATGAATAAGTTACAGCTCTGTAAATTTAACATTAATTTTGTTCATTACACTTGAAATAGTATATATTTTACCTTCCCAATGCTGGTAACAACAGCCGCAAGCACTTGCATAGTATGCATTGTAGGCAAAACAAAACACCATAATTTTTGCAAGGTCAAATTTGTGCACATGTGCTCCGTTTCTAATTGAGCTATCATAGTCTGAAATATTAAAATATAAATTTTTCAGTTCTATACACAGTAAATAGAATAGTGTGGAGAAGGGAAAAAAGAATTCAAACTAACAGAATCCACAATATTAATAAAAATAATGAAAACAAGTAAATAAATAGATTATAAACTTACATAATAATCTTTTAATAAAATCTCAATGGCAGCCACTAATGCATGTAAAACTTGTCCCGACCACATATTACATTGCTCTATAAATCTTCTTACTATAGAATAATTTGAAGCCAATGGCAACATTTGTTGAACTATTTGTTTTAATGCATCATCCAAATCATCAGATATAAGGAAAGTTCTTGGATCATATGTGTCTTTGACGGGTTGATGAACTATAAAATTACCAGGAATACCAGAGAAAAGATAAAGCAATTCATCTATTATTATATTCTCTTGTGAAGCAATAGGTATACCAGCTGAAAAGTAAAAGTTGAATATTATAGTAAAAATAATGTAATCCTAATTTCTCAAGTCTCAAGTAGAACAACAATATAGATACAAAGAATCAAACTTACACAAAGATGATATTATAGGCAGAGGGTCCTTAGGAAAATCCCATGACATTGCTGGATGTTCTTTTTGCCAATTAGGTAAATCTAAACTGTTGTACCAGTGTGGACGCAACTTGGCTTCCTTTTCTTCAATTGATTTCATGACTAATTTTTTACTTTCATCAACTGCTTTCAGTAATTTATCTTTAATCTATAACACACAAGTTACCTTTATGATCTACAATTTTTTATATTCATAATTTAAATATTTGCAAAACTTCATATTTATCTATATTTATAGTATTCTTTAGATATTGCTTAGCTGAATAACAAACAATATGCAATAATATAGTATGTTGAATCTGGATGTTAAGATTTTTAAATTTGTAAAGGAACAGTTTAAAAGGCATGTCAAGCTTGTACATGTTTAAAACATGTACAAGCTTGAACAGAGCAAGATTATGTTTTTTTTTCATTTTCCACACAAGCAAAGTCTCAAATAGTATAAAATAGATATTCATAGTAAATAAAATTATAACTTATTAGTTTACAATGATCGTAGTGAAAATTTTCATAATTTCATCTAATTATACCTGTGGCAAGTCTTCCTTGGTGATCTGGTGTTTATTGTCACCCAAAATAGGTTTAGGAGCCACTTTAGGTTTAGAGATTCTCGATTTCTTTTCATCACATACTAGTTTATAAAATAAAACTATAATATCAGACAAATTATCTGTGCTGCAAAAGAAAAACAAGATTTTCTTATTATTGAGGAAGCTGTATTCATCTTTCATGTTTAAAGTAGATATTAAGAATTGTGACTCCACTTTTAAATATCAAATTACTTACTTGCGATTTTTTAATTCGTCGTACTTTTTCAAAAAAACTTTAGAATTCGAAGCTTTAAGCGCCAATCTTTGTGCGTATTCATTTACTTGCTTGGAAGAGAGATTACTATTGCCATAATTAGGATCATTCTGAATGTAGTCTAATACCGTATCTGCTTCTAAATTACATCTGGAATTAAAATAATTGAGCATGATAATCGCATCTAATTACACCAAGGCACTGATGTCAAAACTATTTTAAAATTACCCTAAAGCATCTAGAAGCTCCTTAATGGTGCTTTGCATTTTATTTTTAGGTAGAATCCAATTTTGAAACATTTAGTTCAATTAATTAAAAGCTCACTACATTTGTTTTGTTTGACAAAGACAGACTAAAGGCCAGTGACAGTTCTGACAGTTAGTAAATTTTAATGATAACATTTCAAAATATTTAACTTAATATATAAACACGTACAGAGATATAAAATACTATAATACTAAATTTAAAGAACATTAAATTATAACTAAATTAATAAGCAAACAAATATTTCATTAAATAGCCTCTAAAGTTCGACAAATATACAAATTGAAGCTTTTAATTTTAGTAAGCTCCAAAAGATGGCACTATAATAGAGATGGCAGTAAATTGGACAAATTTTTATGTTAGCGATTATTATTGAAAAATATTATACTATTATTAGGTTACTGTAGAAAGTCAATATTATATCTTTATATAATAAGTGTTTAAAATTTAGGTATTACATAGATAGGGTTTATGCATGTGCATCTTTTCGCCGTCAGAATTATTATTGTTTTCACCTTATATCTTCATGTAGAGTAAAAATGGGTTGGTGGGTTAATGTCCTATTTATACATATATTTAATATTCTTCTAAGTTATTTAAAAAAAAAGTAACAAAATTTAACCTGTTATCTATGGTTACAATTAATTTCTCCTTTTTAACTTTTTAACAAAACTTTATATTCGAGATAAAGAGAGATTTTAAAGTGACGGAAATAAACCAATGACATACCATTCTAGTAATTACCTAACCTAACTTTATTACAAATTATTATTTTAAATATTATATATATATATATATATATATATATATATATATATATATATATATATATATATATATATATATATATATATATATATATATATATATATATATATATATATATATATATATATATATATATATAATATTAAATAATAATTTATAATAAAGTTAGGTTAGGTAATTACTAGAATGGTATGTAATTGATTATATATATATATATATATATATATATATATATATATATATATATATATATATATATATATATATATATATATATATATATATATATATATATATATATATATATATATATATATATATATATATATATATATATATATATATATATATATATATATATATATATATATATATATATATATAATATTTAAAATAATAATTTGTAATAAAGTTAGGTTAGGTAATTACTAGAATGGTATGTAATTGGTTTATATATATATATATATATATATATATATATATATATATATATATATATATATATATATATATATATATATATATATATATATATATATATATATATATATATATATATATATATATAAATTTAGCTTGATCTTAAGAACATCTAAAATGTATTAAAATAAGATGCTTGCAAAAATATTAAACGTTTTTAAGAACAGGTAAATAATATAAATATAGATATATATATATATATATATATATATATATATATATATATATATATATATATATATATATATATATATATATATATATATATATATATATATATATATATATATATATATATATATATATATATATATATATATATATATATATATATATATATATATATATATATATATATATATATATATATATATATATATATATATATATATATATAGTGAAATATATACCTTATTTAGCGTAAAGCAAATTAATTTTAATTAGGAATATATTAATTTATAATGAAAGTATATTTTTAAACTTACAATTTAAATGTAAATCTTGACACCCACACAGTTATTTTAAGCTTTACAGTTGGAATAACACACGGTATTTTCCTACCGTTATAAAATTCGTAAATCTTACATTTATCTCTATTGAGAGATGTAAAGGAATCAAGAGATTTTTCGTAGCAATTTCTAAAGTTTCCCATCTCAAGCTGGTTTTACTTTTGAGTAATAAGCATACACATTCAATATCTATCTTTATTATTTATTCATTGCATAATAAACTTCACTATAACTTTAATCAATATCACTGCAATAGAAGAGCACTGCACATGAATATTTGTTAATAATTTTGTGTAATTGTAGAAATTAACATATTCAAATATACTATGTTACAAAATTAAAATGAAAATTTAATCTTACATTACAATTGATTCCTTCTAATTATTTTTAAATAACTAATATTTAATGTACATACGAAGCATGTAATATGCTAGCACCAGAGTTATAATACAAAAAGGGCTGAGATTGTTACGTTACTATAGTCACCATTCTTTATGTAATTAACTCTTATTATTGATTAGATAATATTGAATATGATATATTCTTTCTGTGTATATTTTATGTCACATCTAAGCATATGGATAATTATATTATACAATGTACACAGGATGAAATAGTAGATACTTCAATTCACATAAAAATAAAAATAGGCCGTAATGACACCATTATATATTTTCTATTATAATTTACTATAATATTATTTAATTTATATAGATTTGGTTGCAATAGAAACATGGCATTTTATTAAATCACGTAAAAAAACCTTACAAATATATGAGAAGTAGAATAAAAGGCGGCAACTCACAATAAATGTTGTGTCAACTTATAACAATCATTGTCCTGCTTTTTTTATCTTTGTCGGCATTCGGCACTTTGACAAGAGCTTTGTTAAGAGTTCGGCAGCCATTTGCAAAGGAACTCAAAGGTTCTATTTTGATCATTTGATATGAAACTAAAGATAAGGTAGGTACTTCTGTGTAAAACTGTCGATTCATGGAACAATACATTAATATGATATGTGGACAAACAATATGGTACACATGTGTGAAATTCGTTTTATTTCCCCAGTTTAAATTACACACCTGTTTTCGATAAAAGACATCGTCAAGCGACAATTCTTTAGTGAAAAGTTAGTTCATAGACGTTTTTTTAAATACAATTTTAAAGAGAACAAAAACCGTTTGCTATGAATAAAATTGCGACACTTGTGAAAAAGGTTTACAATTCGGTATAACTTTTTAAATGTACTTACAACATTATTGAGTATCTTGTTCTCTCAGACTATAATCAGATCTAATTTATAAAAATTGAAACATATTACTGAAAATTTTCCTACAATGTAAGGCTTAATCAAAATCTTGCTATGTCTATAATTACACCAACAACCATTAAAAGAGAGTAATATTTTATTTAACTACAAAGAAACGTTCAAGAATTTATTGAAATCATTAACTAAGATTAAAATATTTCGACTTTACCAAGGTTTTAAAAATGACACAATGTTATAAACACCTGACATTAAAGACTTAATGAAAAACGACGTGGCTTTGAAATCAGTTTCTGTGATGTTGAGTTCAGTTCATGGGATTCACCATTCTTTTTCTCGAGATTTATGAGAATTATATAGCAGGTCTATAAATGCCGCGTTTTTATTAGCCGCGAGACATTTACTGATTAATAAAGTGGACGGACGATGCGGAAGAATCTAATTATACCGATTCTTAGAATATCAATAATAATTTGTATCTTTATTTATAAAATTGAATTTTACTCGGCTATTTTATAAACTATTAACATTTTATAACATAACACAACAAAGTGCGTTAAACCCTTAGTCCCCACCAAGGCATCCGCATAGCCGCATGCCGACTCGTGCGTTTCGACATCCAATCTGAATTACAATGTACGGAATTTACAGACTTCAACCGGTCCCTCTGTGTCCGTATCCGAGCGGAATAAGAAGCAGTCTTACTGTTAACTCTATTGTTCGGGAACATACACTAAACAATGTATTTTTGCCCAATATGGAGGCGCGATTATGTCAACGGGTGTGTTCTGTTTTTAAATAATGACCATTGTCGCGTATCAAGAATCGTAGAGGGCATGGGTATGTTTTGTGCATTTTAAGTGGCAAGAATGTAAATGTATCATTTTTACGATGGAGCTATATAAACATTTATTGATATCATTTATAAATATGAACAAAAAATATACGTAAAATATATATACGTATTCACATGTAATATATATATATATATATATATATATATATATATATATATATATATATATATATATATATATATATATATATATATATATATATATATATATATATATATATATATATATATATATATATATATATATATATATATATATATATATATATATATATATATATATATATATATATATATATATATATATATATTATAGAGCTTCATGTAATTATTCTCATTATCATGTTTGTTATCTGCAAATATTAAGTTACTTAGACAATCATATTCTTCACATTACAAATATAAACACAATCCAGCTTTACGAAACTTGTTCGGAGATGACGTAATAGTCTAATTATTTCCGCATCGGTACAACTGACACTATTTAATACGACGTCTGTAGGACCAGCTGGGGATTGCGTCAGCGGAAAGGTTGCGGCACTTGTGGTTACATCAAGTTGCTTACGACTCCCTCAGTTACTCAATACGGATAGAGATAAGCCAGCCATCCTAAGTTCCCTTACTCTGATGCAGGAAGCCATGGAAGTGCTTTAAGCTTCCGTCAATGTAATACTTGTGACCTCATTGTTAACATTTGCAGGTTATTATATAATATTTTGCCGACAAAATCATTTACTAGCCGTACAGTGTATACTTGCATAATAAATAACAATTATAATATCCTAGATTTTAGTTTTTATAATAATTATTCCAAAACAATCAAAAGATAAATTAAAATATCAATCAAACCGAAACGGTTATATACACATACGTGTGTGAATTATATAAATATATGTATGTACAAAAATAATCCAAAAATTTGTACAAGTAATTAATATATTCGAAGCACAGTATTCAAAAATATTTTCATGGGCGCTATGATATCCGGTGATTTCGTGGAAATGGTTATTTTCGCGGTACAAATCATACTTTAACTGGTTATAAGGCGCACGTGGTGACAAGAGGGGGAGAGGGGTCAGAGTCGGTGACCGCGAGTGTTGGCTTGCATAAGGACCAAGGAGCCGCCAACAGCTCGTCTTTGTATTCCAGTAAGGTCGCGGACGCCCAACTAGCGAGAATGGCACAAAACTATTGACGTTAACACTCTTCGGGTACCTGTTAACCATTGTCATTTTTTGTGCATACGGTATATTAATGAGGGGTACCCGATACATTAGTGTAACGTAAGCGATGCTCATGAATGTATAATAATAAGGAGTTGCCAAGAAGAGGTATTTATAATGTTTAGATCACTGTGTACATTTTATTTACTATTCACGTTAGACAATGTATGTATAGCATTTGTATATATTTCTCTTGATAATAGCTAATATGGCCAGTTTAAGCAAGGGAAGTTTTGATCTTACTGAATAAGTTTAGATGTAAAATGCTTTATTCCATTGTAATATAATGTTGTAACAATACTCAATAATTTGTAAAATAGGCGTAGCAATATCTATCTTGCACGATTAGACTTTGATAGAGTTGTAATAGATCTATAGGAACAGGAAGTGTAATTTATGCAAGCGCGGCAAGTCGCTATCATGGCAATTAGGGTTTAAGTAAGGAGATGATGTCTGCCTCGATTGCAGCAACAAAGTTACGAAATCTGTATGCGACTGAAGCATGCTTCCTGCTGGCCGCGTTCCCGACTGTTATGGTAATTTAATTGTACAATTTGACTTGACGTTGCCAACTGTAATCTGACGCAGATCGGAATAAAACAAGGAAAATCCATATGACCAGTCCAATTATTGTTTTGAATATGTCAGAGATTTCTGATTATTCGAATAAGGGGATATATACCTAATAACAAGATGTCGACATCACTGTATAAAGTACCCGTGTATTTTGTAGTAACAAATTTTGAAGATAAAATTAGACTCTAATTTTATAAACAAACACCATTTTCATATTTCTGTCAGATCTTAATTCTTTGCGTGTGCTTAATATTGGTAATATTAAGCACACGCAAAGAATACATAAATTTTATACTGCTTTTTCTTAAATGTCTTGCACACAAACTTAGAGTACCCAATAGGTATAAAATATTTTTATAAATCCCAAGCTAGCATGTCTTTTATACTATGAACTATGCAGTGTATATTAAGGTTATTTTTCTTCAACTTTAATATGTAATATATGTTCTAACAGAAATATGCCATATAAATTTCCAGTTAGTAAGTAGATACATTATACTATAAATTATAATTGAAACATGATTATTCAATATTTTATCTTAATTATATAGTGTGATTCTGGTTAATCGCAAATTGAAGCGGCAAAACACAAATTAAATTACATATTGGTTTTTTCTAAGAACTTCCTTTTGTTTATAACATATAAATAAACTTCGTAGGCCAATCTGATATGCTTAACATTTGAACTAAGTTGGGTTTTCCTGTTTATGTATCTACCATATCTTATGCCTACTTAAGCCCTAGAGGGCGATGACACCGCACTATGTGCCAAATGTGAATAATAACTATGTGGAAGACGACCTAGTCATTACACTATCAAGCACACTCAGATCCTTGTTTGTCTACTGAATGTCAATGATGGCCGTTGAAATGTGAGCTCGTCATCAAATCTTTTCATATAGGTATTTTAAGTGGTTTATTTTCTAAATATAACTTTATTATGTCTCTTTTTCCACTTGTCAAGACTATTTTCTCCAAATTAAACGGAAGAAAGAAGTTGTAATAAACATTGCTTGCATATGCACAAAAAAATAAACTTATAAATTAACAAAATCAAAAGACGCTGATGCTCATTTTTTTGCATTTTGTATAAACTACAGGGTACTTTCTGTTAATTTAGAGCTATGAAAATTAGCTAAGCAAGGATAATAAAACAGAACTTATAGTGCAACCAAAGATAAAACACTAAAATAGAAATTTATTTAAATATCCCAGAAAACAAAAAACGTTTGAAATTTAATTGTAGATGATTTTATATAAAATGTGTGCATATGAACGCAAATTCAAGTCTGTCAATTTTTATAAGTGTATCATATTTTTCCTACAATCATAAAATAGATATAGACCCTCATTGACTCTATGTTGCTGTTGTATGTCAAAGCCATATGTTATTGTGTTACAGTTTTTACATTTTGTATTTTAAATTCTGCTTGATTCACAATAAACTGCATGTATGTATAGGTTCTATAATAATATTTATTTAATTTATTCATATACACTGAACCTACTATTTATGGTTGTATTAAATTGAGGTTCACCGAACTTTTAGTACAAATTACGAGTGTATTTATTAGTAACCTCTTTTATAATACTAGTGATTTTAATGAGAGTCTAAAATTTTATTTAAATTATGCGATTGTTTAATTAAAAATAAAATTTAATGAAGAAGTCTATTGACATCTAACTCAGTTAGAACAACGTGTGTAACAAAGAGAGAAACAATAGATCGTAAAAGCTACGCCTATACCATATACATACTTGATTTCCTAATTATTATTAATTACCAAGAAAATTTTATTATATAGAACCATGCAAAGGTTACAAGTAACCAATTTAAATCATATTAACTGGAGATGTTTATTATTAGCTATTTTATAAACTTACCGTTTACAAATAATTATAGTAACTGAAATTACATTTAACTGGGAATTATTTACTAAACTTACAAATTACAATATTTGATATACTTTAGTGTAATAGTCCTATCCACTTACTTTTTGTACTGTAGTAAGTAATTACAGTAGCAGATTCGTTCGCGTAGATTTTTAGGCGGCTGTTACCCTAATTCCATTTACCATTGTCGTCTAAAACGTATATTTCGTAACTGTTACCACCTTCACTTAAAAATATATTTAATGCTGCAAATCCATATATAATAGAGACTTTAACAAATTGATCACACTAAACAATTTTATTAGGTATATACTTCACTTTGTTGTGATTCACGTCAGATTTTCAAATATACAATATTTTTATATTTAAGTATACGTCTCGTTTTATTTTATGAGCGCCTAAAAATGGTATACTTTGAATTTGCATTGAACTTACAGCCAATGTTGTCATCGTTAATTATAATTCATATTCTATTAATTTTCATATCATATATATTTGTTTTCATGTGTTGTTTCTTTAGCTTCCCGTTTTACCACGTTTATAGCAGGGTAGGCAAAGAAAATCGCAGGAACTGTGGAAACCTAATGTTAAGACACTTTTTTCCCTGCGTTACCGCCTTCTTTCGAGGTATTGTTTGTTGAGTGGAGAAACTCAATGTTTAGTTACCAGATCACCAGTAATTACCTTGATACCAAAGAGAAGAAAATGAAAATGAAATAATAAATTTCAGAAATCGAACCCTCTGTAATCGAAACGATTACAAGTAGACACGGCAGTGTTTGCGCCACGACGATCTTCTTATAATATTTTTTTTTTATTTTCATAAATTACCTTTTTTATATATAGTTTTTTATTATTATATAGGTACTATATATAGTCTTTTATTCTAGTATACAGTTAATTGTATTGATTAATGATTATACTGAACAGCCCAACAATAGGAAACATTTATCTGTTTTCCAACTTTTGACTGGGTGAGTTTTTATTTATATTTATTTCAAGTAAATTTAAAAAGTATCTTCTCCATTCTTGTTCCTGTAAATACATTACATTTTACATTAACAATATTTTTTTTACCTATGAAACGATTTGAGATTCATAAAATAATCAATCCATTAACTGTTTGATATCCAGCAATGAGTTTTAATGATTAATTCAAATAGACTCAATAAACTACCCGGAGCGTATGTTTAGTATATTTTTCAATGATAATATATAGTGTTTCTATGTACACAGATACCTACTTACATTCAACGTTTATTTGTGATTGGAGACATTTGAATAAAAATAAAATGGTCTAAATGACACAAAAGTAAATGTAAATAGCAACTTACGATGCCGGCTTGTTGTGCGGCAGTATCCATAGAATACAAATTATAGTATTTGGCGGTCAAAGCAGTCGGTGTACTAAAGTTAATTTATTATGTAACTATGTACGTACTATATACGGTGACGTTACTGTGTATCACGTATTCAGTATGAGAAAATCGGTTTATGGGAATTAATACTCGGAACGCTATTATAATTGCTTCCGGTCACATAATTTCAAGGAAAACACCTAGCACTGAATATTTTACTTGTTGCTACTTAACTCGTGTTTAACAGAAAATATGGAAGAAATTGATTTTAAGCATAGACAAATTTATTTTAACACATAAATCTACACTTCCATCACAATGTCCCAGGCACTGTTCTAAAGTACTCTCGACTTACCAGTAAAATAGCAAAGTATTTTCTTTTTAAAAGTACGTTTTCCCTCCAAGTCAATAAAATAAATTTTATATGTCTCATAGACTTAAATGTGGTTTTTTTTATTTTATACAGCTTCAAGTATATTTAAATTTATATCTTATAAATATTATTTATTATTTATTAAATTTCATCTATACCTATCTTAAACATGAGTCCTCATTATATAATCTACCTGAGACCATTAGTCATAAAATATTTATTTTTATTACTTAATCATAGTAAACAAATTAACCTTCATGTCCTCTATAATCTACAGCTAAAAATACAAAATAGTTTTTATTATAATTTTAGTAAGAGCCATCTATATAGTAAAAAGCTTAAAATAATAACACCTCTATTCAGTCACAAGGTGGCGTTACTTACGCTTTTATATATTATATATATTTGTAACAATAATATTGCTTCGCTATCATTAATTATATTTATAAAGAATAATAATTTCTTATATAACAAATGTCATGATTCCAAATCACAAATGGTGATTTATAATTAAATCAATATATCTTAAAAATCGATATGTTTTAAGTGTATTTTTATGTATTTCCGAATAATAAAATACTTAATGTAGGTAGGTAAATATTAGGAAGTTGGATCTTTTTTTTACATATTTGTGCGGTTAGGACCAAAATAAAAGCCTTTCAAAAGATTTTTGTCGTTAACCGCTCAGATTCAAGTAGCAGCGGTCTGCGGGTACATTGTGCGCTTAATGCACTCTGTTCATATGCACGTTGACTTTTTATTTTGTTATTGAGACGTTATTGGACGGATGGAATTACCCTTCCTTAACATATTGCCACGATTACTTTACTGCAATGATTCGGCTGTTTCCATGCATATATCAAAGTGATTTATTAAATATTGAGTTATATCGGTTTTTGAGGAGTACAGATTATTACGGTATTGGTCTTGTAATCGTGACAGAGCACAATAAAATCCAAAATATAAAATATGTACGTAATAAAAATAAAGAATCATGGATAATTCATAATTTTAAGTTATGAGATATACCGACATGATTGTAGAGCGTATTTATATTTATTTGAAATATCATGAATAGTGCTTTACTTCAACGAACATCCTAAATTGTGTGGTCAGTCAACCCTGTGCACAAAGAGGGTAAGGAGGTTGAGTGCCTCCCACTTCCTCGTACGTCTACATTGCGTGGCGGCAAATGTCAAGGCCGCGTCCGCTCACTTCCTTTGATACTGCTAGAGATTGTTATTACCGTCTTACATATAAATATATAAGAAATATAAGCAATAATTTAACTATTGCGGAAAAATATCATGGAATTTACCGTTGACAACACTACCTCAGTGAAATAGTTTGTTCCTATAAAATATTGTACTGCTATCCGTAGGCTACATCTATGTACACAGTTCTAGGAACGGCGTTTTGTTTACTTGTCACACACGTAGCTGGCCTAACTAGTAAAATCATTTGTTAAATCACGTCAAAATCTTTCGCTTTCATTGTTTATTTTACCTCTATAATTATTAATTTAAAAAAAAACAGTCTTGTAGAGGATATGTTAATGTTTGCAGTCGATTGTTGTGTTTATATATATTTAAATTTCTTATAAGCAGATATTGAGTAATTTCCTGAGTATTTTCCTGAATGATAAGAGATTGTCAAGGTTGATGATTAATAACTTTAGCGTTGCGTTAATCTCGATTTGTACGGAAATCAATCTTGTAGGTATTTTGAAATAGACTGAAAGTTTTACAATAATATATTTCTTCCTTATATGAATATATTTAAATAAAATAATATACTTAAATAAAGTGACGGCGCCAGGCACAGTAACAAAAAAATAACACGTAAAAAAATGTGTTTATATACCTCTCAGATTATACATAGCAAGATAGTGTGTCATAAACTTCTTCCCTTAAAAGTAATCCCCTTTCAAAACTCACTTTTTTCTTATCTAAAGAAGACGAAGCCTGTAAAGTTTAAGCAAAAATTATTCTCATTTTTAAGAATGTACCTAATTTTGGCTGGCAATATTCTGTTATTTACTTATATTAGTAAACCTTAAATAACAATTACGTTTACCACAATCAGTATATATTTATTCCATTTAAGATTGTACTTAAAAATATTAAAATTTGTACTAAAAATTATATCTTTAATAAATTGTAGAACTATAGTTGTTTACGATAAGTTATAGATTAATATTTTATTTTCCTTATAAGTTTACTCTGATATAAATATGAATACATATAAGCTTATGATTTGTTTTTCAAATTTAATAAAAAAATTACATTGTACTACATGACCAGACAATGTTCTGGTCCGTTGTAGAAGGGATGGCGTAACTACAACCAATGGAGCGCGGTTCCTGAACCTTTCTTATGGTGGGCACTGATTTTAGAATATGAAAACTCTTGGAGATTCTTGTAATTAATGTAAAACTTTAAATAGCAGAAAAGTATCCTTTTTTGCAGCAATTATTATACTGTGGTATCTCTGGCCTTGTTTTACCTAAGTGTAAAACTAATAAGTAATATATTTAAAATAATTTTGTATAATGAAAAAATAATACTGTAAAATGTTATTTGTAATATTTTTTTACAAAGATATGATGATATTTTTGGAGGGGAACGCAGTGTCAATAGGTTCCCTACCCTGCTGCTATAATCTGAAGCTAGAAAATGTTGCTGTTTTTGTATTATATTATACCTATAACACACCTACAAATCTGCCTGTTAATTGAAGAAGCTCAATATTCAAAGTTCAGTCAATTAATTATATTGAAACAGGCTGTATTATACGTTTCATTAATATTACATTCATATTGTATATTAAATAGCGTAATCGAAAAATATTATATTTTTTTAAAACATATTGACTCAAGACATTTCTATAATCATTCATTATTTTCATTTCTATAATCTGAAGCATCGCAGTTTTCGTAACCGTTGGAGCGTCAAATGCGCCCAAACGCTGACTCGTTCCCACCGAAAGGGCGCGCCTTTCTGTCACCCGAAGCCATAGGACATAGACAACGCTAATTAAGTAATTAACAACACTTTTTATACGTAATTCAAGCAAAATATATTCAATCTGGCACTCTTACAACATACTTTTATTAAATTTAAGCACAATTTTTGACAATAACAAAAAATATAAATGTTAAACGGTGCAATGTAGTTTATAAAGTTGTAGCATTTCTTTTTATTATGACTTCAATGTTACTTTTAATGGTGAATAAACTTCGCTAGTAGGACTAGTAGATACCTAAAAGCACAGTAGAGCCTTCTAGAGATTATATAGCGTTAATTTATTTCCTACTGGGAAGACCACA
The DNA here is from genome assembly GCA_037178615.1 of Dione vanillae. NCBI lineage: Eukaryota > Metazoa > Arthropoda > Insecta > Lepidoptera > Nymphalidae > Dione > Dione vanillae. The sequence continues at coordinate 149,379 of JAZFAU010000166.1, forward strand.
AGTGGCATCAGGTATCACTTAACCCAAAAATATCCTGAAATAGAACACATAATTAGATGTATATTTGATAAATAAATACGTTTCTCCTTACAATGCTGCCCTAATATAGAATGCATGCAAGCAACGTTTCAGATGATGTCGATTGCGTGTAAATTATTAATATAATCATCATAGCACTAGCAGGTTACGCAGCGAGAGTGCATTCTCAGCTATCTAATGACAATGAGCATCCCCGCTTTCCAAGTTCAATGACAATGAAAGTGTTTAATGCGTGAAAACTTGTCAGCTATAAGAACTATACATATATCTATACAGAGATTGGTTACAATACTGTTTTGTAGAATAATTTTATATAAATTTTTATTCATTATTAAGCATTATTTATGTATGTTTCATTAGTGAATTACATTAATAAATAATAAACTCATCATTTTATATAAGTATTACTTAATGTATAGAAATCGAGTTGAAAAGACCATATTGACAAAATTTCCTTTAAGAGAATCAATTTTTAAACTCGAACTTTGTCATGAACATCATATTTTCCTGTGGTAATTCTAAGTAAGTTAACTTAAACGAATAACCTTTAATTTAAATATGAACTTGATATAGTATGTTGAAGTAAAAAAATAGGTAAGAATTCAAATTATAAATAGGAAAACAAATAAGGTATAATTATGCTAGAGAGCCATTACCGACATAAATCTATTGAATTGACCTGGTAAATAATATATTATTTGACATTAAAAATGAAGCATGGAATTTCTTATTTTATATAAAATTGTTTGACTTTGGCTTTTGCATATATAAAACGTAACAAATATGTGTGTTTAATAATAATAGTAATAGAAAAAGATTCACTGCACTTATTATTACTTACATTAAACTGAGCGCGATCGCAGCAGCTACGCGGTCGGCGTGACGCGTCGTTGCGCATGCTTCACTGCCAAGGCCATGCTTTCTCTCGACACGCTGTTACGTATACTTATATAACTAGATCCGATATTACTCGCTGATTACTAGTAAATAACATTAAAATAAATAAAGATTACAATAACTCTTTGAACAGCTATTACAAATGAACAATTTACCGGGAATTGTGTAAGCTGCTTACCTATGAGCACTTCTGGTAACTTTAAAACAAGTAAAGATTTTGAATTGTTTACAGATCATAACGGTAGTAGTAACATAAGCATTTCGATTGGATTTGTTAAGCGGATAAAGCTTATGACAAGTATGAGGTAGATAAGTTGTTAACCTTACTGGAACTATAAATATGCTATTACAATCACGCATTTGAATAAGACTTTAAACAAAATGCTGTTTTGAGTAATTTATGAAACCTTTAAGGGTTTCCGTTATTAAGTGAAGGATGTTAGCCAGTTGTTCTTGACCTAAACTTCGATGTCAACTAGTCATTTCCGTATTTATCTCTCTAACGACATGGAAATATTGTATATTAAGGATATTTAGAACACTAGTAGTGTAAACATACTGAATAAATAATAATTAAATAACATTGAACACAAACTTTTCAAATTTAAAGTTTAGATTCGGATCTTTTAACGTTTACTTATTTTCCATTTTTCTTAAATAACTTGTAAAATGTTAATCGAAATAATGTACCAAAATAGCTTATTTAAATTTGTCGACTACTATCAATTGACTTCGTTGACTTAAAGTTGTAAAATTGCCAGGAAGTGGGTCGTTTTAAAAAGGGAAAACGTCTGAAAATTCTTAATTTATTACTCTAACACAGAAAGAACTCTTTATTAAACTATATACTAAAAATTTTAAAAGATATTTTTTCTGTAAGTCTTCAATCATAGATTTGCTACAGAAACCTCGGTGTGAGAGTACAACTAGTACTTGTCCGATATGTATATTTTTATTTCAAGAAGCTTTCATGTTTTAATTTGAAAAAATAAATAAAACTTAAACTGTACAGCTGTACACTATTATTATAGTGCATTGCAGTAGTGACGCAAGGCATCCACACAAGACACAACTAGGCGGGTAGGTAGCGTAAGTAGGTGTACATTAACATTTAACTTCCGTGTCACTTCACTTCGTCACGGGTCTCACTGCACATTGGTTGTGCAAGTTGTTACTTATCATTGTGACCGAAATCTAGGCTAAAATAATTTACTAACTTTAAAGTTACTTTAATATAAAAAATAAACTAAGCAAATGACAGCTTCGTGCTTTCTGGTTTGACAAAAATACACGGTTAATATACAAAAGTTATTCGCTTTACTTAATAGAGATATTTGTGATATTATTTAAATATTATAACACAAAACTATAAACTATATATATACATTCATCAATAGATAAAAATTGCTTTGAAGACTGACCGTGTTTGTGGTGTTTTGTTCATTCACAAAACATGAATTATAATGCATCGATGGGCTTAAGAAGCTAACGTATTATATAAAAAATGTTGTATGATGCGCATGCCGGACACCCACGTTGCAAATTCTTGTCCATTATAGTTTCCATCTCACGGGCTCATGTATCGAACGGGAGTCATTACTGGGCGGTGCATAGGGAATTACTTTTTGTAAAGAGACATTCTTCCCAGCTGATCACATGAATTGATTTGTGGCCATGAGTTTTTTTTAATACTTGCCGTTATGTAATATTAAAGTAATACGGCTTCAGTGGGTATTTTAAATTATTTATAAGAAAAATTTCTAATTTATTTTATCCTTACACTCATTTATATGTTATTGAAAAATTAGCTATGTATAAATAAATATTTTAAATTCAGAAACCACAAATTGATTTTCGTAGTACAAAAAGAATTTTACAATGTTTAAAATGATAACCACAGAAACGCGTTTTTAACATTGTATTGTAAACCGTGCTTCATCAACACTACGATAAAATAATGCTTTGTTATTGTTTCTAGACCACCGGGCAGATAAAGGTGTAACGCATACTCCCCCGCGAAGATGCGCTTCGGTGTCTGTTAGACACTTATATTTGTGCTTTGTTAAATATTATTTTTAAACACCCTAAACAGAAACGAACCACATGTGCTACCACCTGACCTCTCTGAGCTTTCCCACGCTTGGAATATCTGAGTCTTTGAAACAAAAACGTGAACGTTTACGTTCGCTTCCTTAACCTTAAACTTTAACGTCTAATCGTAACACGTTGCTCTGTCTTTTTTTTACTGACTCCGAGGCTTGTGTTTCGGGAGCAAATGTCTCGAACGCATCGACGCTTAAACATTTTTTTATGTTTACATAAATGATCTGGTGATTGTTTTTTAATTTATTTCGTCATTCGTTCTCGTCATGTGGTTCCAATCAGCGTCTGACGAGGCTTTTAATTTTTTCTATACATATTTAAGGTTTTACTTTAAAGACTTTTTTGATGTTTAATACTTATTAGAATTATTTATTATAAATGTAGTACCTATATAAGATATATTTTGTTTCGGCTATGTCAGTACAAGCAAGTTCATATGAGGTTTGTTTATCAGTAAATAATTAACATATTAAGTTTTAATAAATATTTTTTTATTCGTAAAAAAATATTTATTAAAACTTAATTTGTTAATCTGTAGCGTTTTTCTTGAGATGCTTATTTAAGTGACAATAACAAAAATATAAAAAAATATAAAGTAAAATATGATCTACTGATCACTACTGTATATGTATGGATGTTTCTGGTATCAATAAACGTGTATTCTTAGAAAATTTAAAGTAAAAGTTAAAAATAATTTATCCCTATATCGATATCCAAATTAATAATACTTTCAACTCATTCAATATTGCCGAGCAATACCTTGAATGAAGTGGCTTTTTATTTGTTTCGGGCCACCGAGGGTTGGAAATAATAACGTAGTGAATGTGCGTCAATTGCGAAGTCAATGAGGCGTCATAACAGTGGACATCCCGCGGCGCACCATTGTTCCTACATCTGTCACGTTTAGGTAGAAAAACAAGTGGTTTTGTATTCTTTCATATTTATATATACTTATATAGTTTTACTAAATTTACTCTAAAAATCTTATCGTTTAGATAGTTTCCACATTTATTTTTCGTAGTTTCGTTTATCAAGGGCCTTCGTAGCAAAGACAACGTTTGCCTATAAACGCAATGGGCTTGATATCCATTCGCAAAGAATGAATTATTTTCATGTCTCTTATCTGGCAACAAAGCAAAGCGCGGCGTTGAGTACCACCACTCAACATAATGCATCAAATTGCGGAAAGTGGAGAATGCCTTCTTCTGCCTCCGATTTCTTCTGCTTACCCTGCTATGTGGCACGGCAGCTAAAAAATAAATTTAATCTGACGTGTTAAAACATATGTATATGGTAATTTATTTATGGTCGTAACAACTAATTATTATATATTCAACGGGAAATATTATTCTTATTTGTTGAATAGTTGTTTTTATAGTAATAAGATAAAAAATCCGCTTCCTAGACATTTATACATACGAGTAAAATAGGATAAGGAAGCGACGAGTAGAAAATATGACGTCATGTTCAGAATAAACTCAATACCGAGAAGTGAGAACCGAAACGTTGTGTCAGTGCACTTGCCCTGATAGATAGCGCGGGCGCACGTGTGTGCTTACATTGTAAATGGCTTACGTAAAAATAATAGTAGAATTCAGTATTAAACGTATTGACATAAGATAACAAGATTGTATAATTTATCGCGGTTTTTGATTACACTTTATTTGATTTTTTGCACTTATCTTTATTCATATTTTTGAAAATACATTTTTAGTCATATTTGTAAAAGGACTGATTAGTCTATGATAAGTTTAAAATCAAGTAAGCAAGAATCAAGAAAACGTATCTCGTAACTCGTGCCTCGTAAATATTTACCGGAACAGCTCTTTAATTTAGTAACATTTTATTAAGTAATAATATTAATAACATGTGCTCTCCCGTGGTCGCATGAAATATTACGTATACCGCAGTTTAATAGTCTTACTTAAATTTTGAATGGTTAAATTAAGATACAATGAAGATGGAAGTGTATTTTGTATACAACTCCATACTATAATATATTCTAGATTTCGAAATATATAATGATAATAGATCAGTTAAGAATAAATCAAGACTTTATTTAAGCTTTCCTCATTAGAAAAGTGTTACTTTTGAACGTGTTATAAAATGTTAGTACCAACAGTAACACAAAAATAATGTGATAATCGCGTGTTTGTATTACCATGTTATAAATATAATTTATTAACCTTAAAAATTAACGTCACCAAACGTTGCAAAAAAATTCAAATTTCAAAAAATCACATATAATTTATTAACCTTAAAAATTAACGTCACCAAACGTTTTGAACCTAATACTTATTTAGAGATAATGCTAGCCTAATGACAGATATTCCGTCATATTTACGCTCTTCATCCACATCAGGACATCCGTCTCTACGGGCTTTGAAGTTTCGATCCTTTTATCAGAAATAGCTCTAGCATACTAGTAATTATAAAAATAAATAATTATGAACACACATTTATATTCGAAGATACAATAATTCATCAGCATATAATGCAAGTTATCCTTTAACCTAGCTTTATATGCTATTGTCACCAAAAAGTAAATAAACAGTTTATAAGTGAAAGTACAAACGTCTATAACAAAATACCATGCTATCTACTCTAGATTGGATTCTTCAGACACCCCGATCGATCGATCATAACATTATCATAAAAATTCCTCACTATTCTTCTTCTTTTTACAGTAACTTTTAGAGTTACTGTTACTCTAAAACATTTCTAACTATTTTCTATAACATGATCACGTTCACGATCCTTTACAAAATGGTAGTAACTATTTTGTAAAGGTTTCCTGGAATTAATCTCCATTTCAGAAATAAGGTTCCTGCTCATAACTATTGTAATAACTATTTTAAAAAATATATTTTATATACGATAAGTTTAATAACGTGTTCTTAATTAGTTTCATCACTTTTCTCAACATTGAATTAAAATAACTTATATTAACAAGATTCAAACAACTAAGTAAAAAAATCTAGTGTGTGAAATCCTAAATTTGTGGTTCATTCATAAAATTTCAGTAAATTACATATAAATCTGATATAAATATACCTACTGTTACGTTTCCAATTTCCTACGTAATGAACCAAAAATGGCATACAAACGTAACATCAGCTATAATAATGCTACTACGATGAAACGCTAAGGCGAAACTCAACGCGATTACTTAAGACATGGTCGGCGTAAGTTACAACAGATCCTCTGTGTTTAAAGTTGATTTAGCGTAAAAACATTTTAAATGTGCTTCAGATTCGCTTAACGTTTTTCGTATTAAGGAATCCTTTATTATCTGTGCGGTACTTGATACTGCATCGGCAGCTGGCGCCTAAAGCTTCCGAGGAATGGGTGCGGATTCGATTGCAGTCTTGCAATCCGATCTTTTGTTGTCGGAGGCGATATTTAAGTATTTATCAGATTTGCCGTGTCTCGTGCGCTTGTCATCTTCAAATGTAACCTGATCTAAGAACAAGCTTTTGTGGTAGCTGAATAATGGTAACAGCATGCGCTAAATGTCTCGATATAGATAAGAAGATTGACATGCTTATCGTGAAACATCACTATGGATGATTGGCATACTGTTTTCTAATGATAATATACTTTATTTCTTCAAGAACAAAATAAAAGAACACTTTCAAGTAATATATGTTTTAAATCTTGCTAGGTGACAATTAATATAATCTTTGACTCGATTAGCGTCTGATAGTGGGTTCATGAAGTTGTCGACACGCGCCCTACATCCATAATGCTTGGTGTTACGGCGTATTACGTTCGAGACCGTTATGCAAGACGCGCGGAACCGGCGCACGCCGCGCGTGAGAAGCAGTGCAACATTCGCAACACCTCCTCTAGCAACAACTGTTATAAATGTGACAGCAAAAAAGGAAGTTAATATAATATGTTTAAATCAATATAACCAATATACTATTTAGAAAAAATGTACATAGTAGACTACATTGTTAGAGCTTTCTACATTTATCGTTGGGCGTCTAAGCTCACTAATTAAAAATCAATCAAAATGTTCGATTATGCAGCTTTGTAAATATTTGTATGTATGTCTTAATATCAGTGAATTGATGGAGTTGGCAAAATTTTATTCTTAATTATCGCGAATGTATAAGTAATACAACAAGTTTAACATAAGATGACAAAAAATATACCTAATTAAAAGACGTCGCCTATGTTAAGCAAACATGTGCGAGTTTGTTAAAAAACGAGCAGCCTGAAAAAAATGTAGAAAAAAGACACTCGAATGCTGAAGCTCGTTCGTCTGACAGGAAATATGATATTTTATTTTAGCCGTGGGATCAAACCAAGATGATAATTTGTATTTCGAATAAAGGACCAAAGCTTATGACAGTATTATATTGGTAAAATGCTTTTAGAGTAGAAAGTATTTTAACCGTAGAAGGTTTTTACAAACATATATGCCCGCCACAAATATATATGTACCTTATGTTGACAATTTGACAAATAATTTGACACATAGTGATATTTATATTAGGTATATATAGATAAGAGGTTATCATACGCAATACCTACAATCAATACCAATCTACGTCGATCTCAAACCGGAAGCCGTATAAGAGTGATTGTCTCTGGCCATTGATTTACTGTCGCCATTGATTTTAGAGTTCTGCCTATGTTCCACATATATTTCTTCTTATATAAATGGCTTCTTATGCAATGTTATTTGTGTTACATAGTATTACTATATACTATAGGAGCCGTTGACGTATAAAGTACGCGTTACCATAGCGACGTGTATGTCACTTTATACAAAATTGTATTGTGTCAAGTATACAATATTTAAGTATATGCTATATTTATTTTATTAATTGTGCATTCGTACAACTTATTTCATGCAGTGTTTCTTAAAAAGGGCCCCAAAATTTTACCAACACATATTGAAATATCAATCCCATATATAATCCTCCATAATGTTAATAAAAATAATCTTAGTAGCTTTAAAAATTACTTTTAATTGAGAATAAAGTTAAACGCAGACAACGTTTATAATATTTTTAAAACTTGAAATAATTATAAGAAAGTTGTAATATGTATTCGTATATTCGTGTATGTATTATAGATTTACAATTACGATATCAAAATTAAAAATCCTTAAATGTAAGATTTATACTCTAATATGGTACATGATGGTGTCGTTGAGCCTATAAAATCGTCTGAAGTGTAAACAAGCGTAAATATCGCGCCGCATGCAATCGTAAAATCTATTTCTCGCGCCATTGCGGCACGTACTATTTAGATTTTTATAAAAGGACCATCAATTTATTTCAATATACAATTATATTAAGCATATTGTACTTTAAACTGTGTTCACATAAAGTATTGACAATTTTAACTACAGTTATACATACATATGACAACAGCAAAGATTTCTTAAGTGAGAGTGAGAGATACTTGATGAAAATAGTAAAAAAATATATATTTTAAGAAACTATTTTAATAAATGTTTTAATAATTAAAAAACATTATTCAGAGAAAGATTTTGCAATATTATTGCAAAATACGACAACAAATTTAAAAGGATCAAATATTTATATAATGGTTACGAAAGGATTATGAGCAAGTATTCAACAAGTATTCATCTTTTTACGATGGCATTTTACGACAATATAGTGTCGTAAATTTCAAAAATAAGTTTTAAGTTCAACACCTTAAGTGAAAAAAGAGTGCTATGCATATGGCTCTTTAAGAGCTGTAGAAGGTTTTTCACTGTGGGCTTTGTGGCGGTCTTAAATCAAATATGTCGATACCCAATACAAAGATTTCGGTCTTTAGTATCATATAGCACTGTTAAGTTAGAAAAAGTCAGACACCTTGGATCTGTTATCTATGAATCCGGAGGTATCTACCACGATGTCCACGCCCATTGTCTCGAATAAGTGCCGTCTGGGATAAATGGCGGAGGTGTGATCTGCAACAGTAGAACACTACCTAAGCTTGGGGGACCTCAAGAGCATAGCAATAACCATATTGTTTAATTTCATAATAAGTCCTCTTAGAGAGGCTACAGAATAACTTATAATAAAAATAAACTGTTATTTTTATTGAATAGCTTATAAATCCTACCATAATATATATATATATATATATATATATATATATATATATATATATATATATATATATATATATATATATATATATATATATATATATATATATATATATATATATATATATATATATATATATATATATATATATATATATATATATATATATATATATATATATATATATATATATATATATATATATTACGAGTATACTCGTAGTATACTATTTCTAAAACAATTGTGTATATCGAATGTCTATACGTATGAATTACGTGTTCAGTGTTATGTATAGGGTAAATAATTATTAGTTGGAGTGATACTTGCCAAAATATTCTTTTATATTCATTTGTAAAGAAAGGACCCAGATACAATACCCCGATGCCCTAAAATAACCTGTGGTGTGGTTGACTGGTGATGCATATGTAAAACATTCACTCGAAGTTCGGTTGAACTATGAACTATTTCGGAAGAATCCAGTCTTGCTATACCTACTAGTTCCTGAAATTAGATTCGAAGAATCTTTTATGAAGCCCAATAAAGCGATGGCTGCTTGGCATGATGCAGGATATGAGAGCCAATTAAATTGAAGAAAGAGAACCTTGCAAAGTAAAGTAGGCTTAGACGGAAAGCAAACCCTGTCAGTGAGGCTGGGAATAATACCAGGTACATGAAGATTTTTGTCACTAGTTAAGAACGAAAATAATATATATTTTTTATTAATTCATTTTTATGCTTTCAGAGCTTTTAAAATTTCTTTACAATTAAATTCATTAATTGCAAAATGAAACTATGTAAAATTTAACTTGGCAAGTATATTTAATATAAGCGTTAAGAGAAACATGTTTCGAGTGTTTATTTAAACTATTTATTGATTCATTAAATAATATATAATAATTTAACTGAAACATATAATATTTTGCTCACTTGTTAAAAATAAAGATTATTCGTTCTATATCTAGTAGGTTCCTCCGGCTTTGAGGACAAAGACAGGCCACTGACTCACCGACAAGATTATTAAGCCTAATATTATACACATGCGCACACAAAGCGAAAGGGAATTGTGATCCATCCTGATTGCTATTCCCAGCGTCGATGCTACTTATAAGATATGTGAAAATATTCTTAAACATGATGTAAGTTTTGAAAATGTTAAGACAAATGCTATCAATATGGCTAAAATAAGAAAATTACAACACATGAATAAACCGGTTAATTATTTTAATCTATTCAGCAAAATTCTAAGCAGTAACAACCATCAGGGGTCAGTTTTCAATGTCAGCGTCGTATTATTAATTTTAATAGATTGTTAATATAAAATAAAATAATAATTATACCCTTACGTATTTGGCTTACTATATTAATGTTTTTTCCTGGGTTGTCATCTAAAAACTTAATTAAGTCACTATTTCTTTACTAAACATATCTTGCAAAGAAATTATAAAAAACATAAATAAAACAAAAGTAAAGTCAAATTTTTTGTTGTTATTTTATTCTTGTCCTTCCTTCTTCGATCACAATATAATTTCAAAAAATTTACTTTTATTGGTACTGCGACGTATCCCACGACGTGATCTCTCATATGAGCAGCTGCTAATTGTATAGTCATACAGGCAGACTGTACTGGACAAAAATCTTTAGGAGTAGCCTTTATATAAAAATCTGCGCTGAGACCAGGTGCAAGTAAAAATCTGGTGCGCGGATAGCAACACCAACTCGCTCCGAGACGACACTTTTCATTCCACAAGCCACAGTATTGGACATAAATGGATCGTGGTGTTGCATTCCATACCCTAAAATGTTTTGTTTCTAAATATTTATACAGGAAAATATAATAAAAAACAATAATTCAAGGTAACTAGGTATAATCTAAAACGACTAAAGATCGTGTCAAGTTTTTGCCTAAATAATTTGTTTGTTTTTTTTAATATTTTTATGCTGTTTTACATATTTCTGTTTGCGTCTATGCGTTTTTTTATAAGTGTTGTAATAGATAATATTTTAAATACCTTAACTTTTGAACTAAGACTAAATCATCTATGCCAAAATTGAGAATACCGGGATTCAATGCTAATTCTAAAGGAAAAATTGGTTTAATTTGGGCGTAGTTGTTATTTGATGTATGTTTTTTTAAATGTCGGAGCTCTTTCCCACTGGACAGAATATTTTCTAAAGTGACCTAAAAACACACGAAAGAAAACTATTGGTTATTAATTAATATAATTGTCATGGATTAATATAATCATCACTTATGTAGAATATTACATATTATACAGATTAACAATGTTTATAAAAGGGCGCGACTTTGAATTTCCAATACATGCGTGGTGGTGGGTTATACTACTGTATAAACTGATTGATTGAGCTGTGCTGATTACCACAAGTATTTTTTTTGCTTGTAGAATTCTACCAAAGATCAGTCAACTGCGAGAAGTTCTAATGCAGTTAAGGTTCTGTATCAATTTCATAATTGCAGGTCAGCGGAAAGTACAACCTATTTAAGTTGGCAAATTAAAATTTGTGAGTGTATAAAGTACCGACAGTATATCTATATAAGATAAGCTTACAAAATTGAAATTTTTCCTACAACAACAAGGATCTATTTAATGAAGTCAACATACAGAAATAAATTCAAAAAGCTTAGCCAAATCTGTGACAATACAAAAACTATATTATTTGTGATTTCTGGACTTTTCTCTTATTTACTTATAAAGAAAAAATTCGGAAAAAAATGGTTTACACTTGAATAAAGCTAGATTTTCTTACGTATTCAGCGTCTACTCGCTCACGTGGATTATTTGATACGATAGTCGGTAAAGCATTAATAGATTCTCTATCACTTAACACCAGTTCCGAAGGCATTATTTATAGTATGCAAGAACAGATATACGTTAATAATTTAATATGAGGGGAATCTAATCGGAAACTGAAATTGACATAAATGTTACAGATAAAGAAACGGTTGTATATATATATGAAAAAGTCAAAATGATGTCTTTTTCTCCTCTTTATCATATACATCTTAAATATTAATAGTTATTTTAGTATATTTTATACTCAAATAACTATTAATTTTTAATATGTTTAATATTTCACTCTGTTCCGACTAGTACATTACTTGATAAAACATACTACTACCGACATATCAAATTATAAGGAATATATTAATTTGCAAATATATAAAAAGTTCTTCTTTTCTACAAAAATAAGAACATTTTATATATCCACTATTTTATATATAGCCAGCCATAATATTTTATATATAACCAAATAAAGAAAAATATATTATAATATCAAATGCTTTAATGTGCTTCGTATACAGCTTGAACTCACCTGGTTAACGTTTAAGTTACCTTACTTGGTTGGGTGTATCAAGCAACGATAGCGGCAGCGGATCTCCGGGTCGTGCGTCCGGAAGCGCGCAAGACTTCCGCTCCCGCGGGAGTCGCCGTCACGCTTCATGCAGCGCGTTGACCGATTGCTTAAGCAATGTATTTTACATAAAATACTATAATATTTTCACTTTACATGCTGCCTCAATTTTGTTGCTAAACACAGCTTTGTTTAACCAATTTCGCAAGCATTCGTTCACATTTGACGTTGCTCACTTTCGTCACATTTATTAATGTCTACATATAATTTTATTATGTACTGACATAATGATGACCGTTACACTAAACTACCTCTATAACTATAGTAAAAATAGTCAAAGACAGCAATAGTTTTGTGAAAATAAATAGTTTGTTTTTGTCTCGAAATGAACATAAATAAATGGAAAGTTCCAATAATGCTAAAAATATTTAAATTATCTATCATTTACTACGTGTGTACTCGTATCGTAACGTAGAGGTTCATTAAAATTATTATACTGCCATAATATTGGTAGAATATCAACTTCAAATGTAGGTATCAATCTAAATAAACAGCTCTAACTGGCGTATAAGTTGTGTTGTTTCTTAAAACTAATATTAATTCACTCTGTTCCGACTAGTACATACACATACCGACATATCAAATAATAAGGAACGATTTAACCGACGTCGAAATGTAGACTAAACAATGAGATCAGCTGGACCAATTGCGGGCAGTACAAACTTTTTGGGCGACATTGAATCTATTGGCTACGACTAGTCACATTTGAACAAGCGAAGACCCAAATCAGCTTACATTTAGTGCTCGAGGACAACTATAATGTTGTTATTCACACGCCAATTTCTAAGGTCCATTGTTGTACAATTCCTAATAACTTTGAACACGGACTCTCATGTATTTAATAATATATTAACAAATTATATTATAGACGAAAAGAATTTCAATATTACATTTTAAAGATTTTTTTAATTGAAATATAATAATACAATATTAAGTCTACATTAACAACTTTTACAATTTAAATATATTGTGCTTGTTAACATAATCAAAATAAAATGATTTAAACAATTTCTAATACATATAGGAGACACAAAAAGAGAAATAATTATATTAAGGAATGTATAGCCTAAATCAAACAAATATAGTAAAATATGAAATTTCGTGAATATTTAAAAAGAATACACGTAACAATAATCAATCTTTAATTTATATAGAAAAATTAAACTTATCATTCAACTAAAGAAAATATACTTACTGAATGGATTTATTTATTATACTTGCACATTCCCGTGGCGAATGATTCGACTATCTGCAATACTTGTAAGAAAGTAAACAAGAAGTTGGTACCAGGCGCAGGAGACGAGGTGAAGTAACGGATGAGTGTCCGTGGGAACGGCCGCCACTTCCGCTCCGCTTGCGATCGCGCCTCGGCACTCTCAGCTATTTCCTTTATGTAGGGTGACCACTTGTTATTACTCTTTAATTATTGCCAGAACTACATTATTAACTACAATTAGATACTTTAGTATAATAAGTTGCCAGAATTAAGTCCTATATCCCTGGTTTTTGTCGACCAAGAATGATATAATAGCTTTTAAGTAACTGGAAATATTCAATAATATGAAAATAAAAACTGAATGACTTATATGTCATAATATATGTTTCGGTTATTACAAGATAATCTTAAGTAGAATAATGCGAAGGAATTAATATCTGAAACAGAGGAACAAAAGACAACATATGAGACTCTAAGTTCAATTACTAAATATGGTAAAGGAGAAGAAGTAATAAAAAATTGTGGAAAGTACTCGGAAATGATATTTCGATTAACTTTTAGGATCTTACACCAACTCTATAGCTTTAATAGAAAATAGTAGAAATGTCCATCCCTACCTTGATGTAGATAAAACGTTTATTAATATATATTGTTATATATCATTTAAATAACTAAATTTATAAAGAATATAACTACTATCTGTGTATATATGTCCCTATTTTTGTCTTAGTATATGTGTGCTCGGAAGTTAATGTTATTCAGAAATGATTATAATGTTTCTATGTGCGTACAAAGTTTTGTAAAAGAATACTATTGTTATCTTCTTTTCATTAATACCCAGACATATTATGTATTCGTTGCGCGATAAAAGAATCATTATTTAACTATCAATTTATCGTTAGCACGGCTCACCAGAAATAACACCTATATGTGAAAATATTCATTTTCCTGTTTGTGCGCAATATATTCTGAACGCAATTTGGTATTTAAATATCGTCTATATTTGTATGAATATTTTAATTCCTTTACTTATGTACATGTTGTATATCAACTTTGTTTAAATGTATTATCGACTCTGAGAAGACACAATAACGATCCTATCTTCTCAGCTTCGCGACATTTTTAAAACTGGAACCTATTATTCTTCAATAAATATTTTTTTACAATTAACTTGTTGTCAATGATAATTAAAAGACAAACCGATTATAATACATATTTGAACTTTGAAATATTAGTAAATTTTTAAATGTCAATATAAAAATTTATTTATCATTAGTCCAGAAACATAACACTTACAATGAATCATAGCCCGTATCTACCTTGTAAGATAATAATATTAACAAATAAAAAATAATCTTCTATGTGTAAGTATATTTTCAATTATTTTCGTCATCATTCAGCTTTTATGATAGATAACAATCATAATCCAATCCATGACTTAATGATCTACGATCTTATTGGTTTTATTTTTTATTTTATTTATATATAAATACAAAGTTATATATTACATTTTCTTCACAGTCTTAAGCTCTTTAGCTTGTCTGACCATTGCACATTCCTAGACTTGTTTAAAAAATATATATAATTTTAAAACTATAATATTAACATATCGTTATAAATGCTAAAGTTAACATTCTCTTAGCGGAGTAAATCGAATCTATGACAATATATTAAGAATCTATGACAATTATGATCGAATCTATACCATTATATATTTACATTACATTTTTTACACTATATTTAATTTTTTTGAGTTTTTACTCTTTAAACAAAAAGAAATAGGCTTGAGGTATACATTAAAGAAACAAAAATGTGAGGTATATCGAAAAAAGTAATTATGCGAATGCATCAGGCATGTTGCTACAGCGTGTTCACTTTTTGATCATTTATTATTATATTATGTTTTATAGAATTTACATGATGCTTATAGGTTTTTAACGTTAGTATTAGTTTTTATGTAATTGATAGTATAGTTAGTAATAATTTAAATGTAATTGAATACGATATGTTATATTTTATATAAATCAGTCATTAAAAAGAAAATATTTTTTTAATTTTTGCTTAATATTACTTGAGGTAACTGTATCTCTTAGTGATTTCGGTAGTTCATTAATTAATCTTGGTAATATGAATTAGTTGTGTTAATATGGTTATATGATTAATTAGTTTTTGTAAACAATTTCGTTTGTGTGTACTTTATTAATGCCACTTGCCATGTGCCAGGTACTTGTGATTCCGTTATGCGTAGTTATTAAAAAAAAATATGCATAAAAAGTATTAGTGCCATAGTTTCAGTTTTCATTCTAATGGTATTAACCGAGGAAGGAGCGATCTCCGACTTCAACGACAAATTGTTATACACGTATTCGGTTACAAAATGAATTAGTAAAATTTTGTTATATTTATGAAGATCAAAAAATCTCCTCGAAACGACCTCCAAAAATACAAGAACGGCTAGTTTTAAAGCCAATGTGATTTAAATTAACACTAATAATAAATATTATTATTATCTAATTTATTAATAATAATAACAAATTAAAATCCAAATGGCTTCAAGATTCTAAGACAATTTAAATTAGATGCAGAATTGTATGGTACACGTTTGTTTAAATACAAAGTGCTTATTATACCATATGACTGATTTCCAATATTCGCGGCTTTAATCGATTGATATTTACGATTCTCGACTTAAATGTTTTTAACTTTAATGCCTTAATTCCATTTACATGTGGATTCCTAATAACATTTCCTATATTATTTATAGTAAATATCTGTTAATTGTTAACTGTTCAATATACTTATAATGATACTTTTTACTTGTTTACATTTATAATTTATCATTATTAAAAGCTAATCCTTTTTAATTAAAATTTATATATAAAATCTAATATTCAAAAATGCTAGTAGTATTTTATTTATTCTTTGATTAAGACATTTCCTCTCACAATCGAGATTGAGCCAGGAGCTAGGTTTGCTAATATCGTTTTAAGTAGACTGAGAGTCCGTTGACCGGTGTGAGTCCAACTCGGTCTTGCTGTTATCGGCCGGAAGTCGGTCGACGGAAACGCGCAATCTCAACCAATTGGATCGACGAGTCACGCCGCGCGCGCATGACGAGAACCTAGGGTCCAAGCTTTACTAGCGCTTATATGTATAAAACAGTAAAACTTTAAGTCTTTACATCTATACCAACGTCTATACATAGGTAAGTGAACTATAATTATGTCTCATAATTTCAGATATCTCGAAAAACTAAGCATTAAAGAATAAATAATCATATTATAATAAACTCTTATTATTTTCTTCTTTTCTTCACTTTATAGCTCTGAAATAGCGGTAGTGGCACAGTGGCACGGTGTATGATTGTAAACACCGCGTTGGTTTCATTCGCACTCAGACCGAATTATTTATTTTCATTTACTTGGTATAGGTAACAAGACAAAGCGCAGCTTGGAATTAGATAGATACATGTAAAAATTTACCGTTGTCGGTCGTTATCGATTGTCATGTCTAAAGAAAGTCAATTTGAAAGGAGGAAGTTTTAAACGTAGGTTATAAATTACTAAGGCTACTAAATCGATTGTAAACCTAAAAACGACAAAAAAATAAAATATAAGAAGTTAATTGACTGGAAATTGGAATGAATCACATTGAATTCTCGGTCATGGTCTAACATTTGAAGCAGGATATATATTTACTAAAAGCTTAATTATTTAACCACTTATCGGCTATTCCTTCTATGTCGTTTAGTTGATATCAGTATTATGTTTTAGATACACTTTCACAACTAAGCAATGAATCTTAGTGTTATTCATCTGACATTGACCTCTGAAGCGGTCACAATGTTCGCATTTAAATTTAGAAGTAATCTCATCTACATATTCATAAAAAGCAAGTAGTAAAATAACTTAATCATAGAATATTACCTGTATGATTACATCACAATTAGAATTTTCTAGGAGAAGATACACCATAAAATTACTTTGTCAAATAAATACGTATGATTTCTTGGTTTACAAATAAGTTAGATGCTCATTAAATAACCCTTGACTAGAAGATGAAAAGCTGTTGTTCTATGGTAATCACTTCTGTTTACGGGAAACAATATTTTAGTATTAAATTGATAATACGTTTTTCTTGTTATTTGTATATGTACATATATCATAAAATTCGAGACTTAAAATGTAATTCGTTTCTGCAAATAAATTAGTTCTTGCCATATATTTTTTTCTTTTATTCGTTATCTTCATCATGTCGAAAGCGTATAAACTTTTAAACATGCCTAGACTACTATTCTGTGTGACCTTCACAAACGTCCGTCAATAAAAAGCTGCCGTCGTCCTCCAAATAATGAACATAAGCGAGACGACGAATGGTAAAAATAACGTGTCCGGAAAGTCCAGAGCCATCTCGTTTCGGAATAACACTTGTAGAACCGGTCGCACTGGACATGACCAAATATGAACATGTTTCCTTCCTTGTATTGTACGAACTGTACGCTCTAAAGCCTACATTTTTAGTTAATGTGTTGTTCTTAACATTTATAATTTCAAATAATTTAACTATAATTTATATATATAACTACAAGTGGACAAATTTACTTTTTATTATAGTAGGTATAGATAAGCATTTTTGCTACGGTCGTGCTTCCTATTCCGCCTTTACCTGCTTATCACGTACCTACGCTACGTAAAACATAGTAAAACGCAAAAAGTAACTTTTTTGTTAATAATTATCATTATTATTTATTCCTATACGAATGTCATAGTGGTACAGTATGGATACTAATAGTGATTATGGATTTATATCGCACTCAAAGACAGAAATATTTTTAGTTAAGTAACGATTGACGTTCTACTTAAGGGTGGATCTCTTTAAAATATTACTTAACTACTTACATGAAAATTAGAACAAGAATTTTATTAACGTTATTTAAAAAGACATTAGAAATTATTTTGCTTTTCATTTTCGATACAAATAAATAATTACAATAATTAAATAAAATAGTAAAAAATCTTATCGTGATATTAAAATTATATTTTATTCTTATCGTCCCTGTCATAATTTATATGAAAAACATTTAACAAACATACTACGACGTATCAAAATTAAGTACAAATTTTGAAGACTTTAATAGCACTGGGGCATACATTTCCTCGAAAAGTTATGTTATATATATAAATTTCAGTAAACAGGAGACGGAAACTGTACATAACAAACATGCAAAACCGATCAGATTTATTGATTCGTAAACAGCAATATGGCGTAGATATATTTATCTACCCACCTTCCTGGCGCCATACTTCCGCCGGAAACGGGCGTCGTCTCCGGTCTAACCCTTACCACGGTTCCGGTTTCCGGCTTCCTTTGAAATCATATTTTCCTACTCTACACTGTTTTCAGCTCTTTTTACTTATTCTGAGGTTCTTTTAAATCATGCCTAACATACTGCCATGCCTATTATTATTTAAGTACAGTATATTATGTTTTTACATAAAAATATAAGTATGTAAAAGATACCCAACATTACCTAATTTGATATGATTTTTTTGTAGTGCTAAATATTTGACTGTCGATGTTACTTACGTTGTTTCGTGCAAAGCAAAAGAATGACATCAAACAAAAAGCAGTTGATCACAATGTTCTCTTGCAAAACATGCAGATATTTATAATATAATCGTGACGGGATTATATAATATAATTATATCTTGTACTTTATAATTTTATTTTGGTATTATAAAATAACTTACCAAAATAGTATAGGTAATTAATAAATCATTAAACGCAAATATTGGACAAGCAAACAAGCACTGAACGTTAAGGAACCATTTGTTTCATTTGTGAGATCAAATTAATTTATTTCCATTTGTTTTGTTTTATAAGTAACGTTTTAGAGTAAATGTTGCCATAACCATTTTATGGCAAAGTTTTAGATGTACTTATAAATATTAGATAAGATAATAAGAATGAAATTATATCCAGAGCCAGTCATTTTTTATACATGGTTAGTTATGCACTCACAGGAAATGCTGGTGGCGAATATATTATAGAATCGCATATTATTTTCTGTGCTAACCATTAACTTATTTTAAACTAATACATACACTAATAGTATTATTATGACTACTATTTTAAACAGTGATATAGAAAGATTTTGTTAAATTATTTATTACGCCATAACCACACAGGTTTTGTAAGTGAGCAAAGCCTCTGGTGTAAGAGCTCATCAGTTAGCAATACTTCCTGCATTACAGCATGCTCCGCCCAATTTCGTCCGACATTTTATATAATTTATAACTGTACAATGTACATATAAATCGCCTTACTATTTCTATATGACAAAAATATCCCATTTTAGTAAAGTGTTCGATATTTTGTTCTAAAATTTTGTCTTCAATTACGACATTAACAAATCATTATAAAATCCGGTTAGTAAATATAAGGAATTGTTATAACAAAAGAAACAAACCAGTCACATAAAATTGCGTAAACAATTAGTTTCGGCGCATCTCAGCCGACCTAGTTTTTGTCTTTATTATACAGCGTATGAAACGGATTGGGTCAGCGGCGCCTGAGCGCCTACGCAACTTATGTCATACGCACACGTAACGTACGTGCCGTGAGCCCTCTCAACAGAGAGCCATATTGCTAATGCATAATTACTTAACAGAATAGGGTTTCAATCGATTACGGACGAGATATTACATCTATTAGTTGAAATAGTAAAGATTCGTTGCAATAATGTAATAGTGTTATACTATAGCTTAGTTAAACTGCATTCAACCCTGTAATGCGATTCATAAATACAATAAATAACTAAAAAAAACAAGATTTACCTTTTATAGTAGAATTGGCCAAATAAATGAGCTGAATCCACATTTTTGTTTTTTTTTTTCACATATACCATTTCAAAAGTTAATAGTTCTACCTGCTCCTCAGTTGACAAGAATGTCATTTTTCATGTTCTGACGGCGGGCGGCACAGGTGCTCGCAGCCTATTTATACGCAGACATCAGTATGCAGGCGCGCTGCCAATTACAGTGGAGACCTACTTTCTTACCTTCGAACTTTTACTTCCTGCGGACCAGGCAAGGCGGTCGGTCGCACCACGCAACAAATTACGAAAGTAGCGCGAAATGCTCGGCGGCCGACATTCGCACGCTTGCGCCACCGTAAGGAAGTGCTGAGTGCCGTTGCAGAGGATTACGTAGCCACTGCCTGTGCCCCCGGGCCCCGTCTCCGCCCCTCGCAACACAACACTACTCATAACAGAAATATCAGCATATCAAAACTCTAGGTATTCTGGAACACTTAGAGTTCTGATATGCTTATACTATTCTATTATTATTTTATAAATATTTTTACAGTAAATTACTGTAAGCAAGACCTCGAAATCTAATAAAGTAAATCATTTTTAAGTTAATGTAATACCACGTAGTGTAGGTACTCTATGTGGCATTGTATATATAATATACAGAAATATTACACATTTCTCACCTTATCGGAAGTTTAAGTTACCTAAACTTAGGTTTACAACTACCAGCAAACTTACGAAATGGTTAGGAATACACAACAGGCGCACAATTTCTTGCGTTTAATTTAACATTACCTGTTTCAATAGTGTAATAATGAATTAAGTCATACGCTGTTTGTGTTATACAAGTGCCGATCAGATAATAATCGGGAAGGCAAGTAAAAAAGGTTCTAGGACGAGAAAATTCACATCGGTGTTCCGTTAATCGAGTTCATTCGTTCACTATATAACCTCATCTTCTAACACGTAATATGTGCAACGGTGCGCACCCGATCTCGCACGACCGGTCCCGAAAGTGGGTCATCTCTTTTTGTTCCACCACATATTCCGTAATTAGAAAGAGAGGGTGAGGGTATTTGCACAGTTCACATAGTTACTGCAGCTGGTATTATGCCTTATGTAAAAACTTTATACATTCAATAATACTACTTATGACTGGTAATACTAATTATGATTGGTTTATTTTAATAAGTATTTATACTAAAGTACACTATATATCTGAAAGTTACAAATATTGTGATAAATATCGTGTTGTGTAGTGTGGTGTGGTGATACCACACCACACCACACTACACAACGCATATATGTATACACATATATATATATATATATGTATATATATATATATATATATATATATATATATATATATATATATATATATATATATATATATATATATATATAGCTTAAAATTTCTGCAAAGTAATATAAAATTGGTCATTTTTATATCTTCAAAACATTAGAAGTTCGTCAACTGTGTCAACAAAAAAATTACAACATAAAAATTCACACAATTAATTCGATAAAGCAGTTTAATTTAAGCCACATTGGGTAATTTATTTTAAATTAACCGAACCAAATTGATAGAGGTCCTAGAAACAAATAATCAAATGCGGTTTTTTACTTTTTTGTTTGTCAAAATTATTTATAAAACTTATAGGTTTAAATCTAGTAGTAGTACAGTTTTTAAATGACCTAGGTATATATATCTAGGTCATTTAAAAACTCTAGTTCTACTTGTATGGAATCGGAAGCAATGGTGTTTTATTGTATACAAAAATTAATTATTCATACCATGAATATGTCTAAACACCATTACGTAACATATGTTATACACGTACTATAACTGTTTTGGTTTATTGATTTTTTAAATATTACTTTAATAATTCGAAGTAAATTTAATAAAATGATGTTGTTTTAAAATATTGATTTACTGTGTTTCATATTGTTGCGACTTATCCACTGTAATATTAGCACGTACAGTTAAATATGTCGATAGGACATTCAATAGCAAGATCAGACGGGCGAATCTCTCGAGTCGCCAAGATGGCGGCACGCGGAAGTGTGTGTGACTTCCGCGTCGCCCTGCGCTCGCGCTCGTGCGCACCGATCGTGACTACTATATGCATTATTAACTAACTCTTACATATTATACATAAGACCTACCCAACGACGAGTCTTAATTTGAAGTAATTAAGTCTTAATTTTTTTGTCAAACTTACAATATAAATTTTACTATATATATTTAATTATAATTAGTTATAGCTATAAGTGCATTATCACTTATTGTAAATAATAACTAGTAAGAACGCAATTTATGGCACACAAGCAATAAAACATGGAAAATGTATTTGTAATTTAATTTTCAGCCGTTAATATCTTTCCGACTAAGAAAACTGTTTTATACAAGTTCTTTAATATATATAAATATCTGAATGCGAATAGCCAGCCGGCTAAAATGGTTAATATCGCCATCACGAGTAGGGCTTGCTCAAAATAATGCGGGCAACATCCTTATTATGCCGTGAGAAGTGCAAAAGTAGTAGTTAGTAGATGTTTGCAAAAACATTAAGATACATAAAACGAACGATTTTTAGAAACAAAGTATGACAATAAGATCGTTAAACATTATATTGTATATAGAATGATTAAATACATCGAAGTGTTGGTTCTACTCGTATATTAATAATCATATAAAAGCCAATTTGTCGGGTTTGCATCAACGTTTATCAGCGGGCACACAGATGCGGCAGTTGAAGTGAATTATACACATGATATACACGGTATTTTGTGTATACTATAGCAGGCCAGTGATCTGGGGCTGCCAATTTAATAAAATATTACATTTAAAATTTAAAATATTATTTAATAAATTGTTAAATTATTTTGTAACAAAATGTTTACTTACAAATTAAGATATTAAATGTTATACTGGTATCATATAATAAAATAACATTTAAATTATGTACAGAGCGTCTTAATTAAAATTATAAAATATTAAAACGTCATGATAATCTGGAATCATAAGAAGACATAGAGCAACCCTAAAAGCAGGTCGCGACGCGCCCGGACATTCCGCCCACAATTACTAGCAATTGCGCCAATTGAACACACCGCCACCCTTCCGCTTTCCAGCTATCGTCATCATCCACTAACATCTGTCGCATCTAACAAGTGTAATCATCATCTACATTTTTTTTAATTCACATATAAATAGAATTACGTCATACTCAAAAAAATATATACAAATTAAAAGATGAATATCCGAAACAGTTGTTTATATTTATATACAGAATTTATATTTATATACAGAGCAAGTAAAGATGATAATTTTGTAATATTTTTGTATTTAATTTATGCAATTCTAATATATAATTGAAGTAATACTTGCAGTATATGATAGGAATAAAAACATTAAAGAACAAACAAAGCAATTTAGACCGAAGGAGCTGTCCCTCTCAAATTAAGCTCATCTAGCACGCGCTTGCGCATACACACATATAAAGAATGATTTCTTTTCGCAATTGAAGCAATTGACTGCGGTCACCGTCTCGTCACCCTTCCGCTATTGTCATGACTACTTGTTCAATTTTTCTGTGAGCGATCTCCTTGCTTTTATTTAAATGTGTAATAACATGACAATTTTTATACAAAAAAGCATTAGCTTCATTAGGATTATAATTAACTGTAATCTATTTTCTTTTTTAAATAAATCTCATAAAACATCAATATCTATTTTATTGATATTTTACGAGATTAATTTAATTTACTAAATCGTTACTTAATTAAAGGTATTAATAAAATTAACGTTTAACATTTTATATTAAAACTGTCATTAAAATATTTTTCTTATTTAATAGATAATTCATATATGTATATGACTGGCTAGAAATGACTTGCATATATTAAATCAATGCTTCAATAATTGACTATTTGTTTTATTTTATTAAGGCATCGTCCGCATCATGTCTGGAAGGTACTATTTAGGTCTCATCAGATAACACCAGATATCTTACCAATCCTCCACGTGGAACTTGGACTTATAAATTAACAATTCTGTTAAAAAAATTTAAAATTAAAATTACTTGCATATATTAAATTTAATATCCTTTTATGTAAATTTAATATTGTTTTGTACGTTTTATTTTACAAAGCGTTATATGTGTAGACCTAAGCCGTAAACACGTACCTATACATTCAGCACGTGTATTGAAATTATCGCTCACGTGATTAAAAACAATTTATTATAATGCTGTCAAGTACACAAAAGACACGAAAATTTTATACGCCACAAATACATTTTGTGGATTCGTCATGTCCTCAAATAGTTGTTATATTTAGACAATAACAAATATGTTACGATCGTTGCATAGAGGGATAACGTAAACGTGTCTGTATACTGATGGTTGTGGGTATGGGTACACAAGATAGAGTGAATGATTTTATGTTTTGTTTATGCAAAAATTTATGTAAAATCCACCTGAAGCTAAAGAAAAATGTACTCTGATGTATCAGTTCTTTGTTCAGCTATAATTTTTTTTTAATATAGTGAAATTAAAACACTATAACATTAAGCAAATTAACCTTACCACTAATAAATATATAAGTTTTTGTGTACAGAAAGAAAGAGTGTTCTCTCACTTATTATCGTGTACATATTATCATCATATATCCCGAAGTACTATTAAGGAACGGTTGACGCTCTTTTTTCTATCCATAATGATAGGTAAAAGTGGGCGGAAGATTGTTTATTAAAATTGACAATATATTAATTTTATTCAACTACCAGCTACGGTATCCTCAGATAAGATTTATCTATTTTCAAATAAAGAATTTGTGTACGTCAGAATACGTTATAATAATGAGATATTTTTTCATGTTGATACGTGATAAGAAACATACAGTGAATACTTACTTATATTAAAATAAAGGGCAACGTCCAATTTTTTCACAATTACTTTAGGAATTAATGCAATATTAACACATAATATAATAAATATTATAACAAGGACAGTTATCGAAATCATCTTATTAAATTATTTCTATTTCATTCTCCAATTTAAATTTATAACTTTAGTGATACCAATTATAGAGAACTCTTTGCCCCATTTTGTCTTCAGCGAGAAAAATCATTAGGGTCGCACCCACATGGTATGTTTATATGATATTTATTGTAAATATTGCTAGTACAAATTAAAAACAAGATAGAAAAAGGAAGTAAAATGAAAAACGTCAGCGACTACAATTTCCGGGCCAGCTGGTCGGGAACCTGATAACGCTTATCACCGCTGACAGCGGCCTGGATGATCGACATATCGGCTTGCTTGTGGAAGTTTACACTATCACTTGATTATTATAACAATATGTACTAATGTACGCTTATTACAAAATAGTTCTAACTATTATAAAGTATTATATAATATACGAACACATAACTATTACGTTAATTCGTGTATTGCCGCGTTACGAAACGATATGCGTTTATATTGTGCAAATATTTCAAGATAACGTTAATATTACCCATAGATACTAAAAATTAAAACTAATTATTACACCAACAATGCAAAAGTAAGAAAAATGCAAATTACTTAAATTGTATAATCATGTATTATAAATCCCATTGATTTACTAAAATGTTTACGATATTGAGACTTTTACGAAATAAAATAATTTTAATAAATCTGTGAACTTTATACATAGATATTATAAGTTTTGTTTTAAAGTTATTTTGGTTATTAGATATCAGCTGAAAATATCGGTGTACATATAATATGCTGCTATCAAATAAAATCAATCCATCATAAATATACATTATTTACAATCATCTTGCATAAGTAAAGATTTAAATGTGTGTGTGATACTAACACGCTAGTAAGTATAACGTTTTTTTGTTCATACTTGCTACGTAGAAATCACATTGTTTTCCTCTCAGGGCAGAAGAGAGCGACAGTGGATTCGCGTGTTGCAGTCGACGCCCCCTGATTTCTACACTCAACGCGCGTGACCAATTTCATAAGGACAAGTGAATTATATCTTTAGTTTTAAGATATCGGTGTTACGATAATGGACGATTTCCGTTAACGTGAACAGGATGATGCTAATCTTAAAATATTTGTACGATATTGTCAAAAATTGTTGATATTTTATCGACAATTTTTATATCATTTTTTCTGGTTTTTATTAATATAGTAATTAAATATAGTGTTTTATACATATAATTGCTCACTAAAATGCTTATTTAATATACGGACTTAAATATATATAAGTTTATTAAAAAATATTTTTTTTACTTTATATATAGGTACTACCTAATATTTACCCATGGATGTAGATGCAACAGCATCAACATGATATTGTGGATAATCATAGCAATAATATAGGAGCTAAATTATCAAATTTTTAAATATTGATCAAAATCTCCTCTTGTTGAAAAGTAGATCTGGCTATAATTTAATAAAAGAATTCCTGTTGTGAACGTTTTACGTACTTTGCTACGTGCTATGCAATGAGATTGTATCTATTCATCATCTCACAGATATCTTCAACCTTGTCAATTTTTAAGAAAATTTATGAAGTTTGTACATATTATGTAAAAAAGTAAACATAAAGAAGAAGAACATCGTCATTTATATTTCATGTATACTACAATATATCTAAACATTTAGCTCCCCATAGTTTGCTTGCTTGCGCCTATAATGTTTTATCGTTATCATATCGTCGATAAACATCGATTTATTAGACTTATAATCATCTTTTACTTCATTTAATGTCGGAATAAGTGTAACAATATTTATATGAAAATAAAACTTCTCTTCTATATCTAAAATAAACAATATTTGCAGATTTTCTTTTAAGTCATAATCATATGGTTTGCCGCATTGTTAATCAAACAAATTTTTATAGTAAAAAATAATACAAAATAAATGAATATTTTAAAAATGTGATACAATGTTAAAGTAAACAAAAAAACATTTTCCCGAGACATAAAGGTACGCAAGGGCGGCGTTATCACAATAATGATTACAAATGACTTTAGCCACAAATATTCAAAAATATTACATATATCAGTACTTAATATTAGAAAATAATTATATATAATAATGAAATAGTCGTAGGCAAAGCGCGGCGTTGAGTTCCGCCACTCAACACGCAATGCCTCGAAAAAGGCGGAAAGCGGGGACGGAGAAAGCAGGGACTAAGCAACGGAGTGTCTTAACTCTAGGTCCATATGGTTCCTGCAGTTCACTCTGCCTACCCTGCCATGTGCGGGATAAAGCGTAAAGCTAAAAAAAAAAGTCGTAGAAGACTACTTAAGGAAAAATATGATACTTTAATATGTCGTATCTCCTGCGTCCAATATTAATTACATCCGGGAAATCTAGTACTCAATAATTAGGCCCACTTTGTATCCTGTCTATTAAGGAAGCTACCACAACAACAAATGACAGATAATAATGAAATAGTTACAATTAGCAAAGTGTTGTTAATTGTGAGAACCATCATGTCCGGCTTCATGTCTAATCAATCTTATTCACTTTTTCCATCTTACGTAATTGTATCATGTATTACAATAATTATTAACTGAGTACATATTATTATTATTAATATATGACGTAGACGTGTTAGTTAAAAATAAAAAAGCAGAAAGAACAACTTTTAATTAATATACTAATTTCAACTGAACGTTAAGACCTTGGCATAGGCCTTGCGCATGGAAACAGCTAACAAGTGACGATACGGAAATGTTTGGTGGCATTGTTTCAGCACCGCGGACCGCCTTCGTCGTGTTGGCTGGTGTTATACACTGAGGAAACGAACAGATGCGAACAGATATTTTTAAACATTACTCACACTTCACGTATGCCATCTATCATCCATCTCACAATTTATTTATTACGTTCAAACTACTATAAGTTATTAAAATTTTGTAAATTTCGCACTCCTACTATATATATTAAATATAGAATCACAGATGCGATTTCATATTACTAAATAAATCCAAAAAAAGGAAAGTAAAAGATCATACTTATCTGGACATAAGGTTCTCCTTACTTCGCCTGCCATAGCCTATTAGGATGTGTGTTGAAAATGAAGATTATATGACTTCGAAGTAATTCACTTCATTTAATGTTACAATAAGTGTGACAAATAATAACAATTACAAAAATGCAATGCACGTGCAACACAAACAGGTTAATATTACAAAATCAATAAACAACAATTTATTATGAAACCACAATTGCAGTAACTGAGTTAATCTTTATTTATTTACAAATTCCTTTCTTAGTATCAACAATGATGTCTGAATTCCGCGAAAGCGAATCATGTGCGTTTACAACTTGGATGAACAATTTCTTTTTTATCTAGAAGATTTAAAATAAGTAGGATGTTATTCTATATGTATATTAACATATACTCGTATATATATCGTAACATATAAAAATATAATTTCTTATATTACTTTCTTTGCCAAAGAAGTATGTAATTAAATTCTTAATTACAAATTTAAATTTCAATTATATTAAAAAAAATAGTATTTTTAAATTTTTCTATATATACCTTTATATATCTACCCAGTTATTAAAACAACATGCTTACCAACGATATATCTGCACGTAATACAGCTAGTATTAAAATATTACTAAGTAATAAAATATTGTCCATTTTTTTACATAGGATGGTAAGCATATTTTGTGCTTGCTTTTTTAATCTTTACCCTGCTCCTAGCATTAAGATGTAATTTTTCATTTGATGACAACAAGAAAATAAGATAATCGAAAGTAAAAAAGCTTTATAATAATAATAATCTGAAGTTTATTTTGTACTCATGAAAACCATAATAAATCTGTAATCTTTAATTGCAAGATTTGTTACAAAGGTATAGGATAAACATTTCCTGTGTTAGCTAAATATCAGGTTAAGATATCACAGTGGAGTAATTCTCTTGGTATATAGCTTATCCCGGAGACAGCCCTCGTGTTGTATTACAGTGACCACAGCGCAACAAAAACAAAGAGACTGTCCTCAATCGTGCGTGTCCTGTCTGTAAGCTGCAGGGTTGCCCAAATCTAAGATTTTTTATAAAATCATTATTATGTACACACGCAAAAGCTTTGTGTAAGCTATTACTAGTATATTTACATATACAATTAATAATTATAAAAATAATCTGATTAAATGAAGAGGTATGTCTTTAAAATTCCGTCACTACGAGAAATATATCGTGAATATACAATCATAGTAAACTATTTTTAAATCACACACTGTCTATAAGCAAAGAGTAAATATAAATGTTAAACAAATAAAAATATCAAAATACTATAATTCCATAAGCTGGCATGTCCATTTGTACTTGATTTATATCTTATTAATTTTATCGTTCTCTTAACATCATGGCATATATACGATTCTGATTCTTTTTCTAAGTTGAAATACGGATAAAAATCTTTTACAACAACATTCTATAAATACTCTACAACCTTAATTGGTCACAAGTCTCGCAAACTTCCCTATTTTAGCGCCATTCCGCTTAATTGTATATTCTGTTAATGATATGAAAACTTTTCCGTGAATTCTTACTTGTACATAAATGTATAACAGAAATATATACAGCTGTATGTTAATATATAACATATATTTCTATCAGCTAGAAAAGAATATATAACATATATTTCTATCAGCCCTGCGTATTAACCCGTTGCGTGAGGGTGGGCGGGGTAGGGGCAGGAAGCCGCAGGACATCCGACACGTACAGGAAGCGAAACCAGTTCCAGAGCCTTTGTCCCTCAACCTCCCTATCCCGCTCCAGTCTGACCGCATTCCTATAACCTCAGTGCGCGAGCGCACCGCACTCAAACGCTGATCACTTCAAAATGACATATGAAGATATTAATATTTCTTTTCAAATAAATATACATACGTAGATCAACGAATTTTTATGTTATATTCCACTTTATTTTTCACCATCAAAAGGTATAAACTATCTTTTTGTATGGTAGATTGTGATTATCACAATTGACATCAGGCGTTCAGCTTTGTCCTACGCAAATTTCTAACAATTAGAATGAGTAAAGCCTGGTTCTTTTTTTTTAAATACAAAAATACTTAAGATATCAACGTTACTATATATAGGATATTTAAAAAAAAATTTATATACATAAAACAGTACTTGTAATATATTAACACATTCAAAATACGTAATTTAAACGTGTATAACATCCGGTGTAGCAATTGTATTTATTTAAGTGCGATTACTACACACAATTTTAAACTTGAGAAGGTCAAATGGTAAGAAGTCTACAGAATTTTTTAGTACATGACAGTCTACACTATTAAAACTTAATTATCATCAAACTATAGCACGACCATACTATACTTATTAACTATGACTGTTTGAAAGCAGCACACGTATTCAATAAATGTTAACATAGTCGGAAGTAGTTACCTTATTGATATTCAGTGCAAAGTTTGTAAATATTAAAAAATAAGATTAGTTGTGTTTGATTTGGTAAAAATAGATTCTCACTACCCATATTTTATTATTTGCATTTTGTTCATGACTTAGCGAAATTTATATTAATAATTAATTAACAATATATATATGTATGCTCTTAAATTTTGTTTATCAAGGAATATTTTTGCTATTTTCTACATATGCATCTTTATTGAACTTCGTACTATTGAAAGACATGTAGGAAAAGAGAATTACTCATGCGAGCGATTTACGCAACCAGTGCCACAAACAACAGCTCAGACGAAATTACGAGTTTCTAAATGCGTTCTTAGGTGATTTTGTCTATAAATAAACTAGATGCCGTCGTCAAATATATGATTAACACCGACAGTGTCTGTACGAAGCGGAAAAACGTCGGCACCCAAAATAAACATTGAATATTTCCGACTTGTAGCCGGAGCGAGCTGTGGAAATGATGTCTAAAGACGGTCGGCGTGCGCGCAACTTCCGGAATGCGATAAACATGGCGGCGGTGAGCCAACATGGCGAAGTTTCCGGCCACGCTGATTCACATATGATGGCGGTTTATTCTGACTTGCTCATAGCATTTCTGTTCAGTGATTCAGCTTTTTACGCAATACGTAGGTGTCCACAGATTACCAAACATTTCGGAATGTGAACGTCTGGAAGAAATGTTTTAGTACACTGCATACAACATTTTACTAATTCTAGATTAAGTAGATTTTAATTCATATACAAAACCTATAATACAGAAAATAGATTGATTTATCGTCAATCAAAACACACTTGGAAAGGCGAAATTCACACTTATAAATAAACATCGTTATATTATTAAAGTACAAGAAATTAAATATTAAAAAGAGCATAACTTACTTATGTAATGCGAACGAAAATTACACAGTATTTTACTCAACTGTTGAACTGGCGCCTAGGTCGTCTAAAGTGTTCCTGTGTTCTGTGTTCCTGTATTATAAAATAGAAAAACATTCATATTGCCTACCCGCTATTTTTAGCCCAAAACCGCTTGCTATCACCTGTTTAATCTATTTGGATGACGTAAGCAACGCGAGGTAAAATTAAAAGTACCTGGTAGATTTTTGTAAATATTTTTTTATAATAATCTTACTTAATATGCCATAAAAATAGAAAAAAACTTAACAGTTACAAATGAAACTATTATCAAAATATTTTAATTACGAAGCAAGAATTATGAAGTTAACAGATAGTAGGTACTATTATATATAATAATATTATATATATTAATACGAAAATATATTTATTATTACTAACTTCGCATTAAACTACATTTAAAGATGTTACGACAGGATGGCCGCATGCATAAGTAATCATCATTTGGCACTAGATAAATGTTAATAGCGAGGCGAAGGTAGCGGCAAGGTTGTCGCTCCGGCCGTGGCAGTGAACTTGCTTTCTTTGCCCCGACGCCCGCGCTGCTCCCCGCTACTACCTAACCGTCAACCGCTTCATTATATCCATTTAAATACATGCTCAACGACACTTTTCACTTACCCGATCAAAAGCAATCATTTTCATTCCTAAATTACGATTACGTCAAGTCTACACTCAATTGGTAAAATTTTTATATAAAGAAATAATATTTACGTAGTAAATTTTATGTATACATATTTAATACAGTAAGCCACAAAATATTTTTTGTCATTAGCACCCAAAAACGTTAGTCATCCAAATGGATATTTAAGGTCTAT
Source organism: Dione vanillae (assembly GCA_037178615.1). Taxonomy (NCBI): domain Eukaryota; kingdom Metazoa; phylum Arthropoda; class Insecta; order Lepidoptera; family Nymphalidae; genus Dione; species Dione vanillae. The sequence goes on from JAZFAU010000166.1 coordinate 182,164, forward strand.
ACTATGGCTCATTTTATAACATAATAAATAGTATTAGATGGAATTAGCCAATGTCTACTATGTATGTATGTATTTAAAATTATTATATTACACCGTTTTCGTCAGATATAATTTGGTAATTTCGCTTAAAATTCAGTATATCAAAAAATAAAAAAAATATGTATATCACATCAGTCACTCTCTTTTTATCTCTCTGTATACTTATGATGGAAAAAAGGATTATTATGGAATTGTATTTGTGAAGTAAGTTTTACCTGATTCGTCAAACAGGCGAGGAGACGACAATAAATAAATGATTGCCTACGTCAAAACTAAAACTAATATTTCCACTTGAGAGCATACACCATAACTCTAACCACTAATATATCAAGACCTACCTTAAAATATCGACATCGATAGCTTTGACTCGATCACAACAAAGTAAGAGCTAGTTTCTAAGAATTAATCAACGTTTGGTCGCCAGAAATGTCGGCGGACAGCTTTGAGGGCTTTTAATCGTCCGCAATCCCACTTCCGCGTAGCTCATCCCGCTACGACCTAGGTCTCCCGTTATCGACGAACCCGTTACGTGACAAGCGTGACCCGGATACGACGTACGAGCAGAGAAAAACGCTAACTGTCGCAATAACATCGCTATACACATACATATGTACACAACATGTGTATACAATGGTATAGCATATGCTCAGTGTACTATATGGAATTAAACAAAGACAAGTAATGTTTTACATTTATTTTATCACAGGTACTATTTCCGTTTTAAATAAATTTGTAGCAATAAGATTTTACCAATGGTCATAGTAACGTTTTAAAGAGGTCTGGTCATTTATAATATTTTGTTTGCAAAAAAAAATTCAGGCCTAATTTTATATATTTATTTAATTGTTATAAGCATTATCTATATATAAATAACAAATAATAAAGGTAAAACTAGATTTTTTACGAAAATTGCGCGAATGATGATAAAATTTAGCATACTTATAGTGAATGCGTAGCAGAAGTGCAATTTCATTAATAATCCTTTAAAGTACATTAAGTCGATAAAATATTACACACATTACTATAATGCAGATGGCAAAGCAATATTATTTTTGGACTCAGTGTATATGTCACGTTTGTATATCCTTTTAGTACACGTGATTTCCTGAGACAGCATTTTAGCAAAAATTAACAAAATATTAGATTGTAAGCCCCACATGACTCAGGCGACTTGTAAACTATTATTATAATAGTCTTACTTACGTGAAATAAGTAACAATTAAAAGTACAAGTAAGTACAAATCCGCTGAGGCGCAGTGACACTTATCTAGCGGGCTGGAAGACGAGCAACATTCCGTGAAGTCGCGGTCATGCACAGTTCTGTGTTATGTAGGTGAGTGGAACGTGTAATTATTAACTAATATCTACCAGGAAATAAAAAAAATTATAAAGAAGATATGTACCTATATACATAAAATAGTTACATATCTTTTTCTATACTTACACATGGAATATTTTACAAAAGAATAATGCGGGAAATGTAAAACTTCCAGAATAAATCTATGATTTTAAAAATATTTATCTGTCTGTTTGTTTATCTATTGATTTTTTTATTATATAGATATTAAGTCTGATGTATGATGTATTCACTTTAAACACACACCCCGTGCAGAATCAAAGAAGTCCAGCTGAATTACAGGAAATAATGAAACGCTTCCATAACAAAAGTGAATACGATAAAGTTCATTCCATTGACATTGGTGATATTAGTTTATTATTCGTTATCATATGAAAATTTAAGAACTAGAACATCTCGTGAACAAGCACAATATTTAAACTATATGATGTGACTAAATAGATAATGTCCTATAATAGCCTAATAGTCTTTACAAAAGTTGTACAGTTTGATATATACACAAATTTTAACCAAATTATTTAAAAAATATCAAAGATATCAAAACAAGATAGTAAATATTATAAAATACACAGTAACAAAATTGTGGACATCTATTAGTATAAAATAAATATGAGACACGCCAAATTAGTGTTTAGTTTTTAAACCTTGCTTTGATACTTATTTAACCAGGTACTTAAGTATGAATTTAAAAAAATATATTTAAAAAATACAAATTGTCAAATGAAAATATTCATCCATATCCTGTTGAAATTTCATTTTTACTTTTGTATATTCATAATCTTAATCAATTTAATGAATTAATATTGATATCAAGATATAAGTTTAATACCACTATCTTATCAAAATATTAATATTGTACACGTGTCTACGTAAACAATCTAAACTAACTAATACATGCAACTTTACTTATTGTTTAAATATGTTGTAATAAATGATTATTGATAGAGAAAAAATATTAAAGAATAACCTTTTTATAGAAAAATAAAGCTGAACTTCGATTTGAACCTGAAAATAAAGTGCAGTGCTTTTCTCGCCTTTTAGAGGAGAGCACATAAATAAGTACAATATATATTTAATTTAGTAATAATTAATGAAAGAATTATTATATATATATTGGGTTATCTATTGAATGATTGGGTTGGGTGGGATTTAATGAACCATAATTTGTCAATGACGATAATAAAATAATTCACTATATTGGTTTACTTGATTAGCAAAATATTGTATGAAATAGACTTATTTTATATAAAACGTAAATTAACTTTTATAATTTAAAAATTATATTAATTTACATTTTTTATTTCTTATAATAATTTAAATATTAGTTTTGACTATTTCAAATAACATATACATCACATTTATTCTAATTAAATTCGGAACATCACAGTGACTCGCCATCGAGTGTTGGCTGTGTGTCGCGCCAGGAAGTGCGCCCACGCTTTGATATCGGTTGTTCCACAGTCCGCATGGCTATTTGGCAGACTTTTACATACCAACATGTCTCGACTATTTTGTGTTTGTTTTGGTTGGTAATGCTTGTACGTTTATATTTCATAATAACCTAAGGAATTCGATTTATTTATACCTTTCATAGCGGTCTAACTCAAATTGTACTTTAATATATCAATTATATTATTATTATAATTACCTATACAACATACAGTAACTTATTCTAGAGTATACTTATACAACTTTTAAAAATAGCAATAACGTATGAAAAACCAGTATGTTTATAAATCGTCTTGTAGAGCCGACATTTGCCAAGTCGTAAACTGGTCGACAAAAAGTATGCATAAATTTGAATTTTATTTAGTGAACAGGAAATACCGAGATGCTTCAACTTGCGGACAGCCAGATAAGCAAAAAAAGACAAAAGATGCCATTATTACATTTACATGAAAATATAAAAATTGTGTTGTTTTTCTTATAATATCTTAACACGGAAATTGTAAATTCTTCAGTAAAAAAATTGCGTTTATCTACGTTAACAAATAATAAAATTTCATTTAGTGGTTTAAACATTGTAAATATATATACATAGAATGAATATGAAGAGAGCAAGTAATCAATAAATGTGCTTGTCATTCAAAAACTAACTGTTAGTAAATGCCAGGGAGTCAATAAAAATGAACAATAGCCGAAGTCAATCTTGTCAGACAGCATGGAGCAGGGCCCCGAATCACCAAGAGGCGACGTGACAATGACTTCGGTCAGCCAGGGAAATTATTAATTGGGCTTCAAACTCGACAAAGAAGCGGAAATATAAAACTTCTCCAATGGACCCCCGCAGCGCGAGGCGCTTTACCTGACTCTTGCCCTGCCATTGTGTCCTAATTCAAAAGATGGTATTTACTTTTGATACCGTGTGGGAAATTGCGCAAATAGGAGACGGTTATGCTTTTAAAGCGCCGTGAACCATCATTTAGAGATTATATATTGAATTCCGTATAAAAAATTAGTAGAAAAAAGTACAAGTACGATACCCTTTTTATACCCTTTTTGATATTAAAAAGGCAGAAGAAATAATCCTAGATAACAGAACCGTTACACGGATTGCTGAACAACGATATTGTTGTTGAAAATAACTTTCAGCATCTATATTAAAACTTAAATACACAGGATAATTTTTTCAATGTTAACAATATTAGCTTATATTAACACTATAAGCAAATATTTATTATAATAGTTATAATATAAATCAAGTTTATGGTCACATAATATACTTACATAATAATAAATACGTTGTATCTACATAATCTCACCTAGCGCCAGTTGTGATAACTTTATAAATAATCTACGTTATTTTGAATTTACACCTCTTTGTTCTCACGAAGGTGCAAACTTAAGTGGACGTCCGGATTCGACGAACTATACTGTCCACTGCCCGCTCTATATCTCACATACGAGTGTCAAACGAATCCGATGAAATTTCTTAGAAGGCACTGTGCGGCGCTTTGGACCCTTCCTTTTTTGTACTCCTAAAGATAATAAATGATGCACTTAAAAAAAAAGAATCCGACCTGTTCACAAGATAACGATCAGGAATGATTTTTATGGAAATATTCTCCGGAATTATAACGATCAGAAATCCTTTGGGATGAGGTGAAGCGAGCAGACAATACGTCGGCAAAAGTATAACTATAAAGATATATACAAATTTTATTTACAGTTTATGTTAAATGTTATGATAAAAATGTTATAGAATTTTGATAATATGTTATCTGTTAAATAATTTTTAAGCTTTCACGTTTTCTAAGTTAATTTTCTAAGATTAACACTGATAGACGATTTTTTTGAAATCCCTACTAGGACAGGGTAAAACGACATTTTATGTTATATACAATGGGCTACGCAAACAAAGTGACGTATAAAAAATCTTTATATAAACAATATCTTCATCACACTATGATAACTTAATATGAAATGTTTAAATGAAATGTTGTTGTATTAGATCTGCATACATTTCTAGTAACTCAATATTTTTTATATTAATTTAATGGTAAAGAAGAACGTTGAGGATTAAGTTATTCCAAAAATAAAGATTATTTTAAGCCTTCTTAAATTCACATAAAAGTAGCGCCGGCGCGCGGCGTCTAAATGACAATGTGCGTAAGAGCTCCAAGGTACCATTTCATAGACGAGGCTTTGTGTTTTGAAAATAATGAACACGACAACCACTTGAGTCTTTTATTTCCTCTTTTCGTTGGACTGAAAAGCATGAATAGTCATATCCTATTAAGGTTATTTTTCAAGTTTTCTAAGAAGTTATTACAAATAGTCTGCTCCCTATGCATAAATCTTTCGATAACCATGTTCGACCGACATAGCTATATATTTACAGCAGTAATACATATATCAAAATCCTATTATATTATAGGTCTTCTCCACATGAAAAACAGTTATAAATATCAAAACTGAAACCGAAACACTAAATTTGGTCGTTTAATTAATTTCGTATATTTTATTGACAAATAGGTATAATGTTACTTTTAGATTAACATAGTAAATTAACTATATATATATACTGAAATTTACCATAACAGCACGTTTTATTTTGTCCTTTAAGATAATGAGCTGATACACAGTGACTTGCTTTCTGCACACATACATACTGACTTGCTTGTAAACTCAAAACAGTATGTTAATTTTAAAATATGTATAACAAAAATTGAAGAATAATATTATAAGGTTTTGGTAATGATGAATATTTTTTAGTGTCCATGTCTATGTTTTTCGAAAAGGGAGTTTTACAGAGAATACAGTACACAATGGTCACCTTCGGATAGCTAGACCTGTAAAGGAACCACTGTTTACCACTTCGTTTCTTATTCAATCTATTGTTGGGAAGTGAAGAACTGCTCCACGCTGGATATATAATGTTTTCTTTTGTACGCAAGTTAATATTTTAGCCCCAATGGAATTTGCTCCATTGTATTCCACAAATGTTACCTGCGTTCAATAGAATAAGTGTGCGGATTGCACACTTATTATAAGAAGTGCTTTATCAATAGGCAAAAATCCACGAAAGATCACTATACTAAATACGAAATATACACCGAAGAAATTTAATAAGTGGGCTGGCCGTTGTAATTGATCGAAGAAAAAAATAAATACTCCTCCAACAATCTTACAAACGAATATTCCTTAGAAATAAAATTTTGAATAAATATTTTAAGCCTTTATTAATATGTGAAAATTTATTAATACTTTTTGTTGCCATACTAGCGTTTCAAAAATTATCATAAAATGGTTTTGTGGGCAATAAATATGTTAACTTCAATTAATGCTAATACAAAATAAATTACTTAAAACTATCTTTATTTGCAATAATTTGACAAAATCTATATTATAGTATTTAGTATAGAAACTAGAAAAATAGTTATACTAATAACATTAAACAACAAAGCGCACTTTGTAATGACATACGGAGTGGATGGGTGAAGTCGTCGTCGACCTTGAATGACGCTAGAACGTTTTCCTACTTCACTTCCTGCTCGATACCGTCTTGTCTTGAATATGCCAATACTTAGGTACACTTCTCATTGCGCAAGTAATGTTTATGACATATAATGAAATAGACATACAGAACTTGAGTTTAAAATTCTACCATTGGTGGGCATAATTATTTAAACAGATGAATATATAAAGTACCTATACATTAAATACATATATATGTAGGTAATTAAAAGATTGTATAGAAACTACTTATCTTTAAAACTAAAAGAAGACTACTAAAAGACCATACTTAATTTGATGAAGTTTTATTATAATTAATCAAATCTGATAATAAAATAACATTAAAATTATGTTACGTACCAGCCCCAGTATCACGCCTCTTTACGTAATGAGGAACGCGACAAAAACCACGGAAATTGTCACGCATTTTGTCATTATTCTTGTGTATGCCAAATATTAAAGGCAAGGCGAAGATTATCTTTGCTTACTTTAGGTGATTTGAAGTGTATTATAATTTATAACCTCGTAAATATAATATAATTCAAATAGTAGCAAAAATTATAACTACTTTTGGCAAAGTAAGTGGCTTTAATAAAACAAAAATAATTATTACAAGAGTGAAAAGAATGAATAAATACCTATATAGTAATGATGACGTAGGTATATAGGTACATGTATACAGTAGGCAGATGAACACACAATAGGAAGCAATAAACTAAAAATGCTTTTAAACTCCAACGTTATCATGATGCATTTTCACTTTGTATGTAAAGCCGTGCAAAAATACAAGGGTTACAGAAGGTTCAAATATAATATGGTGTAATCTCGGTAATGGCCGCGTTTATCTTCCATTTCCCGGTTAGACTCTTGTTTAACCCGAATGCATTTGCTTTGTGCCAAGCTTCATATCTTTGCTGAAAAAACGTATACTTCCTGAGTATAAGCAACGGTATAATGTCTACTAGCAACATTGAGGTGGCGGGCAGGAACAATGTGTCAACGTTCGTAGAGGAGTAGACAATGTTTGCATCGCTCCGCGCCCTCGCAATCTTCCTAATGAGTGAACCCTTTCACACTTAGGACAAAGCTGGGGTTTCACGGGTGATGTGACATGTATTCACGATGACACTCTTTGTCACTTTGGACCAAATGAGTTTCTTTTTTCATTCGTCAATTAATTTTGATTAAATGACATTAATTTTGATTAATTACTTAATTTCACTTAGCAAACTTTAATTTTATAATAATAATTGATAATTGTTATTATGAATCGGATGGATTCATAATAACAATAATTTCTTATTTTTACAAATATATATACATTTAAAATCATTAAAAGTGGATCTTCCACAAGCATCAGTAGAATTTTTTGAAATTTTAAATTTTGTAAAAACGTACTTGCTGATAACAACCGGAAATAGTATTTAAGAGTAATTAAAATAACAGGCGGTCTGCCTGGTTTACACTATCCTTGAGTTAATAGTTCTTTTAATCGCCCTTAATATACATTTAATTGCTTTGTATATTACCTCATAACAAAATGCACTGTGACGTGAAACTATACATGTGATTTTATAAATATTAGAATTGATATATAAAATATAAAATTACAAAAAATAAAGAGGAGAGAGCAAGATATTTCATTATTTCATTTAGCATAGAGAATAAAAAAGTCAAAATAGATAAATTACAACAAACATTGAACTATAACTGAGATACTTATTACTTCTTGCAAATACAATAAATACTGAGAGAAAATTATAAAAAAAATAACAACTAAATAATTATATTTCAACATATTTATCGCATAATGAAATTATTACAATATAGAAGAAATTTTACTTACAATGTTATTGCTATTGTCAAATTAACACACTACTTGGCATAAAATATATACAAATTATATTTATATTTTATAAATTAAGTGAGCGTATTGTAGGATAGTAAACTTCTTTATTGGGTGAGTACTTTCTGCCCAGGTCCAGATAAAATCTAAAGATCGAACGATATTCGATTAAGAAATTGAAGCTTGCTACCCTACCTAAGAAGGATACGTGGTTGGAAATGATTTTACACCTGTGTATAATGAAGGGTTGATCTGTCTCTTATGCTATTCAATAGGCAGGTGCATAAAAAATAGTACCTGAGTTAAATTCCTCATTTCGAATAACACTCAATAGTATATTAGATGTAAAATGACTGATTTAAACATTACTTTATAAAAAAAAATATTTAAAGTTAATCTTTATTTTTTAATATATCTTCTCCAAATGCAAAGAAATTTACAGGATCATCCAAGATTCACTGGATTACAGACAAAAATCTTGAAAATTTGACAATATATTTTTATTTACTCGAGGCAGTTTACTGAAATCGTTGTAAAATCCATATAAGTGCATCCATGTCCCTTCCAGAACATAAATATGCGTAACATAAATAATTGCATTACACAAGCGATGACGTTGGTGCTTATGGTATACGCATACTGGCTAAACTTAATAACTATTACACGGCAATAATTATGTCAAACATAATTATTATGTAAAAAATATATGTGTGTTAAAGTATATATGTATATATGCAGGACATATATTTAAATATAACTTTGTTTCACTTGTAATAAATAATAATATAAAGATAGTGAAAGCAAAACTAGACATGTGTTCTAGTTTTCGAAGTAATCTCTAACCCTTCGCATGTGTAAAAAATCAATTAATAACGTTTGTATCTAATCCACAGTCGATGGCGACAGATGTGGACGACAGGAGGGTACAGCAGCAAAAATTCATAGATCTCCCTCACAGAGTGCAATTGGACCCTTTCAAATTGTGCAAACTACTGGCTTTGGGTCGCATCTGTCCATTTACTTCCATATAGGAAGCAGTATCAAAAATAGTGCAGGAATAACGTATTATCGACATCGACCTTGGTTATATTATACACTGTTCTTAAGTAATAGATATTTTACTATTTAATAAATTGTAGTGATGGTTTATGATTATATTTTTACTAACAGAGTAGGCCTAGGGCTCAAGGGTATTAACACTAGATGTATTAAGACACTCCTTGTTTATAATATGTGCACTCAAAATCACTTCCATATCTTTTAACTGTGAAACGAAAAACGTGCGTTTTATTTCTATATAAGAAATCAAAGAAAATGAATAATAAGAAACAATTTTGTTAGCAATAAAAATTTTATCGGTCACTTCCTGAAATCGGCCGTTTTGCAAACAACAGCGGAACTGGCATTGTTTTATACCAAGAACAGTATACTTGATACGTTGTAACGAAGTTTGTGCTTCCTGTTACCAATACGAATGTAAACACGAGCTGATAGACGAGAGTTCTTAAGACAAAAATAACACTTTATACCTTCTTTGTTTTTCAAACAATGTAAACTATATACTCTAGCTCGTATCAGTTATTTGCTATATTACTTATGAACATATATATTCCATATACAATTCTTTGCGTTATCGATAATATAAACAAAAACAAAACATTCCTACCCAACTAATAATGTAATCGGACGCTGCACTATGTCCCTCGCTGAGATAAGTCGTCCTAACATTCAAACAAGTGGCTCACTCACACAGATACATAATCAGGAAGTACAATGGAGATTAAAAAGACTCGACGCACACACGGCGTTAATGTAATAATATTCGTAGAGAGGTAGATGAATATAAATAATAAAACGAACGCACACAAAGGGAGAATTTAAATAAAGCATCTCGCGCATTGTACCAGGAAGTAGCAGCTCAGTTACGCACACATAGAGTCGGTAATGTAGAGTGCGCCGTGGCGCTGGCGCACACGTATGTGTCAACTACGCGTGGGAGCGCGCGCACATGGCCCGATTGGGACATACCGACCGACTAGCGAGCCCCTTGACGATACACTTTTTACGACGCGCATATAATATGTCACACTTTGAATAATAACATTGCTATTCAAATCTATATATGTATATATTAAAGTATATAAGTTATTTCGTTTTTATTAATTTATCACTTTAACTCAAACATAGCATGCAAAAGAATTGTGTTTACTGTTATAGGATTGTAAAGAAATATAAACATGGATAACCAAATTGAAAAAAACACAATAAAATTATTACGTAGGGAGAATATCAGCACAATATGAGATATTTCATTTAAAATTTCAATATTTAAGCAGCATAAATAAAATAACAATTGACATATTGATTTATTAATGCAACAGACACATTCATAATGTTATTTTTTTTAATCCAAATAAAAATCAAATAACCTAAATTATAATCATAAATATATCACAGATGCCTACATATATTTTTATTACTTTCAGAGCATTTCAGCACAGACGTCTTTAACCATAAACGATTTCTAATATGGTTAATGAGCATGAGCTGGGCTCTCCCAGTGCGATCCCTAACCGATTTTTTTGATCATGTTGATCCCAAATCAACGAAGGGGTCGCTTTGTCATATGACACTCGAGTACAGAAACTCGGTTGGGGGGTTACTTGTTAGAATAGGGGAATAATTGTCTATTCTCTTCGAATTCGTTCAAGGGGGAGGCAGAAATTACCTTATGCTGGATTTGTGTTTTTATATAGAATATTTTTAATGTAATCTTTTTACTTACATGACGTATGTATAATTAAAAGATATATTTTTTAACGGACAACATACGGTTTAAATTATGTAGATAATACGTGCAAAATATTATAAAACTAACTTAATGTAATTGTATAAAGTAAAAGTTAATTCTTTTTATTAAATTCATATACTCTTGTAATTGGTGGTGTTATAAAATATTTTAAAGATATGTTTGGATATAATATGTTTTATTAGTGTTTCACCATTAACATAGTATTGCTTGCTGTGCACAGGCAGAAAGTGGCGCAATATTTCGGTGTGACATCGTTGCCTAGTTTTAAGTGCCGGTAAATTATGTAACACAGAACAACAGCTGTATCGGGGTCGCGGTCTACAAGCAATCATTCGGAAGTGCGTTTAAGAAGCGGGCTATTTCGCTACCAAGCCTGAATAATCTATGTTTTGATTCAATAACTAAAAATAAATATAAATTCATACAGCAAATAGCCATTGCAATTACCTACCATACTTAATTATTCATTTTTTTTAGCGGCACTCCGTGTAACAGAACACAACGTCGTGGTTTATCTCGGTAACAAAGTGAGAAAAATGAAAATAATTGATTATCTCCGAATAAGAATCGAACCTACAAGCGCTGCGCCACGGCGCCTCGACGACCGTTGAGCTGTCGTAAGTTAAACAAAATTAAATCCATTACAAATTACTACACTTACATCCATTACAAGTTATTTTCATTTTATAATATAAATAAAGATTGAATTCGGAAAAAAACATAATGAATATGTCCACACACGGCATAAAATATATAAGGATTATTATACTCCCGTATACGTCCTTATCAAAGTGTTCCAAGTTTTGTTGCAGTAAGTACAGTAATAGTATTTGAAAAATGTATATTTAATAATAAAGACAGGTTGATTATAATAAGAAATGAAATTCAGGCCAACATACAGAAAATAACGTGTTTTTTGTGTAGTTACAATCTTTTTCTATATTAACCTATGCTAATATAGCAAAGACCAAATTAAAAGGAGCAAAAGAGTCGACACTTCCGTTAAAGTTGGTTCCTTTTTCCGGACTGTGGACATTACAGGAAGTTAAGCAGAGATTCATTCTGACCCTCCTAGTTCCGGCACCCCAGGCTCCCGTTAATTTCCTTTTCCCTCGTGTCTCAATTTCCGCCTTAACTAGTGCATATCTTATTCATTTCCTATATTTTAAATAAAAATTGATCATAACGTAACATGTCTTGGGTTTGCGCCATATAAGCGAAATGTAACATGCTCTAAATTAGATCTTCTAAGACTGTATAGTTTTCTAAGATTATATGGTATCCAATATATAAGTAGAATATGAAGGTATGCAGAAAGAATACTGAATATGATGTATAATATCCTATACATATATAATATATCATATATATTGTTACGTACATGATTGTTAATTCTTAAATTAACCGTTAAAACGTCAGGTTTTAACTTTCCACTGGAATTTAGGAGCGGTGATTGCGAACTCTAAAATGCAAATCGAACCTACAACCACGTTTCCAATCGGAAGTTGCCTCAATGCATCACGATGGCCACCACATGCATTGTGTAATTATATAGGCAATATATGTATAAGTATAATTAAATAACAAAGATGACTTCATAATTTAAAGCAACAGTTTTTAATAAATATTTCTAAATCCTCTATAGTTAAGTATAATTATTTGCTCTATTTTTAGATTTGAGTGATGATAAACGTGTACTGTCAAACTAAGAATAAATAAATTGACTTATACAATAATAAGTACTATGTGAAATAATAAAAATCTTATAAGACTTTTCTCTAAATTTATGTTATATTTTATAATACTACATTTTGATAACTAATAACTAAGTAACAATATAGTAGAAAACTACGAAAGTATATGAAGAAAAACAAATTAAATTTATCAATACCATTGAACTAATAAGTGATTTAGGAAACATAATTCCCCGCTTTTGCCGGTAACCAAACATAAATGCTAACGCAATGAACTTATTTTGGGCACTTCCGCATGTGTGGAGATTCGGCCCCAAACGCCCAACCGCCCAACCACACGTCGAATTCCAGCGCCACCTTCTACAATCTACAGTCGATTATTATTACTTACTGATGAGCTAATCATTTTATAGCAATTGTTCAGTTATATCGAGAAGTACTTAATAAACGTGACGAAATGGACACACGTAGTTAATAATTTCTATTCTTTTTCTATAAATATACCAATATTTTAAAGAAGATAGGGGTCATGGTCACAGAAAGGACGTAGATGACGTTAGTTAAAAAAGATCACAAAATATAATATTTTATTCCTCAAATCACTACACATGGATGGACTTATACGATTGATTGCAGCCATATTCATCCCCCTTACGCTTATTATAAACGTCTTGTGTGTAAGAGAGAGAGCATAAACAGGGTATTCAGCGGGCGAAGGGAGCAACAGGTAAAGATTCCGAGGCCACTTCCGCCTTGGCTGCCGAATATTTCTTTCGAACCGGTAGTGGGAAGGCAGCCAGAGTAAATACAAGCATTACGTCTTCAATACCAAATATATCTATCATTAGGAAGTAATTTAATAATATTAATAAAAAAAAATAAAAAAGGGAAAGTCGGCAATATTTAATATAACTTATAAAAAAATATATTTAATGAAAATTACTTTTTTAAGTAACCATATTAATAAGCCGGCTTCGATAGTCTAATTTATTCTTATTGTCTCATAATGTACCAGGAAATTCGAGGCAAATGTCAGATCGTTTCCTGTGTGAAATTGACAATTTAAATAAGCACAAGCCATCAATAAACTTACCTATCTAGATTACTAAACATTCGAATATGTCGATATGCTACGTAAATTTTCATTGTAGCAATTAGTAATAAACATTTGTTAAATGTATATTATGTAATCTTCACAATCTACCTTTGACCTAACTTTGTAAATTACCTATAAGAATTTGTGTCGTTAGTAATAAACAAGGAAACATTATAATATTATAAAAACTAGCACGCTGACGTAATCTTACTACACAGCACTTCCGCATGCCCTAGGTGTGTACAGTTCTCCCTATCAATAGAATTAGAAAATGCATGCTTTCAACTAGTTTTACACTAACTCATTATTTAATTTTAAAAATGAATGTTTGCAGAAACAACGACTCTAAACGCATTTAAAAAATAGGACTCTACTCAAACGGGTTCCCAAAGTTTTATCTCATTCTCCGCTATATGATATGAAGCGAGGCGATGCGGGGGCGGTGGGAGGGCGGGGAGGACGGCTGGCGAGCGTCCGTCCGCCCGCGCCGCCACCGCATCGTCAGTCCGCGTCGGAGAGTTGCCCGCGACGCTTGTCTGCGAGCTCGATCCCTCAGATACGCTGCTGGTTTACGGCGTGCCGTAACACGACACGTTTGGAGGGAGCTGCTGCTTACGCGTGTGCCTGGTGCTCTGTGAACATCGGATACTGTGCTTCTAGTGCTGTGACAATGCAAATGTGCTGATATTTCAAGTTAACATATTCACCTTAAAGGATTTTTGACGACACAGCCAGTTCCGGATCAGCTTAGCCGGTGAGTAGCGGTGCTTATCGCGAGTGGCAAGCCGCGCTATCTCGTACTCACGCATTTCCGACCCCGCCCGATAACACCAACGCTGACTACTGCCATTACAGTCCAACTCTTCGAACTATACATGAATTAATTTTATAAATTTTACAACTATTATACGAGGATGAAACAGGCAATGGCAATTTATTTTGTTCCAATACTCACAAAATCCCATATAATCACGCATAATATCGTCACTGCACGTGCACCCTTTTGTTTAGATGACGGCCGATCTTCCCCCTCTTTAATAGGACAGTAAATAGTTCCCCTAACAACATTTACCCTATGACAAAAAAATGTCACAAACAGGTGACAATAACAGACCAGAGAAATTTAAAAATAAATCATATATATTCAATTTAAAATAAAGTTTATAAGAATACGAATGAATACTTTCACTACCTATATAGACTTTTCATAAAAAAAATTACCTTGAAAAATGCAATCCATTTTTAATGTTTTTTACATAGTACCTTTTTTTCTTGTCTTGAATAACATCATTCTGACCTTGTCTCACACTTCCTAAAAATTATTTTTTTCAAAAATATAACAAAATATAGACACATAACTATAACATGAAGAATGTCATAATTCTATTTACGTAATCTATAACAAAATGATAAGAGATAAGTGTGCTGACTTACTAAACACACAATGTTCTATGTATCAAATATTCAAGAGCGCCACCTGTTGCTGAGTAGATGGCGAATAAACAATAGCTGGACTGGACAATGTTTCTTTATAAATTTTCTTTATATTATCGCCGCTCCAAAAATTATAATTGTTATTGTATTGTTGTAGATAATCATCATGAAAGTTGTTAGCCTTCAATTGCCATCGGGACCCAGTATGGAGCGGCTACCGTTACCGTTTAGCCCGACGGAACTTTTATGGCGATACCCTTTGCCGTGGGCACCGCCTCCACCTTCACCTCTTGGTGATACCAAAGCACAGCTGCCAGCTGGTCTACCACCAGAACCTAGATTATGGACTCGTGAAGACGTTGCCGTTTTCTTGAAATGGTGCGAAAGGGAATTTGATTTGCCCAATTTTGATATGGATCTTTTTCAAATGAACGGTAAGAATGCTTTATAACACATTTCGATTATAAAACATCGCATTGTACTCCGATACTAATACTTATTTTTCTACAGGTAAAGCTCTGTGTCTTTTGACGAAAACTGATTTAGGAGAGCGTTGCCCCGGTGCTGGAGACGTGTTGCATAATGTTCTTCAAATGCTAGTACGAGATGCCGCGTTACTCGGAAGAGTGCCTTCATCTCCTGTGACACCAACTGCGCGTGCTGCGCCATACCCACCTTCGCCACATTCACATCCACCAACCCCAACTTGGGCAGTAGACGGATTTCATCACTTCCACAGTGCTGCTGCTGCAGCAGCACAACCGAACTCTGTCACTTTAAGTCCTGCACCCTCAGTTGACAGTTCTGGAAGCCCTCAAAGAGGAGATACTATGACTTACGCCCCTGCTTATGCACAACCGGTTCCTGTAACTACCCAAGCTGCAAGTTCTGGAAGTAATCATTCCGACTCGGATGAAGAAAATCAATTTTCGGCTCCTCGCTCGCCAAAAGATACACCTTTAGCCAGTCCAGCGCCACAAACGCATGTTGCACCCCAACATTCACACTACCGCACTCAACATCGCGAGTTTTTCCCAAATGATATGCCAGAATCTAACACAAGTAAGCAAATATTTAAATATCAATTTAAAGTATATATTATTTTTATAAAAATATCATGTTTATTTAAATTATATTTTTATTCTAGATGGTAGACTTTTGTGGGATTTTCTGCAACAACTTCTTAATGACCCTACACAGAGATACACAAACTATATAGCATGGAAAAACCGAGAAACAGGTGTTTTTAAAATTGTTGACCCTGCTGGACTTGCTAAGCTTTGGGGAATTCAGAAGAATCATCTATCAATGAATTATGATAAGATGTCTCGTGCTCTACGATATTATTATAGAGTCAACATTCTACGTAAAGTACAAGGCGAACGTCATTGTTACCAGTAAGTGTTTCTTATATAAAACTCTTGACAACCCAGTTTAACCATAACAACATATATTTATATTTACACATGTTTTATTACAGATTTTTGAGAAACCCGACAGAACTTAAAAACATAAAAAATATTTCACTATTACGGCAACAAATGAGTCCGACACGTGTACCTCAACAACAGACGGTGATAACTGAGATGAAAGAAGAACGTTGTGAGGACGATAACGTAGATGAAGACATGCCTACGGATTTAAGCATGACGGCATCAGAACCTTGGCGAAAGCGCGCGCGGTCCGACCCCGCCCCCGTACCCCACGACAAACATCGCATCAGCGCGCTCATCGGCGATAGTATGATGCTCAAACGGGAATCGGAGTATAATACTGAACATTATGCACTCAATTTAAAAAGTGAAAAATGTGAACAATGACTATGAACATGTGAGAAGCTGAACACTGATCATGTGATGTGCTTTAATTTTTATTTGTGTCGACTCCAGCCATTGTAGTTCTAGTCAAATTTCTCTCAGATATAACAGTCTTCCTCTAAAAATATATATAAATTGAACTGTCCAAAGTTTTATTCGCTGAGAGTATTTTGACGTCTACTTTTCATGGTTTTTGGAGTTAAACAGGGTATGGACCTAATAAGATGCCTTTGTGCCAAGTGATTATTATTAAATAGTGTCAATTAAATAAGTAGTTAGAAAAGGGGACAAGAGTTTATTTGTGTTAAAATCATAAAGACTATTTTTAATATTTGTGCAATGGACCATAAGTGACTATTGACTGAGACTTGCAGTTGCATTGTAGAAATGTTGCCAAAATCATCTACTGCACTGCAACACCGTGCAGATCACGTTTAAATTGCATTTTTGTTAATTTAATTCTTTATATATAAATATATGTACATGTTTATATGTAATTATATTTTTAGCTACACAGCTGAAAGTTTAAAAGTTAGCAAAAAATATCACATAAAATATAGTCTTCCATTGATTTATTGGCATACATTTTAATTGTAGCATGTGAAATGACTTATGAAAGCTACCACAATTTCATTTTCATTATGTATTAGACAATTGGCAACTTAATTCATTAAGATAATCTGTTATCTGTGTACAGTAACAAAGGTTCTAACTGTATTTTAAATAAGATAAATATTAAAAGACAATAATATATCTTACCTAAAACAATGCCTTGAAATCAATCTAAAAATCCGCTGTGATAAACATATAAGTGGTAGTCTTGTAGAATATGCTAGGGCTTTTACTCAATGATTTCCAGCTACAATTTTCTGTGATCTCTTTTAACAATATAGGTAAATAATATCATAGAGAATAAAAATATTGTGTTTGTAAATAATAATTAAGCGTAAGTTAGACTAAGTGAACCAAAAGAGTGTATGTATGATTATTGATTTGTCAAACAAAATGTGGAGCTTTATTAAAGTACCTAGGTATCAATAAGAATTATAACAACTGGGTTTGTATTTTTACAATAATTTCTATCGGCGCCTGCCAATTTTCCAACTTCTACACAATAAAAATAAATATAATCTAAAATATTGTGTAGTACTGTAACTTAAAATAAATGAAAGTAATGTTATTGTATTTCGTGTATCATTTAACCCTGTAAATATATATTATATATGCCTGAAATATGAAATTTTCAAACACAATTATAATTATTAGCAAGATAAATATAATTTATGATAAATCTCATTTTTTGATAAAAAGAAATTGCGGCATTAATAAAAGGCTTTATTAAATGCTTGTAATTCCTTTTTTTGTTTATTTTATTATATTATTTACATTCTTACTTGAGTTTCTCAATTCCTTTACGCTGTTCACATAGCTAATTGGGCAGCGGGAGCCTTACGTTAAGACACATTGCGTACTGAGCGTAAAATTAACGCCGCGGATTGCTTTGTTTGTCGCATTTATAGTTTGACGCTGTACTACTACGTTTGGGTACCCAGAGTTCGAAGTTATAAAAAGAATATTCTCATGAAACACTGACACTGTGTCATGGTGTAAAAAAAATCAGTTTAGTGCGTACAGTAGTTCCGTACACACAGCGAACAGTAACCAGGGGTTCCTTACTGAAGTTCTGGTTGTAGATGTTTCACTGAGGAAAATAATACGTATAAAAATCAAGCTACTGCTCATTGCATACAAAATATAAGCAGTTGTATCCACTCGTTTTTTATGCGATCTACTAAGCTACAATATGTTTGCACCGTTTTTTTCCAAGATATATCCACAAATATTGTAGACGTTCTCTTCGGTTTTTGTCAAATTTCATAACTCTTGGTCAACGGGAAGTAACCTATACATTTGATTACGTGATAATTTTCATATAAAATCCAAAAAGAACCATAATAGCATTTCTTTTGATTGTGTTTACCTAAAAGTTTGATTTTCGTACTGTACCTCTGGAGGTCATCGACATGAATAGATGATGTTAATTTCAGATAGGTTCTTCCACGAGATATGGAGAAAACGGTCTTGACAGACAGGCATGACATATGGACAAGCTGAATAGTCAGCTTATATATATATATATATATATATATATATATATATATATATATATATATATATATATATATATATATATATATATATATATATATATATATATATATATATATATATATATATATATATATATATATATATATATATATATATATATATATATATATATATATATATATATATATATATAACAGAAAATTTTAATCTAGTATACCAACGAAAGAGTAACACTAAGTGAATGATAACCAAATAAATCAATTCATGAGAAATATGTCTCAAAAAGTATTTGGACTATTTGAGATATATTTTTTACGAATTGATAGCAAAAATAAAGACTCGTTGATACATATATCAACTTCTACGTACAATCTTTCCGCTGTCTTTCTCTGCTACTTTGATTCCGATTATTGACTGATGATGAATTCGAATTAATGTATCGTTTTGCTATTTTTTCGTTCGAATTATCAAATGCACAAAAATATATTGATTTAAGTTCGTAGTATAAAGAGTTTTTGTAGGGAACTCGTGTTAATCTTAAATTACAAAGAGGGTCGAATTAAGTAGAGTCGACTGTAAATTAAACATTTTAGGGGAGTATAAATAATATTTAATAATATTAATAATATTTTTATGTATTAACTAAATGTGTTTATATTTTTTGTTTAAAAAATTATATATTTAAGTTATGCTCACATAACGTTGTTTGATAAGTATTTTTCGACATATAAACGAAATTTGTACCTGAAAGCAGAGATGGCACCACTATAAAAGAGCTTTTTTGTTTTGACAATGTATAAAAGAGTCACAGTCCTGCATTTAAGTAACAAATAATATTTAATAGCGACATCTATTTTTAAAATGAGAGACCACTACTAAAGAAATCATGGTGTAGGCTCTTAATATTTACAATGACAGCACTACAAGTAATTTTTCGCTGATAAAAAAAATACCAATAATATTTTCTTAAATCGCATGTCTTATTAATAAAAATAATATAACTTTTATAAATATTATAATAATATTACCTTATCAGATACGTGGGATAAAGTGAGGAACAGTATTCGAGGTAAAGCTTGGTAGACAGAGAAAAGGGCAGGAACCTAGTGTTACGACACTCTGTATCATACTTTCCGCCTTAAGCTTACGTTGTTGACTGACAGAACTCAACCCTGCTTGCCTAGTTACCAGAACGAAGAAAATGGAAATAAAATAAGTTAAGGCTTGCAATGACAAGGCCGCTATTGCACATATCGTGTATTATGTTAATTATTTGTATCTACTTCTTCATTTTATTCGAATGAGAATCGAACTCACTAGCTGTCGAGTTTACTGATTCTACGGTAATGTCCATAAAAAATTTAATGGTAAGGAATTTATGGAAGGCTAATCTTATTTGGGACAAGTTGAAAAGGTGCCCACCTAAAGTGTATGCGCAACGTACTAATGTAGCAGTGAACAATATTCATATTACGTGATTTGTATAGTTAAAATATTCACAGTATATTTAAAATCTCAACTATTTATACTGTGGGAACAAAGCCATAGCGTTTCAATCTTTTTTATTTAGTATCCTATGTAAGTTACGTTAAAAATGCTACTGGTGCCCTTTTTTGTTCCTTTTCAGCTGCTACTTTAAAATATACTGATTTTGCACTGATAGATAAAAATAATTTCTTATATTTAATGTCTTCGAGCAACATTACGATTTGTCTACGAGATCGAATATAATAATTTATGTTCTCACTTACCCAGGTAAGTCGACAACAACAATTCCGTCAGTGTTTTACGGGATTAATCTTAAAAAATATTGATTTATAAATATTTTGCTACTACTAAAAATTATCTTAATTTATCTCTTAAATTATTTTTTGTGTCTTTTTAACACATTGATATCTTGGTTTCTTTCTTTCTAATGCATTATTATCGTATATATTTATTTAATTTGGTATTATTTTTAGCTTCACGCTTTATCCCGCACATGGCAGGGTGGGCACAGGGAACCGCAGGAACCGTGGGACCTAGTGTTAAAACACTCCGTTGCTTAGTCCTTGCTGTCTCCGTCCCCGCTTTCCGCTTTTTTGAGGCATTGCACAAGTTGGTGTTCTTCTTTGATATTGCCTTTACAGCTATACAAATAAACAGCATATATTGCAATGTTTGCACTTAGATTTAGATAAATCAGATAAAATTTTATCGAAAAATAGCCAAATACCATTTTTAATGACATTGTCCTATGATAATGTGTGTAAAATATATAAATAAATAACCTCCACTTCAGCACGCTTCCACAATTGCTGACCCCTACCCACTATTCAATATATATTTTTTGGTAGCAGAGCGTAGTTTCATGCCCCTGAGTCCCTTTCATTACAGTGTTATTTTCCCGTTTTGGTATTTTGGCTCTTAATTTGGTACCTAACGCATAATTACAATATAATTTGATTTCCTAACCTTTTAAAACGTGTTCGCATCGAGTTGTTTAAAATATAACGCAGTCGTGGGTAGAATCATATCGTCGCGCGCTCGCCTTGCCGCATACTACGCGTTTCATTCGAGTATGCTCGTGAATTATATTTATTTTCTGGTAGCAGAGCGTAGTTCATTAAATATTACTATATACATTT
Source organism: Dione vanillae (assembly GCA_037178615.1). NCBI lineage: Eukaryota > Metazoa > Arthropoda > Insecta > Lepidoptera > Nymphalidae > Dione > Dione vanillae. The sequence continues at coordinate 203,954 of JAZFAU010000166.1, forward strand.
TCTGATATTTTACACATTATGCATTCACCCTACACAATTATATATTCAATATTATATGTATAAAAATTTCATATAACATTATTTATAATAAAATATAATTCACGAGCATACTCGAATGAAACGCGTAGTATGCGGCAAGGCGAGCGCGCGACGATATGATTCTAACCACGCTCTGCTACCAGAAAATGTATATAGTAATATTTAATGAACTACGCTCTGCTACCAGAAAATGTATATAGTAATATTTAATGAACTACGCTCTGCTACCAGAAAATGTATATAATGAATATAATGAACCGCGTTCTGCTACCAAAAAATATATATTGAATAGTGGGTAGGGGTCAGCAATTGTGGAAGCGTGCTGAAGTGGAGATTATTTATTAATTATTTACTTTATAGTCGGTTTTAGGATAATAGAAATTGTACAGTACCTTATCTTCATGATTCACAACACAAACACTGATTGTTCACGTGGAATGTTTCACATTAGTTTTCTTCACTTGGGGTTACTTGCACTATTATCTTTTGTAGGTTTGTCTTTGTCAGGTTCAATATCAAGAGGGAATACACAAAAGGGAAATCAAATAAGGCTGAGGGAAAATCACACCGCTAATTAATATTAGATTCAGGAAGGACGTGCGCTCGCGTCGGCCGTCTCACGTGCCCCCTTTACTACTTCCCGACAACTACTACTAACTACTACTGACCGCTCGCGCGGGGTGTTCGCACAAGACTCCAAACTAGTCGGGGATAATATATCTTACCTAAAACAATGCCTTGAAATCAATCTAAAAATCCGCTGTGATAAACATATAAGTGGTAGTCTTGTAGAATATGCTAGGGCTTTTACTCAATGATTTCCAGCTACAATTTTCTGTGATCTCTTTTAACAATATAGGTAAATAATATCATAGAGAATAAGAATATTGTGTTTGTAAATAATAATTAAGCATAAGTTAGACTAAGTGAACCAAAAGAGTGTATGTATGATTATTGATTTGTCAAACAAAATGTGGAGCTTTATTAAAGTACCTAGGTATCAATAAGAATTATAACAACTGGGTTTGTATTTTTACAATAATTTCTATCGGCGCCTGCCAATTTTCCAACTTCTACACAATAAAAATAAATATAATCTAAAATATTGTGTAGTACTGTAACTTAAAATAAATGAAAGTAATGTTATTGTATTTCGTGTATCATTTAACCCTGTAAATATATATTATATATGCCTGAAATATGAAATTTTCAAACATAATTATAACTATTAGCAAGATAAATATAATTTATGATAAATCTCATTTTTTGATAAAAAGAAATTGCGGCATTAATAAAAGGTTTTATTAAATGCTGTAATTACTTTTTTTTATTTTATTATACTATTTACATTCCTACTTGAGTTTCTTAATTCCTTTACGCTGTTCACATAGCTAATTGGGCAGCGGGAGCCTTAACGCCGCGGATTGCTATGTTTGTCGCATTTATAGTTTGACGCTGTACTACTACGTTTGGGTACCCAGAGTTCGAAGTTATAAAAAGAATATTCTCATAAAACACTGACACTGTCATGGTGTAAAAAAAATCAGTTTAGTGCGTACAGTAGTTCCGTACACACAGCGAACAGTAACCAGGGGTTCCTTACTGAAGTTCTGGTTGTAGATGTTTCACTGAGAAAAAAATTAGTATAAAAATCAAGCTACTGCTCATTGCATACAAAATACAAGCAGTTGTATCCACTCGTTTTGTATGCAATGAGCTACAATATGTTTGCACCGTTTTTTTCCAAGATATATCCACAAATATTGTAGACGTTCTCTTCGGTTTTTGTCAAATTTCATAACTCTTGGTCAACGGGAAGTAACCTGTACATTTGATTACGTGATAATTTTCATATAAAATCCAAAAAGAACCATAATAGTGTTTCTTTTGATTGTGTTTACCTAAAAGTTTGATTTTCTTACTGTACCTCTGGAGGTCATCGACATGAATAGATGATGTTAATTTCAGATAGATTCTTCCACGAGATATGGAGAAAACGGTCTTGACAGACAGGCATGACAAACGGACAAGCTGAATAGTCAGCTTATCACTATAGAGTGATCCTATAAGGGGCTTTCCATTTATCACATAAGAGTCGAAAGGGAGAAGGGGGGTTCACAAAAAATATAAAATATCATAAGAATGAGTGGGGGGTGTGGTAATAAGTACACATTTCAGCATACAGAATGATATAAGAGGAAGAAAGGGGATTCAGTCTTATACATGTTTTTGAAATGATGTTTGACCTCCCATCAAAAAAGCATCTCGTGATTAATAAACGTTAAAAACGCCCCTATAGGTTCCGCTCTTTTTTGAGGTACAGAACCCTAATAAATACTTTTTATTGTTTGTAATTGATCACTATTGATTATTTTTTTTTTGTCACTTTTAATAAGCAAATAAAAGCTATCAAAAATACACAAGTATAAAATAAACATGTCATAGCTGGGAGGGTATTTACAAATATGTGGTTAAATTTCTATGTGACATAATTAAAACGCAAGATTCGCTGGAGACCGCGACTTCTGGAGACAAGACTTTTCTATGATATAGGCTTTAGATATGCAACTGGATTTTTAATTTTGCAAAATAGGTGTTCCAGTTCATAGAGATGGCGTGCATGTCCAGTATATATAAAAACCCTTCCTTCTGCTTCTCCTCAAACGTTAAATGCTCACTAGATGACGCTTATTAATATTTCTTTTAATAGTTTTCGTGAATGAAATAGAATACACATTTTTTTAGTATTTATTTTCATAATAAATAGATATTTTTGTAGAATGTTGACATATCTGGATTTGCCATTTAATTTTAATTTCTTGATATGCCAGTGAGCACTATTTACCACTCTGTAAATTTTCAAAATTTTATGCTGAATTGTAAAATTTTCCTTGACGTAAAATAAAAAAAAAATATTAATAATATATTTAATTTGGAAGATTTAGCAAATATATATAATGGTATTTCGTACTATTCGTGCATTTGACATAACACTTGCACATGCAATTGCAAACCTATATTATGTCTCATTAAGATTCGGCACAACAGGAAATAATGCTAAGAAAGAGACATTGGAAGTGCTATATATATATATATATATATATATATATATATATATATATATATATATATATATATATATATATATATATATATATATATATATATATATATATATAGCACTTCCAATGTCTCTTTCTTAGCATTATTTCCTGTTGTGCCGAATCTTAATGAGACATAATATAGGTTTGCAATTGCATGTGCAAGTGTTATGTCAAATGCACGAATAGTACGAAATTCCACGAGTAGTATTTGATATTTATACACAACATAACTACATTTAAAATCTGACTGTCAAAGTTAGTAAGGGCTATTGATCAGTACAATACCTTCCTTCATAATAAGGTACCAAACCTTTGCCATTGCAAGTCGACTCTCGGTAATTCAAAACTCGAGAAACTATTAAAACAATACGAATTATCGAATATTTGAAATACCAAATAGTTTGAGATTTGAAATATTATTTTTCTTGTCATCTTTCTCTACCTTTTAATTAACTTCTTCTTTTCAGCGATCGTCATAATTTTATACTTTTTATCGCTTATGGCTAACAGAAAATTTTAATCTAGTATACCAACGAAAGAGTAACACTAAGTGAATGATAACCAAATAAATCAATTCATGAGAAATATGTCTCAAAAAGTATTTGGATTATTTGAGATATATTTTTTACGAATTGATAGCAAAAATAAAGACTCGTTGATACATATATCAACTTCTACGTATAATCTTTCCGCTGTCTTTCTCTGCTACTTTGATTCTGATTATTGACTGATGATGAATTCGAATTAATGTATCGTTTTGCTATTTTTTCGTTCGAATTATCAAATGCACAAAAATATATTGATTTAAGTTCGTAGTATAAAGAGTTTTTGTAGGGAACTTGTTTGTGTTAATCTTGAATTACAAAGAGGGTCGAATTAAGTAGAGTCGACTGTAAATTAAACATTTTAGGGGAGTATAAATAATATTAAAAATATTTTTATGTATTAACTAAATGTGTTTATATTTTTTGTTTAAAAAATTATATATTTAAGTTATGCTCACATAACGTTGTTTGATAAGTATCTTTCGACATATAAACGAAATTTGTACCTGAAAGCAGAGATGGCACCACTATAAAAGAGCTTTTTTGTTTTGACAATGTATAAAAGAGTCACAGTCCTGCATTTAAGTAACAAATAATATTTAATAGCGACATCTATTTTTAAAATGAGAGACCACTACTAAAGAAATCATGGTGTAGGCTCTTAATATTTACAATGACAGCACTACAAGTAATTTTTCGCTGATAAAAAAAAATACCAATAATATTTTCTTAAATCGCATGTCTTATTAATAAAAATAAAATATTATAATAATATTACCTTATCAGATACGTGGGATAAAGTGAGGAACAGTATTCGAGGTAAAGCTTGGTAGACAGAGAAAAGGGCAGGAACCTAGTGTTACGACACTCTGTATCATACTTTCCGCCTTAAGCTTACGTTGTTGACTGACAGAACTCAACCCTGCTTGCCTAGTTACCAGAACGAAGAAAATGGAAATAAAATAAGTTAAGGCTTGCAATGACAAGGCCGCTATTGCACATATCGTGTATTGTGTTAATTATTTGTATCTACTTCTTCATTTTATTCGAATGAGAATCGAACTCACTAGCTGTCGAGTTTACTGATTCTACGGTAATGTCCATAAAAAATTTAATGGTAAGGAATTTATGGAAGGCTAATCTTATTTGGGACAAGTTGAAAAGGTGCCCACCTAAAGTGTATGCGCAACGTACTAATGTAGCAGTGAACAATATTCATATTACGTGATTTGTATAGTTAAAATATTCACAGTATATTTAAAATCTCAACTATTTATACTGTGGGAACAAAGCCATAGCGTTTCAATCTTTTTTATTTAGTATCCTATGTAAGTTACGTTAAAAATGCTACTGGTGCCCTTTTTTGTTCCTTTTTTGCACTGATAGATAAAAATAATTTCTTATATTTAATGTCTTCGAGCAACATTACGATTTGTCTACCAGATCGAATATAATAATTTATGTTCTCACTTACCCAGGTAAGTCGACAACAACAATTCCGTCAGTGTTTTACGGGATTAATCTTAAAAAATATTGATTTATAAATATTTTGCTACTACTAAAAATTGTCTTAATTTATCTCTTAAATTATTTTTTGTGTCATTTTAACACATTGATATCTTGGTTTCTTTCTTTCTAATGCATTATTATCGTATATATTTATTTAATTTGGTATTATTTTTAGCTTCACGCTTTATCCCGCACATGGCAGGGTGGGCACAGGGAACCGCAGGAACCGTGGGACCTAGTGTTAAAACACTCCGTTGCTTAGTCCTTGCTGTCTCCGTCCCCGCTTTCCGCTTTTTTGAGGCATTGCACAAGTTGGTGTTCTTCTTTGATATTGCCTTTACAGCTATACAAATAAACAGCATATATTGCAATGTTTGCACTTAGATTTAGATAAATCAGATAAAATTTTATCGAAAAATAGCCAAATACCATTTTTAATGATATTGTCCTATGATAATGATTTTATACTTACTACATGAACCGAAAGAAAGATAGTCAAATGAAAATAAAATAATTACTATACTTAGTTTTTAAATTAAAATAAATATAAATTAAAATAAATATCCCACTTATGCGGGAAAAAGGTGGCAAAAAACAAACACTATTTTTAGAGTGTATTTGGTTATATTGGTAATAATGTTTGTTTACGTATTAAATTTGCGAGTAAGTAATATTTACTACAAAATATAGATAGTTTCGTTAAGCTTCATTGTACTACAACTTATGTATTAGTTTTTTATACCAAATAATTTTAAGATGTTAACTACTACTCTTCGTACACGAAGAGGTGACATAAAAGTTCTTCGTATAAGGTGCTAAATAGGTAGACAACTAAAATCCGTGTTGCCAAATATCATGATTTTTAAATTAAAATTTAATGTCCCGCGCGAAACACATTTAGTCCCGCATTTCGGAACAAGTAATTTCATAGTTCAGAAAAATTTCGAATTCGGAATAACTAAACAGCAACACCTGCGGAAATTATTTTGATATAGGTATTACTGTAAGTTTTTCTTCCGGAATAAAAGAAAATATCCAGTCTGGATAATAAAACATCAATATCTGTAGAGACATTTTTTAAGGATGATGGACACAAGAGAAACAGTACTCATGTGGCCATCACCGTCGTGGTGCAGAGGTTGTAAACGCGACAGGTTGAGGGGTTGGATTGCCACTCAGGGAAGATGGATTTTTCTATTTCCATTTTCTCCGCTCTGGTAAGTAAACAAAACACAGCGTTGAGTTCCGCCATACAATACGCAATGCAAACGCGAAAAAGGCGCAAAGCATGGACGAAACAACGGAGCATCTTAACACTAAGTTCCTATCGTTCCTTCAGTTCCCCCTGCCTACTCTGCCATGTGCTGTACAAATCATAAAGCTAAAAAAAATAACATACATTTTACTAGACAAATCATTTTGATATTATTAAAAATTTGTCAAGCTACAATAATATGGATCACTTTCAGTGTACCGCTCGTGTGTGCCGATTCTAACATAACTACAAATTTTAAACATTGTAGTGGAAAGAGTAACGCAATGGTAAAAGATTTCTTTTTCAGATGCCAGTGCTAAAGGAAAGTGGAAAATGTTTCGGATATGTGGTCGTCTACATATTTGTTTAAAATATTTTATATATAAATAATTAAATGCTAACTGTTCACTTCACGTCAGAGTTAACTTGCATAGTTCGTAGGTTGTATGTATGTGTTCGTTGTATATTTATTCAATATCAGAAATAAATAATTCTTATAAATACATAAAAATAGTAATTCTTGTAACTTACTAATTATATCATACGATTTGTACAGCGTTATTTAAAAAAATATTTTTTTCTAATTTTAATTTAATTTTTTAAATTATTCTATTTTAAAAATTAAATATTTATAAGTATTTACGAACTTCTGACTATATAAAAATCTGGCAATGCTGCCTAAAATATACTATTGCTAAGATAAAAATATGTACAGGAACTTTAGGTATGTAACATTTTTATTAACATTTATATGTGTAATATAAAATCATTTCCAAGTAAAATTACAGAAAAGGGGGATGCTATCATAAACTGTAATTCATTTCCAAATAATTATTAATATTTTACTGTAATTTTGAGGGAAAAATACAGATAACTGGAATTTATACATTCTCGCACATTTGATGAATTATAACATTTAGTTCATTAATTCACAAACGACTTGTGGATGTTTACATAGGTTGAGGCTTCTTGCTAAAGGTTATGTTATTTCAAGTGAACTATCATGTGTTCAGCATTATATTCATTCATTTCAGCATCTGTGTCACAATTATACTCAGAATGCATAATATTCAAACTTATTATCATCATCTTAGTTTTGAAACTTGAGATACCTCTAGCCTAGATCTTATGTCAAAAAATGATATTTTTTTACTTTTCTAGAGATGGGACAATATTCATATAAAATATTACCTGTTTTAAATTTTATTTAAAAGGGACACAAAATTACTATATAAATGCTTTTTTAGATGTATAATTACGGTAATGTAGGTGTGAGTAAGTATGTGTGTAACTTACTCACTTACTACACTAACATTGACTCTTTGTACTTATTTGGTAATTGTCATAGTCTTAAATTTGTAATGTCAATCAGAGCACCAATATTACAGTTCCAGCTACTAAAATACAAATTGGAATTTAACAGCTTCTAAATTAATATAACTTAATAGTTTTTTCAAATTCCTCTCACACATAATTCTATTTCAAATATTATAAATGTTGCAAGATATGTCGTAACTTTACCATGTCTTATGAAATTACTTTTTTCTTAAAATAAATTTAGATAAATTTTTAACAGGACTGGAGACTGGTTGTTAATTGAAATGTAAACAAAATAATAGGATTGCATTTATTATAATATGTACTATAGTTCTTACATACTAATCCTACCTGCTAAACATACATTATAATAGAAAAAATATCTATGACTCTTGTGCCTGACTTTGAAAAAATATTATATCATCCGCTATTACTGTAGAAGCAGTTCTAACTTGTCCATCATCCAGTTTCACTTCTCCATATGATAACTTTCCTGTTACATAGACTCTTTGGCCTTTCTTAAGATATTTATATACAGTGTCCCTGAGCCCCGGTCGAAAAACACTTACTCTATGCCAATCTGTTCTCTGCAAAATATCACCTGATTCATATTTGTAACTGAAGTGTGTTGCTAGGGGAAAGTTAATAACTGGATGCTCTTCAGAGCCACGTTTTTGTGGATCCGCTCCAACTCTTCCCAGTAAAGTAACTTGATTGATAGCTAGAAACGAAACAAAAAAAAAGTTTTTTTTTCTTGTTTATATTTAAAAAAGAAGTGATTGTATATTAAACTTACTTTTTTCTGTGTTTTGTGATTCATGATTTACTGAAGTCGTATGAAAGTTTTGAACTAAACTTAGTTGTCTAGCCACTGATGCAACCTGTTAAGAAAGTCATAATAAGTTTATTTGAATTTAAATATAAGTACTTTATATATTATTTTCAGTATTTAAATATATAATTACAGAAATATATATAAAATCATCAAAACCGGCTTCTAAAAGCTAATGTAGGTTATGAAATAGTTACTTACTCTTAAAATTCTCTGCATAGTATAAAATAAACTTTAGAAATAAGCAGATGTAATAGAGAAAAATTAAAAATTAAATTCTAATAAACTAATAGCAATTTCTGTTTATTGAATAATAAACATTCGCACATAAGTAGGGTTGTAAGACAGCGAGTACCAACAATTCTCACCGATAAAACTCTCGATTAAAATAATCGAAAATTAGCCGATTAAATTACCAAATTCATTTTAAGCGCTGTAGTTAATAAAATGTAAAATATTAATTCTTTTTTCTTTCCTTTTCTTTTTTTATTAGAAATATAGTTTTTAATTACACCTCATAAATATATATTTATTGAGAATTCTACAAATAATTATAATATTGAATAGGACAATTCAATTGTCTTTTTACTAAATATTTTTTTAAAAATTCATATAATCGTGTACTAAATAATATAATAATATATTTTGGGATTCCTAAATAATTTTAAATGATTCAAAAGTTTCAAGTACTATCAAGGATACCAACATCAAATTAAATAAATGCGTCTTTCTCGTTCCTTCGTTGACAGCTGCCGATTATTAGTATCTATGTAGTTTTATATAGATATATCTATATAGATTTTACCTCTATTCAACTACCACCATACCCAATCCAGAAGAAGTTGTTGCCTGTGAAGGATGCCTTCAGCTGCGAATGTGAAGTCTGAAAAACCAGCTTCTTCGGAAGCTGCTGATAATTCACCAATACGACAGATTATAACTATTTTAGAACACAAAATTCGGAACTTGGAGAAAAGGAAGGTGAGTACATTACATCGCCTTGTTCACGGCGTCAACAAACATTTTCAATATTATCTTTGTCTATAACTTTTGTTTGTAGATAATTTTGTGAGGATATAAGTAATATAAACTAGTGTATCAATGATAATTATGATATTAATAATAACAGTATTACAGTAAAAGTAGCAGTAATAATTGTATGTAAATAATGATGCGGTATTCCGTTGACGCCATTTTTGTACATGTGCTTCAATAATTACTACCATCAAATTGTGACGCCCAAGTTTTGTCACATTTGAAATATTGAGAATTGAAATTCGAAACTATTTACTTACTGCTTTCAAACATATAATTATAAATAGGCACTAATTTGTAATAACATATCTTTGATATAGAAATGCATATTTCAGTTTGTTGACTTCTAAGTGCAAATTGTATAGCTAGAACATGAGATAATAACATAGAGAAAAATATTTTATTTCTTCTTACACTTTTCGTTTTTGCTGAAAATACTCAAACTTATTAATAATTTTAAATGTATACCTACAATTTTAACGAATTCTTAATGAGCAAAATAAATAATTTACATTTGCAGAGCAAGCTCACATCATATCGCGACTTGCAAAAGGCTGGCAAAGAACTTAACAGTGATCAGAAAGTTGCTGTAGCTAAGTATGATGAAGTGGCCCAAACCTTAGAATTCGCCCGAGATCTTTCAAAACAAGTGACAATTATAGCAACTGCTGCTGAACGTGAAGCTAAAAAACAAGCTAAAAAGGTACTAATAAATGTTAGAAGTAAGAATCTAGTTTGTGTCATACTTTTTGTACTTGTTTATATAGTAAGATAACTTTTTTCCCATTGGGTGTATTTAAGGCAAATTTTAGAATGTATTACTTCTATTTATTAATAAGAATACAATCTCTCAAAACACAGTATAATATAATTTATTAAATTTTAGATATTTTTTGCTTAGATAATGGATGAAGGTTTTGCCATTATGAATGCATTAAATATGTTTCTTTTATAACTAATAGGTCATTAAGCTTATACTTTATTTTTCTAAAAATATTCTATTTCATGAAGAAAACAGAATTTTAAAATATCCTTCCAAATAATAACAGCCACCTTACATACCTATTTTATGATGTTTTTTTTTGTATTTATTTTGAGTGCCCATATGTCTTGTGTATGTCATGCTTTTCTTTCTATAACTAGCCAATATTATTCTATTTAGAATTATAAATTAAAAATTGTTGATTTCTATGAATAATACCAAGTTTTTGGCAGAGAATTTATCTTGTAAATAATAATTTTAATTAAGTTTGAGTAACTCTATTGTTTGTACATAAATTTTTTTATTGTAACATTCTTGTTAGAAATCATTTAAGAGCTATGATTGCCTTATAGAAATTACTTTATGTCCAATGTTAATAATAGAACTTTAGTTCTAGTATATTTGTCATTCATTTGCTTATTCCTGGTTCGATCTTTTAATTTATATTAATAGGGAAAAGAAGTTAAATCTTTTGTTGGGAATTATTTTACTTGTAATATTTTATTTTCCCAGCAATATATCTTGGACATTATTATTTAAAAAAAAGCAATATTATTTATTTTGATATTTACTACACTTTTATTTTAGGAGCATAAAAAATACATTGTATTCCTTACTTTTGTTTAAATATATGATAATATATATTTTCAGGATGCATGGGTACGCTATTCAGTGGAAACTAATAAGATTCGTGAGGTTCTACTTATTCTGGATTGCCTCATGCAAATGGGTAATAATGAAGCCAGAGAGGATTTTTTAAGTGGTTCTAATGGTGCAGCTAAGCTGACTGAGGAAGACTTGAAAATTTTGGATAATCTGTAAGTTAAAAGTGAAAAATATTCAGATTTTTACAAACTTAGTTTCCCATGAGCCTACTTGGTTTGAATGATGTTTTTGTTAACTTCAGCTTCTCTTATAACTTAAATACTGTTAGGTGGGTTTATGTCAAGTAGAGATCAAGAGTCAATTTCTATAATATCAAACAATTTACATCTATAGGTATTCCATAGTGCTATAGGTATTTCATAAGTACAATGTTAATAAATAAATTTAGTCATACAATTTAGTATTATGTACTAGTCCGCAACATTTATGACACTTAAAGATATTAAACTGAAGGTTTTTACTTATATTGCAACAAACTAAACAATAATGATTAGCATGATAAACAATAATGATCCTTAAATAATATAATAGCCACATGGTACACAATTTATTTTAAAAATATATTTTTTATTTTATACAAATGCCAACAAGTATTTTTGTAAGGTAGCTTTATTTCCAGTCTATACAAATTATATGTAAAATTTTAGGTACCCAGAAGTTACCCCAAAACATGAAGTTAATGAAGAAGGTCAAGCTGGATTTCATACCCACACAATGAAAGCTGCTGAACACTTGTATGCTATCATTGATGGAAAACCGAAAGAAGTTTTGGGAACAACTTATGCTCATATCAAAGAAATTGTAAATACTGTACATGAATGTGGCTACTTTGATAAGTCTGCAGATATTATAGTACCAGAAGTAGAAGAATGCCAAACTGTAGAAGAGATAGAGGAGCAAACTACAGAGATAGTGGAGATGGAGCCTGCCGCACCAGTGTATGCACCAACCGTCACGCTCCCGGCGCCGCCTGCACCCGCCGTCGTGCCAGCGCCCGGATACCCGCTACGTCCTCTCCCTCCTATCACCCTTCAAGAAGTCGAACATGCGTATTTTTCACAACAATATCCTCAGCAACGACCTATTTCAGAAGTCATTGGATCACAAAACTTCTTCTTTCTTCAGGAATCTGAAATTGATAGTCCAGTCGGAACTCCTCAGCCTCCTGTTTTAAATCAACCCTCCCCACCAGGACCCATTCCTACACAAACTTTCACAAATCAACATTACGTTCAAATACCAGGTGGTCGAGTCCCCGAACCGGGCAGCATCCCCATGCCGCCGCAGCCCCACTTTCCCCCGCATCCTGAACACGCCTACCAAGGGGTGCCCCTCCCAGCGCCAATACCTCACCCGCCCCACGTATCACAAGCTCCTCCGCCACCACTCCCACACACCCCTCAACCTCAGCAAGTAATCTCAGTAGAACCTACCTCTGCTCTACCTCCCTCCGAGGAACAGAAAGAAGTGACACCTCTGGAAGATAGAAATGAGCAAGATTCAAAAGAAAGCAGGAGCCCCGAGCGTGAGGATGACCGCAAAGCCCAAGGTCAGGGTGATGGACAGAACAGGTATAGAAGATACCGCGGGGGCGGCGGTGGCGGTAGGGGATCCTCCAACGGCTTTCGAGGTCGCGGATCCTTCCAGAACAGGCAAAACAGTGATGGTTACCATCCCCGGCACAACAATGACTATCAGAACAGATCGAAGGAGGGCTACCAGAACCGGCAATACGACGGCTACCAGAGCAGGCACAAGGACGGCTACCAGAACAGAGGCGGCGACGCGTACTACGGCAACGGCGACGCCGGCGATGCGCACCACGAGAACGGCGGGCAGAACTACCAGGGCGGGTTCAAGGGGCGCGGGAGGGGAGCACGCGGCGGCGCGCGCGGCGCCACGCGCGCCGCACGCCCGCACCCCCACCCGCATCCTCACCAGTACAATCGCAAGCCAGAGAACGTCGAGTAGTCTACGACCGCTCCACATGTAACGGTCTAAATCATTCGTGGAAGGCAAATTTCACCGGCAACAACGCGCTGTGGTAACAACAAAACAAGAGATTATGGTATATAAAAAATAATTGAAAAAATAATAAAAAAAAAGTAAAATAATAAAACATGAAACTGAATAAAAAATAAGTTACTTGAATTTAGATGTATGATATATGCGATTATTGTAAGTTACGTTAATTCTAGATTCTTGTATAGAATTAGTCACGCCTCTGTGCAGTGACTGCGGTACCTCGTGCGTGCCTCGTCCTCGTGATAATTTAAGTACAGGAGATGCACACAAAACCCCCTCCTTGAGATCTTTATCCAACTCGTCAACCTCTATGAATATGGTCCATTCAAATTGAAAATTATATATGTTAAATGCATGTTTGTTTCTTTTTCCAATAACTTATTTTTTTATTGTGTATTATACAAAATTTGTTATTGCTTTAACGCTTTTGACTTCTTAAAATGATGAACAGTTTTTATTATATTTATCTACAAATTGTGTAGTCCTATGGTGGATCCTATGGTTTATATAATTTTGCTAATCCACTAATCTATTTTTTTTAATATTTTTAAGCATTTTATGTCGGCGACGAAAAAGTTCGTACAAATGTTAGCATTGTATTGCTCTTAAAATATGTCTTTGTTAATTATTCCCAGACTTCCTTTTATTCTAACATTGTTCTCATTAGAGGCTGTGTGCAAACAAATTAAAGTATTCTATGATTATAACTTGTTTAATTACTCAATAAAGCCGCAGTTTTCTTTAAATACATTGAAAGTAAGTTTTGTGAAGATAATTAGTGGGTAGCTTTTGTAGTGCCCTTTATAGGACTATTACTCTTTGGTAAACTGTCCCGCTAGTGACAAAGAGCAAAGTTTTCTCTTTTGTTTTTATGAAATTGAATTAGACATGTTTTAAAAATTTTATAAAAATTACAATTTAACATACCAATGTAGGAAACACCATATCATGGTCTTCTTCTACCACATATTAAACATTTTATATAAGAATAAAGTTGCGTATCTACATTACTTTATTAATTCACTAGCTGTTGAACGCGGCTCCGCTCGCGGTTTTTAAATGTATTACGCACATTATATTTTTTTAGTGGTATGCCCGAGTTAAAATATTTTAGTAATTCGCAACATTTACCTACATAGTCTTGATAATGCTAGGTACTAAATAGTAATATTGTGGTTTGGTTTGAACCAACGTTAGGTAATCATTTAAATTATTATGAAAAAGGAATTATTATAATAACTGTTTTTCATTTTTTTTTAATCTGAAATAAATGATTTTTATATATATATATATATATATATATATATATATATATATATATATATATATATATATATATATATATATATATATATATATATATATATATATAGTTATATATATATATATATATATATATATATATATATATATATATATATATATATATATATATTTAGTATATTATATTGTGAAATGTTATATATATATTTTAAAAAGGTGCATTTCATAATGCGCTGCAACAATAAAATAATATTTTGATTATCTATTTATGCAACTGAAGGATGTTTCTTCTCGTTATGATTCTTTAAACAGGTAACCGTCATAAAACGTAGTGCAGAAAAGCTTAGTAGTTAGTAAGCTTAGTATTCACGTAAACAGCTTCAATTTTCATCAATTTAGTTTCTTAACTGGCCGAGTTTCATAGAAACTTACAACAAAGTGCTTCCTAAGATTAGCGTGTGCAAACAGACAAACTGTCAAACATAAAATTTTTTTCGAACTCTTACTTATTTTTCGTTACTTAATAACTCTACATATTTTGTTTTGCAACAATTTTAAATGTACAGACACGATTTTTTTATTATATATACAGATTCTTTCAGGCCATTATAGTTTTTTATAGGTTTCCTAAGAAATAAAAACAAGTTTCATAAAATTGTCATTTATTAGGATGTTAAAAAAATTCTAAACAACTCTTGAGTCCTGTCTAAATAGAACAAATTAAATAAAGTTCCTTTTTTTATAAGACAGAACCTGTTACTTTACAACTATAACCTATGCATGTGTATAAGCTAAGTATCTAACGGCGTAACGTTCATAAACCTACACAACCCAATGTAATTATACAAAATATCTTCTAATAGTGTACTTACTTCAAAATGTAGAAATATAATATCGCCATTTTTGTTCAATATAAGTAAGGGCAATACAACTTAAGCCTAAACATCACTTGTAATCAATATTTTTGAAGGCCGCGTTGTTGGGAGTGTTGTTTATAATATAGTTGCCTATTTTAGTCATAAAGTGCACATGTGATGATCTGTCTGTATAAAAAGTAACATGCTAAAGGAAGGTCAGTCACAAGAAATAATATACTGTTTATTATGCAAAATATTTAATTCATTGTAAAAATGACCGGCTGACTGTGGCGTTATTCACAAAAAAAGTTTTTATTAAAACAAATGGAGTTACTACGAAAATAATTAATTCGTAATAATTATAATTTTGGAAATATCATTTATGAAGTGACAAGTGAAATTAATAATATTGAGAATAATTGTTTGTTCCCAATTGGCATTGCACATTATGACAATTTACCTAATTATTTACACAACATATTTATGGGAATTATATTGTTATTTTACATATATCGAAATACGTATTTTACAAAGGCCATATAATAAAGGAGAGACTCTTGGCCTTTGGACGTCTTAAATCACCATATCTCACTTTTTTACGATTTATACACATTTTATTAATATATTTCTGCATTACAATCAAAGTAAAAGAAAATCTAAAGTATCATTTAAAATGTTGCTGTCTTATAATTGGTGATAAGGAAGTAAGAAGTGTTGAGTAACATAAGAAAATATTTAATGTTGAGACATATTAACAAATTGTGTTTTCCGAAACCCATATCACATAAAAATAAACTAAAATATAAAATAAACGATAAAATCACAAACCATACAGAATACCCGACGGCACTACCTTGGTATACTATTTTTGCGTCATTGATAAGCAAAAATGGCACCAGTCCTAACAATAAACAACTGATACTAAGTAACAGCCAAAGAAATTTGACGATTATTGTAAATTAAAAGAGAACTAATACAGTAGCAAATCAATGTGTGATGTCTCTTCGTTATAAATTATTACAACTACGTTCTTGCTCGAAGTTTTCTAGTCAAAAGAATGTTCAAGGGCCATAAATCATACTGTAGATGGACTAAAGGTCCTGCTGGCTCACAAACGAGTATTAAAAAATTTAAATGCTTAAATGTAACATGTGTAATTAAAATACAAAAAAATTACATACATACACATATTTCACAGGTATAAAATGTAAACTAAGTCCTTGTGTTTGTACACTTGGTTACGAATGTTAAATCATTTGCCGTGACATCGCGTGCCGCACCTTGCGCTCCCACGACTCTGCCTCGGCCCACGACTGTCGCACGTCGCGGAAACAACTGTAACAGCAAATAAAGTATTTATTAAATAATTAAATTAAATGGCGGAATATTTTTTATCACGCTTTATTATGCAAACAGAGTAGTGCATGAGAAATTACTGTCAAGACACTGTCTGCACTTTTCAGACTCGTATCTTGTTCTGTTATAAGAAAAATTGAAATAATTAATTTGCCAAGGTGAAAATTGAAACTTTGTCAAATCATAAAATACAATTGATATAATATAGCATAACTTTGCCTTAGTTCTGGTACATTAACTAATTCGTAATAAAATATTTAAACAGATTGAATTAAAGCCTACCTGGGATATCCATACTTCATCTGCCAGTAATTCATTGAGAATAACAGTTGTATCTTTACTGGGGTTTTGCATTCTTTTCTCAGCCACTCGTTTACTGCACTCTGCATACATGAGGTATTTTTGATGTGATATTCTTGAAAACAACTGCACTCGACCACAACACGTACTACACACCAGGAATTCCTGAAAATTATTAATAAAAATTTAATTTTTGAGGACCGTCGTGGCGCAGAGGCGTAACGTCTGCCTGTAACGTGACGTTTTCTGGGTTCGATTCCCAGTCGGGGAAGATGGATTTTTCTATTTCCATTTTCTTCGCTCTGGTAAACTAGGCAAAGTGCGGCGTTGAGTTCCGCCACTCAACACGCAATACCTCGAGAAAGGCGTAAATATAATATATAAAATCACCTTCTCATAGGCGAGCCTGGCGTCCGGCTGGACGGGCTCCAGCGTCGCGGGGTTATACGGCTGCCCGTACAGCAGGAGGCGGGCCGTGGCGGGGCGCATGCAGGCGCGGCACAGGCCCGCGCCCGCCGCCACGCTGAGGCCGGGCCACGTGGCCGCGGCCGCGTCGAGCGCGCGCGCGTCCGCCGCGCCGCCGCCCGATGACACGCGCGCACGCATCGCCTCCGTCACCTCGTCTACCGTCTTCACGTTTGACAGGAAATAGTCGTCTGGAATGTTTCAAAATTGCCCTAACGTGTATATTAGGCATTTTTTTTCGTTACAGCAGTGTAGGTAGGGTTATTGTGTAGAGAGATGCCCACTTCCAGTGAATATTTGAGGCATTGTGCGGCGACGACTTACCAAAGCGCGGAAATGGAAATAATCCATTTCCGGAATACGAATCTAGCCCACAACGATCGTGTTTATATAGTTGTTATGCCGCTGCGATAAGATGTCAAGAGCATGTTGTCTTGTATGATAAATATATTGAGTATTTAAGTAAAAGTAAGAAATCTAAAGTCAAAAATTTTATTTAATGAGTAAAGATTCAAGAATCTGCCAACCTAGCCATTAAGATAATAATAAAATATAAAATTAATAAAAACAATACCTTGTTCTTGAAATATTTCTGTTAGGAAGTTAGGATCCAATGCATGAGATATTAAGGTCTGTATATAAACTTCAAAATTTTCTTGGTACATTTGAGTCTCCAGCATTCGCTTTTCCATAAAACTGCCGTCGTCCAGAGACAGATCGTTTCTTACTAATTCTACTATTGTTTCTAAATGTGACTGTGACCTAACTTTAACTTGTACTTGACTATAAAGTTTCTTATTTTGAGGGTTCCATGCTGCATACTGAAACGTTCAAAGTAGAAAAAAATGAAATATTTAATTAATTTAAGTAAAGTTAATTTAGTAAAAAAATGTTTAATTAATGTAGTCATTAAATAAGTACAACTAAAAATTATAATATACTTTTCGTCCTGACTATACTATAACGCTGAATAAAAAAGGTTCAGTTTATTTAGCAGTTACATTAGGAAAGGTAATAAATATATTCTTTTTTGTTAACATACAAGAGGGGTCCAAAAGTAATGGTAATCAAAATACACAATGATTAAAGCTAGATTAGAGCATAGTCGCTCAACGCTGGAAGCGTTGCTGTAAAGCTACGGCTATACTTGATGGCGAAGATTCGAGTTGGCGTTGTCACGATATAAGTTCGTATTCGATATATGACGAAGTGCTCAGCCACAATAAAAAAAAACTTCACTACGTTTGTGACAATCAAGAACGTCGCTTTGGTTCATTTCGCGAGAAATCGGACAATACCTCGTGTCCTAATGTGTTGGCCAACTCCACGAACTTTGTCGTGAAAACCCTTTGCTGTGCGTCAATTTAGCGACAGCGCAGCGAAGAGTTGTCGTATTCGCAAATACGATTCGCGATAGGACGAAAACTTCGGCCAGACGTGTCAACGCAAAACTTGGCTTTACTACTATTGAATGATGGTAGCTGTGAGTGTAGGAACACGCATAGGTACACTGTTTGTAGTAGGGACATAGCCCATTGGGCAGGAACTTGAACACTTTCTGAAAACTGAGACCTCGTCTCCACCGACTGGGACGTCGTATGTATAGTATTTTCCGTTGATATGTAGCAGATTACTTATTTCACAACGTTAGCTTTAGACATGGGTGGGTCAACATCATCGGTTAAAATATACAACCAGCACGGTATTTACAACCAGTGGATTCACCTGATTATCACTATAGGATCACTCTCATATTTTACATATTCATCTAAATATTCTTTATACATTGATGGCCTGTAATTGTCAAGCAATCAATTATTTTTTATATAATAAATACTCACAGTAGATATATTCCGGTAGAGAACTTTGCCATTTTCCTCAAATGGCTCATATTTTTGTAGTAAAGTTTTCCCATCAACTCTCCAGATCGCCGGCCACATTTCATTCAGTTCACTTTTTATCGCAACGAATTCTCCCGACTTAAAATATACAAAAAAAATATAATTAAATTATGTTGTAATAGTTTTGTCAAACTTATATCATAATTTCAGCATATGCATATTTTTTTTAATTATATAAGCATTAATTTCTTACGTCATTGACTAAATTTAACAGGGAAATTATTATCAACAAAACAGAAATGTTGTAAACATGTAAAAAAGTACCTGGTATGGCATCTCCTCTATTTGAGGTCGATTATTGTCCATATGTCCTGTGTTTGACATCTGCTGGTGTGACTTAATGTGGTGCAGTTTTCTATTCGGATTGGATTCTTCTGCAGAACCATACGGACTATAAGCCAATGCATTCGTTAACGCGGCAACTAAAATATTAAAAATATATAAACACACATACACACACACAACCATAATATTACAATATAAACTATACTTTACCTTTTCTTGAAACAGTACACCAATTGTATTTTAAAATATTAATCTTTTATATACATTTTAACTTATATTTAGAAAGGTGGGAACGGTCAGGGAAAAGGATAGCCAACGGCTTTCACCATCATCATAACATGTACATTAAAGTTGATATTATAACAGACATAAGTAATAGTCGAGTTCTTTTGGCTGCAATACATTTACATTACAATATGAGCATACAAGATGAACATGTTACTACGTGGCGAAGTGAGGGGTGCTACCAGGAGTAATTACAAACTAAAATTATTTAACACATATCAGTAATATACTCGCGTTTATTTTATGTCTTCTCCTATATAAAAGTATTTACATAAAATATTGAGAATTGTGCATAAACAAATAACAATTAAATAGAAATACAAAAACTTATGTTCAGGGCATGGCCTCCTAATACATTACTCGCACTAACTTATAGCTGTCAATGTATTATGCAATTCATCATCTCCTTATAATATAAAATCACTTTCGGCTAACATCAAAATATATGAATACAGTATCATAAGTACCAACTAAATTCAATACTGTAAATACAATACATCATTCGGTATGTACAACGGACACCACTGGTATCGATCCCATAAAAAAATATACCACAATTTTGGAATTATTAATGGTAGCACCCCTTCAATAGCGAGTATGACAAGAGTCACAAAACTACAATTTACAATAACATGGCACTAATAATGTGTCATCAACAATTAAGTCGGTGAAATCTTGTTACAGACTAACCCTAAAATATCGACTTCTACTAAGATAGGTACATCACATTTTCATCGTAGACATTATTTACAGCGGATAGTCATAGATTTCATCTAATAAAAATTTACATATCACAGTTAAAATGTAACAAGTTTTCACTACCGCCTCTGGGGCCGGCTCGCTCCTGTCATACAAGCTTCAGGGCTAGCTCTTCACCATCGCGCTCTACTTCTCAAGTGGAAATCTAGTAAATTAAACGCACCTTCTTCGGGCTGGTGTTGGTAATAGTATTGCTGCTGCGGCGCGGGCTGCAGCGCGGCCACGGGCGGCGGCGCGGGCGCTCGCGGCTTCTTGGGCGCGGCGGGCTGCGGCGCCACGGCGGCGGCGGCGGGCGGCGCGCCCTTGCTCGGCACGCCCGCGCCCGCGCCCGCCCCCGCGCGCGCCTTCTTGCCCTTATCGGGCGCGGTCGGCGGCGCGGGCGCGGGCGCACTCGGCACGTTCAGCACGGGCTTGTTGAGCCGGCGCGCCTCGTCCTCCGCCTCGTACGAGTCGTCCGTGCCGTCGTACTTGCGCTTCCTGTCTTTGTTCAGGCTGTAGTAGCGCGGGTCCTCCAGCAGGCCCGCCGCGCCCATGCTCGCCGCCGAGCTCATCGCGGAGTTGCTCAGCGGCATGCTGGAGTTCAGCGAGCTGTTGGTGGACATCGCGCCGTTGGCGCTCTGTTGGTTGGAGTTTGACTCGCAATTTTTATTGTGCTCGTTGGGAGTATACGCTTTGTTGTTCGCGGTGTTGTTCGTATTCGTTCTCGACCAGGTCGATTTCCTGGCGCCTCTTCCCGCGGGCGGAGGAGACGTGTCTCTTTCGCCTTGTAAAAATTTTAAATACGAAGCCATGAAGCCCGAACCGGGACCCGTGACCGGGACGTTAAACTTTTTTTCCATTATTTTTGAAGTAGCGTCTTGTGAGGTGCTGTTTATGCTCTGCTGTTGTGAAGAGGGTGCTACCGTCGATGCAGTATTAGCTCGTTGTTCTGCAAGGAAACCAAGTTCTTCTTCTATATTAGGTACTACCACCTTAGGCTGTTCCTCCTCACGAGTTTCTGGTGTGGAAAAAGATGACGAGGAAGCCGAAGGTGGTGTCTCGCTAAACGAAGACAACGGTGTTAACTCCACGGAAGATTGGAAGTCGGGATGAGGACCTAGATGGAAGGGCGGGAAGTAAGTGAGTGCATGTCCGTGTTGCATTGCAAGTGCTTGATGTTGGTTCGCGAAATTTGTAGCATGTAAAGATGCTTGAGATCCGAAAGCGGAGGTGCCAGGAAACATTTTTGGAGGCGGTGGGGGAAGATTCCACCTCTCGAAATCAAAATAACCATTCTGTTGTTGATTACTTGTCGAGCTATGAGCTGGAGGAGGTATTCTATTGGCTAAGTAATCTGCCATAACGGCATTTGAAATTTCATTCATGTTAGAGTGGGGAATTTTTTCCGTGCTTTTCCGTCTGGAAATAGATTTCGTTGCAGGTACAGTGGACGCTGAAGATTGAGTTTTGGAAGATTTCACTTCCTGTAATTGACAGCTTTGCTGTAAATTTTGTAAATTTTTAACAATGCTCATGGGGTCGCCACGACAACTGGATAAATCTTGTAAAGCTACATTATTGCCATCAATATAATTATGTTGATGTTTGTCAGACAAACTTAAGGCCCTATCAGTTGAATTTTGAGATTGTGAAGTAGATTTTTCGTTATGAGTATTACTTTCAGTTAAACCATTATTATAATTACTAGAGCTATTACTATTACCATTACTACTAAATTTTCTGCTAGGTTGTCTTTCATTTTCCCAACAATTTTGGCTTGAATTTTGATTACGTTCATATCTATTCTCACTGTACGATTTGCTTTGTTCTATGCCTAATGCTCTCGTTATAACACTAGGATAGGCTACTTGACTGTTTTGCGAGGGAGGTCGCGATATAGACGCATCTAATGGTGACCTTGGAGCAGAATTATTTACTTTACTGTAGTGGTCTCCGTGCGGAGAATTTATTGAATTCATAGGACTATGATACATTGGATATGCAGGACTAGAACCGTGTCCCAGAGGAGAAGTTTGGGGTGCAGTTTGTAAAGGACTTTGTCTCCTGGCAATAACCACACTGCAGTCGGGACCATTTTGAGAACTACTACTGGAATAGCCTGTGTC
The DNA here is from genome assembly GCA_037178615.1 of Dione vanillae. NCBI lineage: Eukaryota > Metazoa > Arthropoda > Insecta > Lepidoptera > Nymphalidae > Dione > Dione vanillae. The sequence continues at coordinate 226,839 of JAZFAU010000166.1, forward strand.
TGTACTAGAGCTGCTCTTTGCTCGAACATGATATTCAGATTCTACATTATTACCACTTTGGTAATGCCTAAAACTTGAGTTTTGGGATGATGAATATTGAGAATTACTAATTCTGCTAGATTTCGATGAACTACTACTGCTACCAGTATAATTAAGTCTACCAGGGGCATCCATAATAGAGTAACTTATAGGGGATGACTGAGGTTGAAGTTTGTCAGTGGTCTCACAACTTTTTCTTTGCTCACTAACTAGCTCTGGGTAAATTTTACTTTGTGCTTTTGTCTGTATTTGAGGTGGCTTAGATGTAGGGGAAACAAATCCAATAGTAGATGTTCGAGATGTCTTTTCACTACTAGAGGTTTTAGGAGATTGACAGTTATAAATAGAGGCTGATGGTCTTGAGGATGATGTAGAGGATGATCGGAAATCTTTACTAGGTGTTGTGGAAGAGGAAGTCACTGATGGAGTTGAGACAATACACGATTGTTGAGAGTGAGCAGTGTTACTTGCAGAACTTGAATATGACTTACTTCCAGCATAGTCCTGCTGTGACGACAGTTGACCACTTTTTGAACCACTTGTACTGTATGAATTATCAGTCTGATTTCCAAAATTTGAAGGAGATTGAAAAAATGTTGACGATGATGTTGAGGAGGCTGGTTGTTTCGATGAAGTTGCTGGCGAACCTGACCTATTTGTTTGTTTACTACTTGATATTTGAGAATTGAGATGATTGTTAAGAGTTTGTGCAGCAGCAAAGTGAGCATTAAAATTTTCATATGTTGCTGATGATTTTGTTGTGGCAGGACTTGGTGATGAGGGCACAACACTTTCATGAGGTAGAATGCCAAATGGGCTAGGTAGTTGATTATTTCCTTGCCAACTTAAACCACTTGTACTACCAGGAGTTGAGGGTTGATCAAAAAATGACGATCCTTGTGCAGCTAATGTTTGATGTGAATAATTTTCTCGTAATGATGATATCTCTGTTTCTACAGAAGATTGTTTTGATGCCACAGCTGCTTGAGCTTGTGCAATCACTTGACGATGTTGTGCTTGAAGTGATGAACTATAATGTGCAGGTTTTGGGTTTGCATGATGAAACAATGGTGAAAACACTGCATCATATCCCACAGCAGGTGGGGAGAGAAATCCACCAGGGTTAAAAGGAGATGCAGTTGAAGATCCTAATTGGCCTGCTAATGATGCTGTAGTGTGAGCAGCTTGAAGAAGTAATTGGCTTGTTGTTGAAGGCACAGATTGACTTCCAAGCCCAGTACTGCCACTTGTTAGATGGTGATGAAAGTCTCCACTTGCAGCACCCGCTTGTACCCCTGCTAGCCGATTGTACGAAGCATATGCTGACCATGGTCCTACTGGATCCATTACCACCTCCGTGTTGCTTTGTTTTGTGATAATTTACGTAAGTTGTCAACAGAAGTCCGCACTTTCATCCATAGTTTTATATACACATATGTTATATATTTAGTACCACTAAATTGGAGCACTTGAAATCATTCTTAATACGTTAATAATTTCTTCTCGCATACAGAGAGTGCTCCTGAAAACAAAAAAAAACAAGCATTAACTTTAAGATAATTTTTAGTCTTATTGGAGATAATTATTATGTTAAAGGAATTATTTACTAACTACAAATACTATGTATATTAATTAAATTATTGTAACAGTTTAAAAAAACAAGAAATTTATTTTTGATACAAACAAAGTAAAATAAAAATAATGCGCCGCTCCGACATAATAGCGTCAATGTGTTTGAACAATACAAAAGTTAGGCCCTGGAATTTGTAATACGGCACAGGCATTATTGGATATGAACATACCATTGCATTAATTTGGAATAACCATTTATCAATGTGGTTTCAGAGGACGCTCACACGACAGATAACATCATAAATATGGCCTCGACTTCGAGTGCTGGTTGCGACGGGTTTTGTCTATTGTGAAATTAACGACCACTAAAATATTTTTTGAATAACACTCAACTGATCACTTTATAATGCACACTATGTAACAACTCTTTAATTCCTTAGTTAGTTTTAATATTGCTTTAGGGAAGCAGTTACTTTATTTACAAGTTAAAATACGACAACGTTTCGCCTTTCACATTAATCGCCGCCATCTTACATGTCGAATGTCGAACGAACGACCGCACAACAAGCGGTGGCTAGCGCCATCTATAATCTATTTTAACAATATTTTTTTTAGCCTGTGAATTTTCAGTTGTTTTAAAATTTATAAATTTATTTTACTTTTCTTACTAATAACAAGTTTAAGTAAAGAGTAAATTTAATATTGATATATAGAAAAACAAAATATAAAAGGCAACAGATTTTTATAGAGTTGTTGATTCTGTGTCACAGATACATGCAGTAGGGATGTCATTTCCATCAATTTCAACGCATCAAAAAATCGTTGTTGATCACTCGATTTTTTAGGTCAATTACTGATTTTGTCATTTACAATTGTTTAATTGCGATGTACGTAAAATTCATTTAAATGCATATATATATATATATATATATATATATATATGATAAGACGTGAAAATATAAAAATAAGATTGGTTTCATTTTGAAAGCGTAACCTTTATCTCTTCTAATTGAAACTATTACTGCTTCTAAACACAAACACTACTGCTTGTTACTACCACTACGTACTACTACTTTTTCATATTTTATTACAAACTACCAATGATTGTAAATAAATAAAATGAAAAAAGGAATTAAATATTTAATAACAAAATTGGCGGCGGTTCTTAGGCGCATAAAAACTCACACAATATGTACGTACTCACACAATATATACATACATACATATCTACACGTTTTATCCCTAGCGGGGTAGTCAGAGAGAACGGAGCTCCAAACGCTGCGGTCCCTGCATACCTCTTTCGCCTCGTCCACTGTCATTAACTTCTTCATGCATGCTCTCCGGGGAGTCCTCATGCTTTTTACGTGACCTTCCTCCAGTATCTTCGATACTGTGTTTTCGAAAGTCAACCGAGGTCTCCCCTTACCTCTCTTACCACACACTTTTCCATCATATATCTTTTTTACCATTCTTTCGTCACTCATTCTTTCGACGTGCCCAAACCACCTGAGCACGTTCTTTTTCATTCTTACTGTGACATCCTCGCTGGTACCTACCACCCTGTGTACCTCTTCGTTGCGGATTCGGTCGCTAAGCTGACTCCGCATATCCTTCGAAGAGATCGCATCTCCACAGCATTCATCTTTCTTTCTTTCTTCTTCTTTAATACCCACGTTTCACTGCCATATAACAACGTCGGAACCAAAACTGCATTGTGTACGGCCAAACGTGCAGCGACGCTGACGTTCTGCCGTCTCAACAACGCAGCTAAGGCACCGTTCATTCTGTTATCGGCAGCAACACGTCTTTCCACATCCATTTCATATCTACCATACTCTACTTAACATACTTCACAAGTATACTACTTTATTCACTTGTTCTAATAATTTTCCATTCACGAAAATCTTGCAATCTGTCCTTTCCTCGTCTCTTTCAAATACCAGAACTTTTGTCTTACTTGCATTCATTTGATCATCTCGGCAGTAACTCCATCCGCTCTCGCAGATTTACCACATTTCAAGCTTCCTATTGCACTCTCAACTTCTTTTATACTGATTTCGCCATCTACTACATCAAGACTCAGCATGTCGCTGTTACTTGAGGCAGAAGCGTCATCACATTCATACATCTCCTTGTAGAATTCCGCCCATCGTTGCAAAATCTGTTTGTGAATATCTCACCGTCCTTCGAAAGCACCCCTTTCATCCTAAAGGTTGACGAACAACTCCGTGGATCACTATCTTCTCGCCAGAAAAGCTTCGTGTTATCCCGGAAGTTGCTCGTCAACCTCTCATCTCTTTTACTCTCGGTTATTTCACGCTTCATCTTTATCAGTGCTTTCGTTTGGTGCTTTTGCAGCTTATACTCTTTCTTTTTAATCTCTCTCATACTTTTATTCTTACTTGAGGCTTTATAATCCTGCCATGCCTTTTTCTTTCTTTCTACAGCGTCTTTCACTTCATCATCCCACCATTCGTCACGCTTTTTACTAAAGCCTCTTTTCATTGTACCACATACCTCTGTCGCAGCTTCCACCATGCGGTTCCTAAGGTTTACACAATATATGTAGGTACCTTTATAAGGATATATGGTTAGGTAGCGCGTGGACGTTATAAGCGGTTTGAGTCCTCTTACAATAATCTTGTATAAATACTATTTTCTTTTTAGTGCAGAATAACATTCAAAAACATATTTAAATATTCACATAACTGTTTCTCAGCCACGCACTCAGCCTAACATAACTAATATATCTGAATGTGAAACTTATAGTTATAGAATAACATTTTCTTGTACATATGATATTCCTCCGAATTTTATTTCATTTTTTTTATGATAAGCACCAAGTAGAAGCTACTTAGCACTCCATGGATAGACCATGCTTGTGCCAGGCTCATCGAGTAAGGGGAGTTCAGAGCTGTGTCTGGGACTTGCCATGGAAGTGTAGACTTAAGGAGTGAATGAAGTATGTATTTAGATTCACATGTATTTCTAGAATGTACTTCAAAAACAGTAGGAAAGTGGGGGAATTGGGAACACTTAACTTAAATTGTAAAAACAACGGTTTTTTACATATAAAAAATAATCAACTTTTATTTAGACTTATATTTTACTTATTTATCTTCTTATAACCGATAGAAAATATCTTAAAAATCAACTGTTTATAAAGAATACTAATGAAAACAAAAAAACATTGTCGTTCCTTTTTACCCGGCATCCTATGTGGTAATTGGAAACAGCCTGCGAGGAAAATGAGAACGGTATGGGGTAAAGAGAAATAACGTAACAAACAGGTGCAACTAAATTATATTTACCTTCCGTAACAAAAATCACACACGTAACCTTTGCTGGTCTCACCTATAGTGCATTGCTTGTGGATCAAAAGCTTACAAACGTTATCGCCGTTGCGATCATGTCGTTATTACAGCCAGCAATAAGTATCAGCTATGGGTTATTACAGCCTTTAATCAGCAATCTTTTTCTTTTAAATATAAACATGGGAGGGACATATACCACTAGCGCTAACGGCATACACTACAGATGTCGTGACACCACGTTCTCCGCTTGTAGCTTTTCCTATTTGCTGAACACCTTTTGGAGCAGAAATCTTGTATTTTTTTAGAACAGTGTTTATTCCGGTCTCATCAACATTAAAAATACGGTGACCAGGTATATTGTGCTTAGCTTGGATCATTTTCAGTTGGTCAAAAAACAAGTTTACTTCATTAGCGTTAAGAGCTCTTATTCGGTTAAGAGAAGTAGCTACTGGCATACGTAAGCTGTCATCATCATGGCTGGTCATGAATCCGCAATACCAATGTTTTTCTGCTAGCTGCGTCGTTTTGTTAAAATCATGTTTCATTGGCCTCAGCAAAACGAAGAGCAATTGAGTGTTATGCCATGAAACGACAACTCGCAACATTGAATAATGTATTTTACAAGTTGTTGTTCTTGCTCATAATTTAATACTGCATATCTTCCTCTTTTTGGTGTCTTGACTATGGTTTCTTTTAACTGTTTAAACAAAGTTGTTCTAGTTACTGAAAATTGAGTAGCTTCTTTGCCAACGTGAGTCTTTTGTTCATAACTTCTTCAATTGCGGCGAAGATCGTCGATTGAGTAACTTCTCTCTTTATTTGGAATATATTTTCTAGCCGTCTAAAATATAACATCAAACATATTAAAATTATTACATTGATCATATAAAAGCAACACTAGATTAATTTCATTATTGTGCGGGTAATTGGGAACATTCCTAATTACCCGCCACCTACTGTTCCTAATTAACCGCGGGCGACAGTTTCAATCAAAATGGTCGCCACATTCGATAACCTTTTTAATGTATTTAACGACGTCCATACAATAAACTTACAAAATATAGATTCATTGCACTCAGAAGTATGACATTTACATCTGTTGAAAGAGAGCACAAAAATTATAACAAAAAATGTTTGGCTTACCGTGACTAGATGCGTGCGGCATTCTACTTCCACTTTCACTCGTGTATTGAAGGACACGGGGTTCGTAACTTGAATAGGTGTGAGATGGAATAGTAAGGATACAAGTGTGACTTATTAACGTGTTCCCAATTACCCGCCGTTCCCAATTCCCCCACTTTCTCCTAGTAGTGAAATATTGTCATATTGGGGTAGAAAGAGGGAGGAGTATGGGCTTAATAATTTTCGAATTTTTCCTTATGGTTATACTATAAGGTTTATCTTATGGCCAAATTTCATTACTCAACGGAAAGTTTCCTGTAAGTTTTGATTTCTCGGAGATCAAAAAAAGCATATGGTATTAATTATATCGAATTTATGTTGTCAATTTATTTGTTATAGGAACTAACCAAAGATTAAATTTAGGTAAATAAACAAGGGCGACCTGGGGCCTAAATCCTGGCATCAAGAGATTTATTTGATAGTTGTGGAAACCATAATGACTGAATGAGTAAGTGTTTTGTTTCAATCAACTAACATGCTGATAATCCTGAATATTCTTAATATTCTCTTAATATTCTTCAGCAAGGCTTCGCCTAAGACATCTGCAGATCAGTCTAAGCTTCATGTCTTAGTTAGAGTGACAAAAAATAGCGTACAGTACTCACATAGAAGCACTAAGAAGTGACTCTAGATTAGTACTAAATATGGAAATCCGAATTCAAGCCTTCCGTCACAAAGGTTGTAAAACAGAACATAGAGATCATAGATGAAAGAAGAAAAATTAAACTGTCCTGGCTAGCAACACACGTGCAGTAGTAGGTAAAGACTACAAATGAAAAAATCTCTTCAGAGTTATGTTACTTGCTTTTAACTTTTTTAAAAAACTGAAAATTGTAATTTTTTATGCAATATTTTATGTGGGCTACCTAAAAGTAGTAACTCACGAGCGGTAAACACTCGTATAAAAAAAGCCTAATAATTCTGGAATAAAAATTAGTCTATATATTGCTTCACAACCTTCTCTATGTTCTATTGAATATTCCATATAAATTTTGAATTTTAAATTTTATTCCATTGTTCCCGAAATTAGCCCGGTATTAGTGACGTAACAACAACTAAATATTCCAAAAAACCGTTTTAAAATATCTAAGACAGACTATGTCATTACTACCTCTTCGTACTACATTTTCTTCATATTTAATTACAAATAACGGACAAGTTTCCGTTATTCAAGGTTTGATGACTTTTTACCAATCTTCAAGTTTACTTACTCATAGAAAGTCAATAAGAGATTCAAAAGAACTTTAGGAGTCCTTTTATACTTACTTCACTCATATTGTACCTATATGTGGTATATAGGTACCTCGCTTTCCATCCGAATTTTACGACATTGCGTTACGCTTTTAGAGGAGAGCTCAACTTTGGAAATAATACTCCAGTTTAGTGGTTGAAGGAAGGAATAATTTATTTTCAAAATGTGCCAGTATATATACAAAAATCTAAGTAAAATTGTCCAATAGGAAAACGGTTTATAAAACAATAAAAATAATTGGATAAAAATATTGCTTCGGATGCTGACGTCACGAGCCAAGCTGCGCGCGCATCCATCTCGCGTCGAGCTGCGCGCGCATCTTGCCGAGTCGCCTACGCTGACGCGATACTATAAATATTGCCCCACGCGTGGCGTCGAATATTTTGCTCAAGCGCCGCGCGGAGAGAGGATGTCTGCACCGAAGATCGCCTGTCAACTCGTCGTGTGATGTAAAGAATAAATATGAGAAGATGCTCGCAGATGAAAATAAAAACAGTTCTTTTCAGAACTATACGCTTCGTGTTTTAATTGACTATGACGTTAATAAACGTAACAAAACAGTCCTTTTCGGGACTAATCTCGTTTCGATGACGTCACTAGTGGCGGCATACAGTTTTATCAGACAGACGTTGCTTCTGTGGCATGCACATCTTGTTTCACAGGACGTCTTACAAAGTGCTGCTACAGGAGTCCCCCTCAAGTGAAACGTACCGGCAGTTTGATGTTGCGGCCTGATTTTGATGTTTTGATGTTGACAGGCTGTGACGTCACGGTGTTCGATGCGTTAGGTATCTCTGGTAGCTGGTTTTCTAAGGTAACGGTTTTCTTGTGGTAAGGTAAGGTAATGGTTTCCTTGAGGTTGGTATCTTGAATGAGGTTATTTGGTTCTTCCTGTTCTTGTAGTACATATGCAGGTTTTAAACGGTCGATCGATATGTTTGTTTGACGATCGGGTAATTGAATTGTAAAAACCTTATCAGATCTATTGATGACTCGATAGGGACCTTCATATGTGTTTGAATGGCGTTCGTAGCGCGTCGACACGAATAAACACATGACGCATGTACGTAGGTCTTGATGCACAAAGATGTGTTTATTATTTCGATGAGTTTCGAACGGCTGAGGCTTATATTGAGCGATATTCGCGCGTAATTTTTCGACGTACGTACTATCCATCGTAGATGTAGGTATAGATGCGCTTGCGACAAAAAAGTCGCCGGGCAATCGTAGGTTATAGCCGTAGGTAAGCTCAGCTTTTTTTTTTTTTTTTTTTTTTTTTTTTTTTTTTTTTTTGTCGCTGGGAAAAAATGCCATTACGCATCCCCTTCCCGTCGGGGGACGGGAGAGGGGTATGTGGGACTCCCGGTAAAGGCGTTCCCGGTATACCCACTAAAAATACCCAGCGGCGCTCCGACCTCACCTGCGTGGAGAGGGCCTGGGAGTCCAAAGCGTCCAGGCCCCCGCCGGTGACTGCCCGCCCTACGGCAGGCCCCTCAGACCCCCCCTAGTGGGGAGGGGTCGTTACAATGGCCGGAGTGCACGGCCATTGTGGCCCGACGAGTGGGGTGATCCTGGAAATGCAGGCGGTGGCGCCCCCGCGCCTGTCGCCTGCGGATCACCCCCAGGGGCGGAGGGCGACGGACGTTGTGTCCGCCGTCTTCTGCCCCTTCTTCGTCTGCGGAGCGGCGCCGCGAGAGGGTCATCCTCCCGCGTGCGCTCCGCCGCCTCCTTCTGTGACCTTACGTCCTCACAGAAGGAGGCTACCGCCGCCCATGCCTCCTCCCCGCTCAGCATGGCGGCGACCACGCTGGGGAGCGTGAGGTCGGCCCCGACTACTGTCACCAGGGCGCGGCGAGGTTCGGACCACGATGGGCACACCTCCAAGGTGTGCTCCGCCGTATCCACCGCCGCCTCGCAGTGGTGGCACGCTGGAGACTCCTCCCTCCCGATCCGGTGCAGGTACGATCCGAAGCAACCATGCCCGGACAGCACCTGCACAAGACGCAGGGAGAGGGAGCCGTGCCGCCGATCGAGCCAATCGCCCAGGACGGGCCCGATGGCGTCCAGCAGCCGACGACCGAACGCCGCGGAGGTGAGGTCCTCCGCCCACTGCCGAGTGACGGCGTCCCTCAGCTCCCGGCGGATTTCCTCCCGCTCCCCCGGATCCGGACGACGGTTCAGTGCCCTCTGACCCGCCGTCCACTCGTACATTCTGGCGAGCACCCAAGCCTCCAGCTCCCAAGGATGGGTGCCCGCCAGAACGCACGCCGCCGCAAAACTCACTGTGCGGTACGCCCTAGCCACCCGCTGTGCAATGGCCCTTTGTGGCCTGCGGATGGCAGCGGCGTTCTCCCTTCGGCACAGTGAGTCCGCCCATATGGGAGCCCCGTACAGGGCCATACTCTTCAGGATGCCGGCGTATAGACGCCGGCATCGATCGCCGGGGCTCCCCACGTTCGGGAGGAGCCACGAGAGGGCGCCCGCTGTTTTCAGCAGGCGCGTCGACAGCCCGACAAAGTGAGCGCCGAAGCGCCACTTACTGTCGAGCACCAGGCCCAGATATTTCATCTGGGCCTGCACCTCAACGCGGGCACCCTCAACGTGTATATGGGCGTCGGGCGGTTGGCGCTGCCGAGGCCCACGGAAAAATACGGCCTCGGTCTTGTGCAGCGCCACCTTCAGCCCTAGGCGGGAGATTCGGTCCACCACTAGCGAACCTCCCGCCGAGGCCAAGCTGGCCGCCTCCCCGAAATTCCTCCCCCTGGCAGTGAGGAGGGTGTCATCTGCATAGCAGATGACAGACGTACCACGGGGGAGATTTCCCCGCAAGAGCCAGTCGAATCCGATGTTCCACAGGAGCGGTCCTAGAACAGAACCCTGTGGAACACCGGACTCGACGCAGTATCTGCGGAGCTCGCCCGACCTGTTGGTTAGGCGGACTGTCCGATCGCTCAGATAGTCCGCCAACAGACCCCGCAGATACTGGGGCACCCCGTGAAAACGGAGCGCCTCTAGCACGGTGGAGTGGGGAATGGAGTTGAAGGCGTTGACTATGTCGCACGACACAGCCAACACTCCATCCCCCGCGGCCATCGCCTCCTTCACCCCGTCCCTGAGTCGGGCCAGGGCGTCCACCGTCGAACGCTCAGCTCGAAAACCGAACTGAGCGTCCGCTAGGTCCGGGCCAATTGTGCGCAGGTGGCAGTTGACGCGGGCGGCGAGGATCCTCTCGAACATTTTTCCGACCTCATCGAGCAAAACGATGGGTCGGTATGCCGAGGGGGAGTCCGCCGGCCGCCCCTCCTTCCGAAGAAGGCACAATTGGCCCTCCTTCCATGGCTTCGGGAACCTCTCGCGCGTCAGACACGCGCTGAAGAGGTCCCGAAGCCTCCCTCCCATCTGGGAGGCGGCGATGGCCACAACTCGTGCGGGGACGCCGTCCGGACCTGGAGCCGTCTTCTTGGCCCGGAGGCAGAGAGCTGCCATCTCCATCTCGTCCTCCGTCACCGGGGGGACCTCCTCGGCCGATGGAGCCGCCACCAGAGGGGCGCTCATTACTGGTGGGGTGAAGTTGTCCCTGCGCGGAAACAGGGACTGGACCACCCCATCCAGGAGCACCGGCTCGAGGGTCTCGGCGACTGGGGGACCGCACGGACGCAGCTTCTTGCGTGCCGTCTTGTACGGCCTCCCAAATGGGTCAATGTCGAGACCCTCCAACATTTCCCCCCTCGCGCTACCCTGAGACTCGGCCATTCGCGTCGTCAGGGTAGCCTTCGCCTCTATGTAGGCAGCATAGAGGCGGCCCTCGTTTTCGAGGTCGCGACGACTCCGCCGCCGGCTCCTTGTGTAGGCCCTCCTGGTGGCCACACAGGCGGCCCGTAGATCCGCCAACTCCTCCGACCACCAGTACACGGCGCGTTTAGGAGGAGGCCGGTGAGACCGAGGCATGCTTGAGTTGCACACCTCGGTCAAGGAGTCCCTCAGACGGACTGCCGTGGCGTCCACGTCCCGGCCGTCGACAGGAGGCGACAGCCAGTCCTGCACGAAAGCCGCCTCCTTGGCGGCCTCCCGGTCTAGGCGGGTGAGCGCCCACCGCGGACAGTGCGACTGACCCGCGCGGCCCCCCCGGGAGCCCTGTGTGGAGACATCGACCCGCACGTATCGGTGGTCCGACAGCGTCTCCACCAGCTCCACCCGCCAGTCCACAATGCGGGCCGCCAAAGAAGGGGAGGCGAAGGCGAGGTCCACGATGGACCCCCCCTCTCGCCGCACGCACGTGAGGACTGCGCCCCTGTTGAGGAGGGACAGACCGGACGAAACGGACCAGACCTCCAGCTCGCGACCTCGGGCATCGGTGGTTTGGTTAAACAAAACAACAGACTTGGCGTTAAAATCGCCCACCACCAGCACCCTACGCTGCACCACTCTGCCAACCACCATGGCTAGGACTTCGAGAAAGCTCTCGAAGTCCGTGAGAGGGCGGTTTGGGGAGATGTACACCCCAATGAGGGCCACGTCACCCCACGCGGCGGCCACGTATCCCGGTCCCCTCTCTAAGAGCGAGAGGGGAGGGGAGTCTGTGGAAGACCGCGCTACCAATGCTACCGAGCCGTTGTCGTCTCCCAGCCAGCTGCTGGGGACAGAATACGGCTCGGCAACAACCGCCACGTCCACCAACCATTCTGCAAAGGTTTGGACCAGTAGATCCTGGGCCGCTCTGCAGTGGTTGATGTTCGCCTGGAGAATACGATGGGCTCCGTTCATTCGGTGTTCATCGCATTCCCCTCGGTGGCCGGCGCGGTAACTGGTGTTTCGGCGGCGGCGGCAGCGGCAGGACGCGCCTGTGCTTTTCCCTTCTTAGGTGGCGGGCAGCATTTCCTGCCCGTCATGACGTGGTCAGCTGGACGACCACTGGCAGCACATACTGCGCAGCGCGGAGTCGTAGCCTTGCAGCTGGCCGACTTATGTCCCTCTTGGCCGCAACGGAAGCACAGTTCCGTGCGCTCGGCAGTGGAGGGACAGAGAGCCCGGGTGTGGCCAATGCCGAAGCACTTGAAGCAGCGCATCGGCCTGTCCTCAAGTGCCCGGACCCCTCCCGAGCTAAGCCCGACCGAGAGGCGACCCTTAGCCAGGACCGCCTTGGCTGCTACGACAGGGCACTCCACCTGCATGGAGCCCATACCTCCGCGGCCGAGTCTAATAGCCCGGCCTTTGATAGCTGTTACGGCGCAGCCCCCCGCCGCCGCTATCGCAGCCACCACCTCCTCTTGAGTGACCGAGTCATCGAGGTCGGTCACCTCAAGAGCCACGCATTTGACAGGCCTGGCGACTTTGGCCGTGTCAGCGACAGCCTCTTTGAGCTTGGAAGCAAAGAGGTCTGCCTTGGTGCCGCCCTGAGACCCGGAGAACTCGAAAATACGAGCCCCCGTTTGGGTCTTCCGGCACGTGACTCTGCCCGCCCCCAGTTGTGCAGGGTCGATGCTCGTACGAGCCCGCCGAAGTACGGACTCGTACGTCTCTCCGCGTTCCGCTGCCTCTGTAGTCAGCGTGACCACGACGGCAGCGGTCTTAGGAGGAGCGAGCTTCCTCCTCTTGTCGGCCGCAGGCTGGCTGGCCTTAGGCTGGGCTGCAGGGGGCTTAGGGGCCGACTTCTTGCCCTTCCGCTTCCTCGGTACCACCTTTGTCCAAGGCGCATTGGAAGGGGTGGTGGAGGGCAGAAGCGGGTCTTCCCTCTCGACGACCTCAGGTGCCGTCTGGGTCGTCGGGGCGGCTGTAGTGGCCTTTTTGCCCTTGCCTTATCCTTTGCCCTTAGGTTGCTCCCTGAGGGCTGTGGTCACTGGGGGACACGGTGCGGTAGGCATCGCCTTGTCCGCCGCGAGAGGAGGGCGAAGCCGCTTCTCCGGCAGGAGCCGGTCCTCTATGGCCGCGAAACAGGTCCTGATGAAGGCCCTCTCCTCCGTGACGACCTTGCGGATGATATCCTCAAGGTTGGAGGGGAGAGGTGCCGTAGCAGGACCTTCTGCGACCGCCTCTGGTCGAGCCATGAGCTCGGCTACACGGGCGTGCAGCCCGGAGACCTCCTTTTGCAGGCGATCCACCTTCGCCTGCAGTTGCCGCGTCTCGTCAGAGGTGGTGCGATGCGCCAGCTCCTTGACGATGCCGAGCAAACTCGCTGCCCGGCATTTCAGGGCCTTTTGGAAGGTCCCCTTCAGGTTGGAGGACTTGGATGCCACCTCCAAGATCTCCAACTGGTCCTCCAGTGCCATGCGCTCCATTTCCTCTACGGAGTGGTCCGCGTAGAGGACGCTGGAGGCGCCGTAGCCGGCCTTCGCCCTGGCGGTCCGCGCCTGCTTCTCTTTCGAGGCGATCCTCTCCTCAAAGTCCGTCTGGACGACGACCCGCTTGGCGGGCTGCTCCGCAGTATCCGGAGATTCTCCGGAGCTTCGCCTGAAGAGGGCCCTCTTTCTCGACTGGCGGCTTGTGGAGCCGCAGTTCGAGCCACTCCTTATGGACTCCACGTCGGAATAGTCCGACCCGAAGTCGCTCCCTCTAGCCAGGCTGGCCACAGATGCAGCGCGGCTGGTTCCCGATGCCGAAGCATCGCGGGACATGGGTTGGCCCTGAGAAGGGCCTTTGGGTTGGCCCTGAGAAGGGCCTTTTGGTTGGCCCTGAGAAGGGCCTTTTGGTTGGCCCTGAGAAGGGCCTTTTGGTTGGCCCTGAGAAGGGCCTTTTGGGAGAAAACGCCCGGAGGCGTCCCTCAACTGTTTGGACATTGCTGTCCCAACAAAATCGAAACAGACACACAAAGAGAAAGTTTCGATAAGCAGTGTTCGTTTGCCGTTAGCCTGCCACTCCGTTACGGTGGTCAGGCTACGTTGCCCAGGGGTTACTACGAGGAAGTCAACACTGCGGGGAACCCCCAGGTAAGCTCAGCTGTGCTAACGCCGGTATCGGTGCGTAGTGCGGCTCGCAGTCCTAATAGTACTGTAGCGAGTTCATTGCTCCACGAACTCGTGTTCGATAACTTCGCTCGCAGTGCAGTCTTCAATGTACGATGCCATCGTTCGACAATTCCGTTACTTTGCGGGTGATATGGCGTAGTACGGGTTTTGTTTATTCCGAGAATTTTCATAAGGTCATTGAACAGGTGCCCTTCGAACTGTCGGCCTTGATCGCTTGTTAGTGTGGCGGGACATCCGAATCTTGCTATCCAGTGATTATAGACGACTTCTGCGACTGTCTCAGCTGATATGTCGGCGGTAGGTATAGCTTCGGGCCAGCGGGTTTGTCTGTCTATCATTGTTATTAGATAGCGATGTCCTTGAGCTGTAGTAGGAAGCGGTCCGACTATATCGATGTGTATGTGTTGAAAATCGGTCGCTTGGCGGGAATGCTTCTATGTGGCTTGACGTGTGACGTTGTATTTTGCTTTTTTGACAATTAATACAACTTTTTGTCCATTGAGCGATGTCAGAGTTCATTGAAGGCCAAAAGAATTTTTTTGTAAGTAGCTTGCGCGTTGTTCGCGTTCCGGGATGACTTATATTATGTACGCTGTTAAAAACTTCTCTTCGGTGTTGTTGTGGTATATAAGGTCGAATATAAGATGTAGATGTTTCACAATATATTTCGCTGTTGGTGTTCGGTATATTTATTTTCTTGAAGGATAGATTATTTTGTTGTAATAATTGTTGAATATTGCTGTCTCTTTCTTGAGCGTTCGCTATGTCGCTGTAGTTTATTGTAGACGGGCAGGCTATAGATTCGATTCTGCTTAAAGCGTCTGCGACGATGTTATTTTTCCCGCTTATGTGACGTATGTCGGTGGTGAATTCGCTTATGTATAACAGCTGTCTTGTTCGACGCGGAGTTTCGTTTGATGTTTGCGTCTTGTTCATAGCGAATGTAAGCGGTTTATGATCTGTGAATATTATTATTTGTCGTCCTTCGAATATCTTACGAAAATGTTTAACAGCCATATACATTGATAAAAGTTCTCTGTCGTATGTAGAATATTTCTTTTGTGTGTCTGAAAATTTCTTTGAGAAGTAAGCGATAGGTTGCCATTTTTCTTCGATATATTGTTGTAGTACGGCTCCTGCGGCTGTATCGGATGCGTCACAGAATATCGCGAGAGTAGCTTGATGTGATGGGTGAGCGAGTAAAGTGGCGTCGGTTATGCTCTTTTTACACGCTTCGAAGGCTTGCGTTGCTTCGTCGGTCCATTGTATTATTGTTTTATCGCGCTTTTTAACATTGTGTAGGTATGAATTTAAGGGAGCTTGTATTGTTGCTGCGTTCGGTATGTGGTCACGGTAGAAGTTAAGCATACCGAGAAATCTTCTTAGCTCTTCTATGGTTTTTGGTTTAGAGTAGTCAACTATTGCTTTTACTTTTTCTTCAGGTGGTTGAATTCCCTCTTTATTAACGATGTAACCGAGAAATTTGACTTGAGACTGGCCTAGGTTGCATTTGGCGGGGTTAATTGTAATTCCATTCTCTTCGAGTCTTCGCAAAACGGTTCTAAGATGTTCTTTATGTTCTGTTTTGTTTGATGAAGCGATGAGTACGTCGTCGATGAACGGAAATACGTAGTCTAATCCTCGGAGTACTTGATGTATGAAGCGTTGGAATGTTTGACCGGCGTTTTTTAAGCCGGGACACATTCGTGGAAATTCGAATAAACCCATAGGTGTTATAATAGCGGTTTTTTCGATATCCTCTTCCCTGACGCTAAGTTGTTGGTAGGCTCGGTTAAGATCGATCGTCGAAAAAAATTGTTTTCCCGCATAGATGATAAGTGAAGTCCTTGACTCGCGGTACCGGGTAGCGATCGGGTTTTGTAATCGCGTTTAGTCTGCGGTAATCGCCGCATACTCGTATGTCGCCGTTTTTCTTAGGCACGATATGTAGTGGCGATGACCACGGGCTTTTACTCGGTCTGCAGAGTCCTTGTTGCATCATGTTTTCGAATTCCTTTTTCACGTTTTCGTATCGATGTGGCGGGATCGGTCGAGCACGACAGTGTATAGGCGGGCCTTGCGTTTCGATATAATGTTCGACGTTAATTTTAGGTTGAAGTTGCATTGCGGTTAGTCTTGTAGTGCCGGGAAATTCTGCTAATATTTCGTGGTAAGCGTTATGAATATCTATGCTTCGTACTGTAGGCGTATTTGTTGATGTTATAGGAGCGTTGATTTTGAGATTTGTAACTGCATCAATTAATCTTCGATTTTTTAAATCAACAATGAGTTGGTGGTGGTTTAGAAAGTCGGCTCCTAGTATAGGTTTTGACACGTCGGCAACGATGAACTTCCATTTATACGGACGTCGTAGGTTGAGGTCAAGTTCGAGTGTTTTTTCGCCGTATGTAGATATAGTTGTATTGTTCGCTGCATAGAGTTTGAAAGGTAACGGCGTTGTGTTCTGGCCTTGCTTTCTTGGTAGAACGGATATATTTGCCCCGGTATCTACTAAGAAAGATAGTTTCGTCTTCTTGTCGGTTACGAATAGGCGGTATGAAGTAGTGGGAACGCCGGATTCCGCCGCAGCCAACGTTCGATCTAGTTTTCCGACTGTTTTTTGTAGCTACAGGGTGTTGTGCAGCGTCTCGCTTGACTACCGAAGCGACGGTGGTAGTAGCAGTAGGGTGACGATGAATCTTCGCGAGTGCGGGATCGAGACGAGCTACGGTGGCGGGATAGAAAACGTTGTCGGGGATAATTATATGGTGGTCTTGTAGTCGGTCTTGCTTTTAGTTCTGCGATTTCTAGAGACAATTTTCGTATTTCGTTTATTAAAAATTGAGAGTCGGCTTGATTTGTTGACGGCGTCGGCGGTTGTATGGTAGTTGATTGTGTTGAAACGGCAGCGATTTCCTGTGTCTGTTCGATCATTTTGTCGGCGAGTAATGCTAGCTCTTCCAGGGTAGTTTTAGAGCTAAATGTCTCGCTAACGGCGAGGACAGAGCGGACGTGTGCTGGTAGAAGTTTTGTCCACATCATACGTAGCGTTGAGTCCGAGACCTTATCCCTAGCGAGGTTTCGCATGCGTCGGAGTAGTTGTGTGGGCTTCTGGTCTCCGAGTTCCATCTCAGCGAGTAGCTTTTGAAATTGCCGACTGTCAGATTCCTCGTAGACGGAGATGAGTCGCTCCTTGATGGCCTGATATTGTTGTTCCTTCGGGACGTTAAATAAGATATCGGATATTTGTTCGATGTCGGGCTTCTCGAGCTGTACGAGGACCATCTGGGTGAGTTGAGTCTGGCTCCTCTTTAACTCCTCTGTTGCGGCTTCAAAGCTAAGGTACCAGAGCCGTGGGTTTTCGCGCCAAAAAGGTGGTATGCGCATTAACAGCGCTATACTCGAGACTTCTGGGGCTGATGTGCTTGCGAAAGCTTGTGGCAGGGCTTGGTTCTTGTCTTCCATGGCGTCGGAAATTCCTCGAGCAGGGATTTGATCTAGCAGAAATTATTTCAGAAATTAATGCAGAAATAATTCTGTAGGTAGCCGGGCAAGGATTCTTCTTGATTCCTTCTCTTTTTCTTCTTTGTTCTTTGGGGTCACCACTTTAGAGGAGAGCTCAACTTTGGAAATAATACTCCAGTTTAGTGGTTGAAGGAAGGAATAATTTATTTTCAAAATGTGCCAGTATATATACAAAAATCTAAGTAAAATTGTCCAATAGGAAAACGGTTTATAAAACAATAAAAATAATTGGATAAAAATATTGCTTCGGATGCTGACGTCACGAGCCAAGCTGCGCGCGCATCCATCTCGCGTCGAGCTGCGCGCGCATCTTGCCGAGTCGCCTACGCTGACGCGATACTATAAATATTGCCCCACGCGTGGCGTCGAATATTTTGCTCAAGCGCCGCGCGGAGAGAGGATGTCTGCACCGAAGATCGCCTGTCAACTCGTCGTGTGATGTAAAGAATAAATATGAGAAGATGCTCGCAGATGAAAATAAAAACAGTTCTTTTCAGAACTATACGCTTCGTGTTTTAATTGACTATGACGTTAATAAACGTAACAAAACAGTCCTTTTCGGGACTAATCTCGTTTCGATGACGTCACTAGTGGCGGCATACAGTTTTATCAGACAGACGTTGCTTCTGTGGCATGCACATCTTGTTTCACAGGACGTCTTACAAAGTGCTGCTACACGCTGATCGCGAAGTCGTCAAATAAAAATATCGACTATTATGCGGGTACTGAGAGTTTTATACCTATTTTATGATTCTAATTTGCAGAGGAAAACATAAAAATTATCCTCCCATTCTGTATGAACTACAAATAAAAGTTTCCTCTATGTTGTAAATGACCAACTTTGAAATATTTATCCCACTCCCGTCAAATTTCTCAACCTTTATTTTTTTAATTCCATTACGGATTAGGTGGCCCTAGTGAATTCCAGAACGGGGTATGTTGGACTCGGGGCGGAAGAAGGCACGCTGCGTATGGTGTAGCGCGCGGAAGGTAACAGTGCGAGTCTTCTCACGCTAGGTAGTTTGGCAGCTAGCTTCTCCAAGCTCATTTGTTCCGCCGCTTCTTTCTCGAGCATCACTGCCTCGCAACTGGCCATAGCCTTAACCACGGTAGGGAGTAATTTCTTAATTTTAGTAGTTTTAGATTTTTCCCTTATGTTTTAATATAAGGTCTACCTTATTCATTATTATGAAGCCATCAATATGGATATTTGATAATAATATCAGCTTGATCACGTGTCAGATGGATGGACTCACAGAGAGAAAAACTGTCGGTAAAGTAATTATGCGAGTTCTGTTTTTTTCAAAACAACAAAAATAATAATAAATGTGGATTTTGAAAGATATATTTATTTTCATTATAAATTTGAAACACATAATACATACTGCCAATATACTTGCATACCTACTGCCTGCTCTACTGTTATCATACTTGAGTCTACAACCAAATAGGGAAATAAATTAAAACAAAAACAAACTTTCAGAGAGTTATTGAGCGTAGCGTGCTCAACATGAGGAAAATAGAATAATAAGAAGTACAGACATAAGGGTAAGAAGAAGTACAGGTATATTGTTGATGCATTAAAAGGATGCAACAAGTTACAACACGACAAGAAAAAGCGTGTAAAATAAAAATCAGAAGACCTTGGGCTGACGACATTATATAAGTCATTAAAAAATACTTGTGGAAACGAATACAACATAGAACCCGGTGGGCAAACTAGCAACATATAAAAATAACCATTGGATTGTGTTGTACATCAATCTTCAAAAATAGTGCATTATAATTCAAGTTATAAATTAAATTATTAGCAACATTGATAATTTAGCTACTTAAGCAGTAAATTATTAATGTTGTAATAGTAATTTATAAATTTAGACTTTATTATTATGATGTTAAATTTATTGTTTCAGTATGACGGTTGTATTTCAGAAAATATTTTTATTTCTTTAACGTTTTTCTTCTATGAAAAATTTAATTTCATAATATTCGAAATAGTAGTAATTGAGATAGTGAAACAAACTCTTCGGCTTTATATTAGTATGGTATAGAAGTAAAGATTATCCATCAAAATTAATAACGTCTACAGGAAAACATATATGGAGTACCCACATAAATAAAACATCATTTTTATACCACATTTATTATGTACGGTACCTAAATTTCACTATTATATTCTTTGGTTTAGATGCATCTAAAATAAAGGAAGACGTTAAGATAAGCAGAAGACAATCCATTGTAAAAAACAAAGCACATTTACAATAAGTATTAACGACTAAACGTTTTAAAGTGCAATGTTTTATTATTATTCAATGTGCAATTGATATTATTATAATAAGATCTAAAATATAAAAATAACCAAAAAATATAAGATATAACAAAAACAAAGAAATTGATTCACAGAACATTAGTTTCTCACACACGTTTTTATTTAATTTAATAGATATCATTTCCATTTATCTACTAATTTTTGCGTACAGCATTGTTTTGTAGTCACTTATAAGTTTTAAGAAACTAAAATATAATCTTATTTATGACATTTACACATACAAAATCAAATCTAGGAGATTTATAAGCACATCAGAAATGTACTTTTTAATTTGGCACAAAATTAAGGGGACAAATAAATAGACGGCACCAATAACAACGCACATGTTTACAACCGTGCTGGACGGCTTGAGAAGAACGATTATACATATGCATATTATGTGGTTATTAAAACTATTGTAAGTTTTATAATATTTTACGTTTACCAAAATGCAGTTAGTTCAAAAAAATGAGTATCATCATCATTATAAGATATTATATTATAAATCATTTATTTCTACTTATATTTTAATTACATATTAGAACCATGTATAAACATTAAGAGTGCTTACATACAAGAAGACATCTTCTCGCTGTATTAAATTTTGTTTCACATAGTAAAATTATTTCTTACAGGAACATTAGGATTTTAAATAGAAATGGTGACATTTTACACATTTGAATTATTTACTGTTTACATTTTGTATGTAATCTGTGATATCTTCCTATATTTGTGGTTTACATAAAAATATAATATGGGTATATGAGACTTACACATGTATAATCATTATTCTATGAAAGTTACATCATTTAAAGAGAGCATATTTTCAAGTATCACATCACCTACTAGGTAATGTGTCACAATTTGTAAAGTTTAAATTTATTTTAACATATGCAGACAAAAATAAGTATCAGGTGGCAATGTAATAATTCATTCTTTTTATACCTATAAAATTATTAAAATAAAATATTATATTTGTTATATTTATATTTAGTAAAAAAATATTATAAGCGGAATATATATCTTTACTGCTTAAATGCAATAGCAAGGAGATTCTGAATTGCGGAAAGTATAAGTCACTGCTCGTTATTATTAATACCAAACTACTTTACTAGTTCAAAAAATTTTTGGGTCAAAATTCCGGTCATGTTATAGATTGTTACCATTTAAGGTTTAAAAAAAGTTTAAAAATTTATTTTCATGACCGTAAAAATAATAATAAAAACATTGAGAAGATTTTTCATAAAAAGAATTTTAATTTGAAGATTGTTTACAAAATAATAATAAAGATAGCTGAGGTTGTAAAATCTCTATTTTATATTACGCTATTTTCAAAGTAAAAGTAAGTAATAATAATAAAATAAATTGTCTTTGGATCTCTTTAAAATAGTTTTTTTTAGTACATTCAAATTTTTATTTGACTTAATTGTTTCATGCGTTTAAAAACATGCAGAGGTTATTTTTAACAGTGACAATGAAAAGCAATACACATGTGCATGTGTATAGGTAGGTACTTGATATATGTATACATATCTGCTCTACATTTGTTATTTAAAAGCAAATACAACTTTTTGATAATATGTTCCAGTATTATTAACTAAACAACAGATTAATGAACAGTAAAATAATTTAAAATGGCCTTTAATTTAAAATATTGATGCCTTTCTAATTCATTTTAATTGAAATATTAGAGATGCACCGACAAGACGGGAAAGCTACCTAGCTATCTGGCCACAATTGTAAGCGGCAAACAGTTGGGAAAATAGTCTGCCAAGAGCGGCGACTAATCGGCTTCATACTTCTTTCTTAGTTTATTACTTAAATACAAATTTTGTTTGTCTTTTTTAAATTTTAATAAGTCGTACACACTTTGAAATGTAAAACAAAGAAACTTTTCCTTTAACAACCAATATTCTAAAATAAAATTTCATTTTATTTTTTTATGGATCTCTGAAACTATTTTCGCTTCTATTGTTCTAGTCGTTAGTCATAGATTTTTTCAATAATAATAATAGTCGGCAGATTAATGTACTGGCTAGCCGGCCAGTCATAGTCGGCACATCTCTAGACATTATGCATGCATATCACACGGATACAAAATGATTTATAATCATTCTATGCTACCACATACGTTAATATCACTAGACTAGAAATGATGTCTCGCGCCATGGGACATTCTAAATCTAACGTTTCGAGAATCTCTAGAATATTTCATATCATTTGTATATGTTAAATTCGGAAATCGAAATGGCAGTTCGATGTTATTTGTGGTACCAATTTGTGAATTAAATTAAATTTAAAGTTTTACGCCTTAAAACAAGTGTTGTTGTAATTACAGCAAGACACAGGTAAACCGTAAAAACCTAGTGTAATTAATAAATAGAGACTTAAGACATGTTTTTGAAATCGAGATTAATATAAACTATTAGTAAGCGTTACAAGAAAAATATAAGATCGAAAATCTAACTTACATAATATTAATACGTAATTACAACAACAAAAGGAAAATGATCTAATAATCAAAGTTAAAGTGCTTTATAGTTTAAAAACAATATAATTAATCTTTGGATTTAACTGGCAAGTAAAAAAAACTTAACAATTATAAAAAACAATTAAAAAATCTTAAAACAAATATCAAAAAATTAGAGTATTTCATGTATTCCTATGAGTATTTTATTCCACTTACGAGCTATGTTAAATATTTCATCTGTCTAATTGATCCGAAAAATATTGCATAAACTTTTTCATACTCTTTGATAATTATCAAATATGATTATAATCAGAGCTATGTTTTTATAATTATATAATAGGAA
The DNA here is from genome assembly GCA_037178615.1 of Dione vanillae. NCBI lineage: Eukaryota > Metazoa > Arthropoda > Insecta > Lepidoptera > Nymphalidae > Dione > Dione vanillae. The sequence goes on from JAZFAU010000166.1 coordinate 249,806, forward strand.
AATATAAAGTTTGTATCGATTAAATGCCTTGGGTGAGGGAATTTTCCAGAACAATGTCAAATTCATCCAATGGCTCCAGTATTTGTCTTAGAAATGTTAGTAAGCCGCGCTTACGGAGAAAGCTTTGTTCTTCATACATTTCTGCGGTGACTCGTGTTAATGACATCGGTACTAGCATTCTGTGAAGCCAGTGTTCCCTGCAAAACATTGATTGAAATATTAAAAATATGTAATATTAGCTAGAACTTATCCATTTCCATTACTTTTTTCTTCGCAATAACAAATCGGCACATTGAAAGTAACATTTGCCCGAGTTAGTAATGAACCCATCCAGTTTCGTTCAGTCATTTATTGTCATAATAATAAATATTATATATTTAAATTCTAATGTATTTTCCAAACACTTATAATACTTTGATAGCTTGGAAACCTAGTGTTAACAAGTTAAACCTTGCCTAGTTGCCAGAGCCAAAGTGGAAATAAAAAAATCCATTTTCTCTGAGTGACAATTGAGCGCACAAGTCGTGTTTACAAGCAGACGCTACACCCTTGCAGCGCGACGGACCTCAAATTAATTTTAAATAAAATAAAAAATATATGAAAAGACAAAAAAAAACAATTATATTTTTCGCGTAGCAGAGTAGGTAGAGAAAATTACTATTAAGAGCCAAGACACTAATTTCCATAGAAACATTAAGCTATTCAATTACAACGTTCGTTTGAACAATAAACAGTAAATAAAAACACATTATCAAATACTAAAGACTAGCACCCGCACGCGTACATATCTCGCTTTCTTAAATGATCCAAGTGTTAAGATACTCTTCATTGTACATAATGTTTTATTACATTTTTTAATTTATAACATTACATTATATGACTTAGTAATAATATAAATATAAATTCACCAACTCACCTTAAGCTTAAACAAATGAAGAGCTGGAACTTGCCATCTTTGCCGAGCGAGCGCCCCACAGAGCCGATCTCGTCCATGAGGTGGCAGTAGCAGCGCCATATGGCGCGGTGCTCCTGGTCCTGCCGGCAGTTGTACGACACGCCGCAGCCCTTGTTGGCTAACGGGTCGTCTGTGAGGCTCAGCTTGAATTCGTCTTTTACTCGGGCTGTGAATTTTATAATTATAATGTACATTATATAATGTAATAATATAAAATCTAAATATTCTCATTATTATTATTATTATTACAAGCACTTTTGAGCTGTGAATTTTGTAATTGTAATGCATATTATATAACGTAATAATATAAAAAACAAAATATTCTTCTATTTTAAGCACTTTCGAATGGTCAATTTAGATAAGGGTTAGGTATTGACAGTCCTTATGGAAGCTACATCCAGCTAGGATGGCAATTCTGTTGAAATAAGCTGGCGAGTAAGGTTGCTCTTAATAAATGTAATTTTAAAATATATTTACAATTTTAGTTAGGTTCCTCTCGATTAAGCATTAACAGACAGTATATGAAAACGTATATTTTTTTTGAAATGTAAGAAAATAAATTTTTCGTTGCTGTTTATAATGTATATAATTTTAATTGTTTATATATTACATAGTTTAGTGAAGAATAGTATGTGCAGATAATTTATTTATTATGACATATAATTTACCTACAATTTAGTATAGGAATTATTTTAAAGGCAGTCATACCAAAATAGTCCCAAATGAAGAGATTTTTTCCAAAAAGTCGAGATGATTTGAAGCCGCACAAAAATGCTTGCTCTAAACATTTCACCAAACCATTTTCCCCGCACAACAACACGCTTAACGAATTCGCATCTTTCTCGCGTTTTGATTGATAATGCCATTTAACGATTGCATTTACACAATCACCTGTAAAAGTTAATGCAATTTTTATATATTATAAATAATAACGACTTACGTGGAGAAAGCACAAATATATTTTAAATTATACCACTTTATTATTCAATTAAACTATAAAAGAAAATACTTCAACAAAAAATAATGTAGGGAGATGTAAAAAATAAATAAATTAGGAATATATTATGTTTTCGTGACGATAACTTTTCATTGACATGTCAAAATAAAAAATCTGGAACGTCTTATGACGAATCATGATGACCAGCTTAATGAAATCAAGAAATAGCGATTTAACAAAGATGTTAGAGTTATCCTCGTTAACGTTATTTAAGACGACTAAGTGAAACCGATTATTTATCAAAAAAAAATTAATTATTAGAGTGTCTGATGGCTGTCGGTAGAATCCACCTATGGATGTGTATATTTAAATACTTTTCTCGCATTGGTTGACATCGTGAGATCGAACAACAACTAAGCCAGGCAAAATACAGTTACGTTCCGTCTGTTGTATTACGTTGAAGCGTTTAATACGATAACATATTTGCAACTAAAACTGATACCTACTTGATAGTGTATTTCCAAACATTTTAACAACAAAACAAAATATAATACTAAGCAAAAATACTACAGAAACAGAAACTAAAGTAAACCTAATAAAATATATTTTCTAATACAATCAAGCTTTAACTCGCGAAAGCCCATCCTAACTAAGAAAAAAATCTAATATACAGCTACATATTATTTCTTTGTTGGTAAATATACTTTCATTTTATTGAGACTAAAAAAAACTTACCAATCATATGTTGTATGGTGGACGTGGACAGGTGCGTGGTGGGCGACAGCGCGTGCGCGGGCGTGCGCGGGGAGCGCTCGCGCGTGCGCGCCGCCACCACCACGCGCTCCGTGGAGCCGTCGTCCACGCCCGTGCCCAGCCACCGGTTGCAGGGGAACCTGCCACAATGCATCATAATAAATTATGTTTACAGTAAAAAAGATACAGAAAGATACTAGAAGGTGGAAAGCAGGGATGGAGAAAATCATGGACTAAGCAACGAAGTGTCTTAATACTAGGTTCGTGCAGTTCCCTCTACCTACCCTGCAATGTGCAGGATAAAGCGTGAGGACGTAAAAAAAGATACAGATTTTTTTTTTAAATTAAATTATTTATAACAAAAAATATAACCAAATTACATATATGTAAGAAAATACAAAAGTTTAAATAACTTTCATAATGACATAATAAGAAAACAATATATGATTAAGTAACTTTTATAATAGTCATTGTTTCATAATATACGATAAAAAAGGCTTTTTTTGCTTTGGCTTTACAATATTGATGGGACAATTAACAGTTAGTATTAATTGACCCAAATCTAGGAATACTCCTATGTAAGACTATTACATTTTCTTATAAAATGAGATAAACAAAAACATATATTTTACTTCATAAAAAAAATTTTTTTCATAAACAAAAACATAAATTTTACCATTTATAACATTAAATAATAAACATTGAAAACATTTTTATAAAAATATTAGACATAGAAAATAAATGTTAAAATGCAAAGCTTCACTTACGTGTATGTGTGACCTGTGACTTCATTGCGCACATAGACTTGGTCGAGTAACCATCGTGGTGATAAACCAGAATTGTCATGACCGATTCTTAATGTTGACAAAATACCTAAATTTTTATGCTAGAACGAAAAAGGATAAGGTCTTAAGTCCAAAAGAGTACTTTAATGAATTTCAAGAGATGTGTTTCAAGGTGAATTAAAAGGTTATACGGAAAGCTAATGTATTTTAACTCAATTAAACACAAAATAACTAGAACTCACGTTTATTTCTTTCTCATTACAATAATATTTAGAAGTAATGTTTTAATCCATATTGAGGTGATATTAAATGGTCTTCAAATATTCTTAGAATCACTTCTAAAAAAAAATACTTAACCAATGTTTAACATTTTCTAATATAACTACTTACATGAAAAACAAACTCGTGAGTATTCCTCGGGATTGGTATTTTTGGTGTAGATTCACCGTTGGCCCCTGATATAGACAACCAGCAGTTGGCTGTTGTTTGACTCGCTTTTCGAGATGGCACAATTAGTACACGATATGGCAACTCTGCAAAAGTAAAATATAGTAAAGCTAGATATTCTGAGGATGTCTTTAATATTTTATAAATTTTCAATTTTTCATATCGATACAATTATTTAAAAAGACTAAGAAAGCCACAACAATATGTCCATCCAATTATTCACTTTAGTTAAAATGAAAGATTTGTTTGTGATGTTTAACATAAATCCCATGATTAAAGGTTAAAGTAAGAAAATAAATGTTAGATATGTTTTAAGATGTACACCAACATTGACAAGGTTATAGATATCCTTTTTATATTATATAACAAAATAAAATAAATAAATGTATATTTGTAAAAAAATACCTACATACCTATATACGATATTACGATTATTAAAATAAAAAAATATTTAAGTTTAAAAAATCACTAATATTATTTCCACTTAATTTTGATTTCATGTTAGTTAATATTTTAACATGTAAATTGTTACTCACTAGTAGTAGGATAAGTATTAGTAAAGCAATAATAGTCCACCGCATTAAGAGTCAGTAGATGGTAAAGAAATTGTTCCCTTTCCTCCTCACATCGTAGAAATGCCGTTCTCTTGTACTGTGATCGAAGCAAAGTTGTATCTGATAGTAGCTCCCTCAAATGCTTCGACAATAGCTTTTTCTCTAAGGAAAGTCTAACCCACGCTCGGGCGTAGCCAATTTCTGTTTTTATATCTGTCATAGCTTGTACGTTTCTAAAATAAAAATAAAAAGTCTTTTTATTTTTATATGAATACTTATTATACAATAAAAGCTATAAAATATTTTGTGCCATTTATTTAGTCAAAATATATTCAGTTACGACGATTTTCTGGCAATAACTTTACACATACACATAGAAATGCTTGCATTAATATAAGAATACACTTTTAGTACAATACATGAAATGTTAGTAATATAAAATCAAATTTCATACCTCATATCAAAAGTAAGATTTTCAGGCAAAGGTCGCAATGGGTTCGGAGGCTGTGAAGATTTTCTTTCCAACGTACTAGAGTTACTGAGACGATCTCGAGAACTATCTCGAGATCCACCTCGCGAACTATCACGAGATCTACTTGCACTACTACTTTGTTGAGCTTCTACTTCTGCACCCACAGACGACAAGTCTAGAAGATTACATAATCTTTTAGCCCAAATTAATACTTTAAAGCTAAACATAATACATAATTTTACATTTATATGTTCATAAGCTAGAAATATTGTTTAAATATATGCATATATACATTTTACCATGACCAAACTCTTTAGCATAATCTATAAACATACTTACAATCCAACCGTTTGCGTAAAACGCACCAGGCTAAGGCTGCATGTTAAAAATAACACAAAAATATAAAACATATTACTTAGTGTTTGTTGTAAAAATTAAATGTTATGTAAGAATTAAATATCATCCACAGATTAAAAAACCATTATATTAACCAAGGAAACAATTTTTCAAGCATAGCAGAATACATACCAGGGGTTAAGTAATTTGGATCGATAGGTTTTGTGGAATTACTGCACTGTTCCAACTCTTGATAGTTAGTTAAATGCATCCAAAGGGCTGATTTTCCCATCTTGTGTTGTAAGCCATGCGACCACAATCTCTCTAAGAGGTCACAAAGAGATGCTATCATCGTACTTTCCTCTACTCCAGTAATAGAAACTTCACATCCCAATCCCAAATCGCTTTCTTCTGTACCCATTTTTTCTAGTAACATCCTTTTTGTTTTACTTTTACATTCCTGAATTTAGAATTAACAAATATATTGTCAGAAAAATAGAACAATTTTTAATAGTGATAAAAATCAGGATTTGAGAATTATATCTTACTTTATTATTTCGCTCTTATTTTTAGTAATAATAAGGTGACAAATCTCTTTAGGTTTGATTTGACTTAGAAATATATTGGTTTTAGAAACATAAAAAAGTAATATTTATTAATGAGCATAAATAAATTAAAAACATATTAGTGCTATTTATAAGTTAGAATTTGTTCTATTATTGGCGATTTGTTATTCTAAGCTAAGTCTGTAGAAAAAAACTAATTTACTACATAAATTACTAAGCCAACTTTGATACTGAGCTATACTTTAGGACAGATATAAAATATACCTTTAAAAGCTTTTCTACGAAAGCCCTATTGTTCTGGGCAATAGCCGCTGGTGTAACTTCTGTGGACAGCCGTCTGCCTATGTCGCCAAGTAACAGTTCCGGTGGACAGTCTTTAACCTGCCACTTTGCATTTTTTATACGCTTCAAACTATTAGTTCTGTAAAATAAAAGTATAATGACATATTTGTATCTTATTGAAACTGGACGCAAAGCGTTTTCCTTTTATATTACATAACTAAAAATAATAATATTTCACTTGATAAATTTAATAATTCATGTAAATTTTTAACACTAGGTTCGTATGGTTCCTGCAGTTCCCTCTGCCTACCCTGCCACGTGCGGGATAAAGCGTGAAGCTAAAAAAAAAAAAAATTTAAATTACCTTTATCAAGAGACGATTTAAGAAATATTCAAAATACGCATATGTGTTATTCAACATCTTTATTCATATATATTATATTATAAATATAAATCTGTCTACATTAACAATATTAATAAAACTGAAAAATAATATTGGTATCTACTTTAATTTGGTAATCACTACCAAGATTATACTTAAGTCATTTATAATAAATTTCAATAAATATTATTTTAATATTAATAAAACAATCAATCGACTATAAAAAATCATGCTTTTTTAAATATTAAATATCTAATATAATTATTGTTTAAGTAAAAAATTAAACTGTACTTTTCTATCTAATATTACATAAAATTGAGCTGCATTTCGCCATAAGCAAAAGCAAATAATCAACATACGTTATGTACATGCAAGTACGCACACAGAACGACATAAAATGCAATTCAGTATAATTTCCAACAGCCATGCACAAAATCAGAACAAATGGAAATAAACATAGGTAATTGTCTAATATAACTAAAAATAATGAACATACAGACAGAAAAATAAAAATATTTTTAATAATACCTTTTTAGATCACAATAGTATATTTAAATATATAAAACAAATTAATTCTTGTTTTATGGCCTTGAATAGTTTCATATAAAGTGGTAGTAAACATGAGGAAGATAGCAATATTTCGGTGACTAACAAAACTTATGTTATACAACCATTAATAAATACCTATACATATGAAATTAAATATGTTTACAATGTTTCAATAAAAATTGCGTATACAAATTGTTATATTTAGGAATAAATGTAATGTAAAGTAATGCAATTGCTTTGAGCTCATTCCATACTAAAACAGTTTAAATTCGAGCGTATTAAGTTTTAAATCTTTGAGATTCTGAATTATATTATTTAATATCACCTACCATAAGCATTGTTCACAATTGAATAATATAAACAAAATTCTTTTTATTGTTTTTATATGAGATACATTAAATTAGACAATTAAAATATATAAATTACACTAATAGACAAAGAAAAACTAAGTTACATTCCAAAACATTCAAATAAATATAAAGAGGGACGTGCTTACTACTTTATACAATATTTCTTATATATATATATATATATATATATATATATATATATATATATATATATATATATATATATATATATATATATATATATATATATATATATATATATATATATATATATATATATATATCATAAAATTGTTTAACTAACATCATAACATATAATAAAATTTAAATAAACAAAAAACTACATATAACACATTACAATACACAAACGACCACTTAAACATTTATTAGACAAGCACAAATCACATCACATGCTATAATAAGCAAGCAAACCAATACTGATAGTTTATTTAAATAAATTCAATTTACTAAATATTATATAATTATCATTAATGTCTTTGTTACTAAATCAAACATTTATAAATATAATCAAATATGTATTAAAAAAATATTTAAAAAAACATTATGCTTCACATTTAAATAAAAATATTACTATATATATCTTGAATCGTTTGTTTAACACATTTATGTAGCGACATTAAATAAGTAATGATATCAGTGTATGATGTACGTGCGTGTCTGTTACATGCAGGTAGTAGAAATAAAGTTTTTTATAATATGTTACAAAAACAAGCATACGCAATACGCATTAAAATATTTTTTAATTATTTAATGTTGTAAATACTATTGTCATAAAACAATGTGTTTTTAAAGTTTAAGTTTTACAAGCGCATTACAAAGTTCGAACTACTGTTAACGTAATATATTATTTACATTGTTTTGGATTCAAATTAAACCATTCACCAATATCAAACATATTTTTCAATTTACATTGGCATAATAAAAATGCTATTAAATAGATTTTTTTTAAATATCGAACAGTTTAATTTCAAACAAAACAAAACACGTCTACTGCGTGCGCAATGTATCGCACCTGCGATCGTTCGTGGTGGGAGGCGCTAGTGCGTTGGCGTCGAGCCTCGCGGGGAAGGCTCTGTAATAGGCTGCTCTGTGGGGCAGCCTCTCCCCCGGCGCGCCCACCTCCACCTCGCAGGCCCACGCCCCGCCCCCCACCGCGCCCCCCGCCCACACGCTGTACCCCCTCGTTGCGAGACCCCCCTCACCTAAACGCCCCCTGAAAATACACCCCCGCGTTCTACACTCGTAACGTCTTATCACTGAGCAATGTTTATAATTATCATCTTATTGAAAAAATCAATGAAGAAAAAATCTAAGCAGAGAATAATTACTATACTATATATTAATTAATGTTGTTTTCAAGTTACAACATTTATTTTGTTTTTAAATTATCTAATAATTATAAAAAGAAAATGTTTCCTTTTAATTTTGAACATATGTTTTTTGTTATAATGTGTTTTAACCTTAAATTATATTAATTAGTGCGTTTAAATAAAAAGTATAAATATTATTAGTAGAATTTTAATTGTAATATTAGTCTAAAGTGCTCACTGTGGTGCAAACCGTTATTTTGTGTAATTAGAGTTAATTATTTAATTTATTAATTAATTACTTGTAATATTAGAATTATTTAACGTACACCCGCACTTAAGAACACTTTCAAATTCGAGCCACCTCATACAAATTAGTCCATAATCAAAAATGCAAACAAAACAAAACATGCAGAATACTCTGGAACTTACCTAACAGCACGTATTCTGTGTTCAAAAACTTGTAGATTAGCATCGTATTCGCCCCAGTTCGCCATAATTTTGTTATCAATGAGCGTTGCAAACATTTGTGTTTCTAGGAAACGTGAAAGGAACGGTCTATGGCGTTGTGGCTGATCCGACAGAAAAGACGCTTTATCGAAGTTCACCATTGATTCTCGCGCAGATAGCCAGGAATCACGATCCTAGAACAGAAAATAATATAATGTCGTTATTTTCCAGTTAGATGAAAGCATAGTTATAAATAGTTAGTTATATTTTATAAACGAGAAAACAATAACAAAATGCTTTTTTAAGCAAAGTAAATATTAAATTATCGTTTTAAAATGGAACTTCATTTGTCAAGCACGTAGTTAGCGTACACTATCAAAGTGGCAAAGAAATATTTTCTTTCTCATTGTTTACGTACGTCATTTATATTTACTTATGACTACTAGGTAGGTATATACGTATTTTAATACATCTTGTTTATTTATTATATTTATATATAATCACTTAATAAATTAAAAAGAAAGATTTTGTTCCGTTTTATATTATAAAATAACTGATTGAATCTGTTGACACTTTAACTATTTAAAATAGAAATAATGCTAGTAAAGTCATTAAAATGAAATAAGAACAGCCGCTTAAAAAAACTGTAGTCAGAGTCAAATTCACAACCGTCACATTTCCATTTATCTACTGCGCAGCTGCTCGACGACGGCCTATTAAAGTATTAGGCAGAATATTAAAAGATATTAGATTTTAAATTATTTTAGTTTTACCTGGTCCGGCATTATAACAAAGTTTTCATACATTAAGAACATGTGAACAAATCTGTTGAGGAATGTTTCTCTGATAGCTATATTAAAACGCACATCCTCATTGTACTGGTCTTCATCGTTGAGAATTTTTTTCTTAGCCGTCGGCATAACTGTCTCGGCATCTACATCGTCTATGTTAACTCCTGTAAATTAATTAAAAAATATTGTGACATTTAAGGAGTGTAACAAATATAAAATAAAAGTACATAATTACAATAAAAATAAGTTTTTAGTCTTAAAAAGAGTTACTCGTAACATGTTTATAAAAAATAACACAAACAATCATATAAACGATTATTTATCCTTAGTGTGGAATAACACTTTAAATAGTAATTAAAAAAATATATAAGCAAAATCTATTTGAAAACTAATTTGAAAAAAAAAAACTCCTATAACTTATTTAACCATTTCATATTTCATATAACATCATCCGATAAAACTTTTTAAATTATAGGGGAAAGTGGGGGAATTGGGAACGGCGGGTAATTGGGAACACGTCAATAAGTCACACTTGTATCCTTACTATTCCATCTCACACCTATTCAAGTTACGAACCCCGTGTCCTTCAATACGCGAGTAAAAGTGGAAGTAGAATGCCGCACGCATCTAGTCACGGTAAGCCAAACATTTTTTTCTCATTTTTTGTTATAATTTTTGTGTTCTGTTTCAACAGATGTACATGTCATACTTCTGAGTGCAATGAATCTATATTTTGTAAGTTTATTGTATGGATTATCTTCTTTTAAATGCCACGTGTTGTTAAATACATTAAAAAGGTTATGGAAAGTGGTGACCATTTTGATTGAAACTGTCGCCCGCGGGTAATAGTAATTAGGAATGTTCCCAATTACCCGCACAACAATGAAATTAATCTAGTGTTGCTTTTATATGATCAATATAATAATTTAGACGCCTAGAAAATACATTCGAAATAAAGAGAGAAGGTACTGTTAATCGACGATCTTCGCCGAGCAATTGAAGAAGTTAAGAACAAAATACTCACGTTGGGCAAAGAAGCTACTTAATTTTCAGTAACTAAAACAACTTTGCTTATACAGTTAAAAGAAACCATAGTTAAGCCACCAAAAAAGAGGAAGATATGCAGTATTTAATTATGAGCAAGAACCACAATTTGAAAAATACATTGTTCAATGTTGCGAATTGTCGTTTCATGGCATCACACCGTGTTGTTTGCGCAGAATTGCTTTTCGTTTTGCTGAGGCCAATGAAACATGATTTTAAAAAAACGACGCAGCTAGCAGAGAAACATTGGTATTGCGGATTCATGACCAGACATCCATGCCACATGCCACATCACAGCTTACGTATGCTAGAAGCTACTTCTCTTAACCGAATAAGAGCTTTTAACGCTAAAGAAGTAAACTTGTTTTTTGACTAACTGAAAATGACCCAAGCTAAGCACAATATACCTGGTCACCGTATTTTTAATGTTATTGAGATCGATATAAACACTGTTCTAAAAAAATTACAAGATTTCTGCTCCAAAAGGTGTTCAGCAAATAGGAAAAGCTACAAGCTGAGAACGTGGTGTCACGACATCAGTAGTGTATGCCGTTAGCGCTAGTGGTATATATGTCCCTCCCATGTTTATGTTCAAAAGAAAAAGATTGCTGATTAAAGGCTGTAATAACCCATAGCTGGTACTGACTACTGGCTGTAATATCGACATGATCGCAACGACGATAACATTTGTAAGATTTGGGTCCACAAGCAATGCACTATGGGCGAGACCAGCAAAGGTTACGTGAGTGATTTTTGTTACAGAAAGTAAATAAAATCTAGTTGTACCTGTTTCCTACGTTATTTCTCTTTACCCTATATCGTTCTCATTTGCCCCGCAGGCTGTTCTCAATTACCCCATAGGATGTCGGGTAAAAAGGAACGACAATGTTTTTTGTTTTCATTAATATTTTTTATAAACAGTTGATTTTTAAGATATTTTCTATCGGTTATAAGAAGATAAATAAGTAAAGTACAAGTCTGAATAAAAGTTAATTATTTTTTATATGTAAAAAACTGTTGTTTTTACAATTTAAGTTAAGTGTTCCCAATTACCCCACTTTCCCCTACAACTTTAGAATGATAGCAGGCTATCGTGGCGGAATGGGATAGTAACTGTGTTGACACCAGAAGTAGCTTTTTGTGCATAATGCAGTTTTGCATTGTAAATTTAACATACTTTTGCTTTGCTACAGGATAATTTTTGATTTGGGGTAGGTAATTTTTATTATTATTTTGTTTTCATGTTCAAAATGTAAAAGGAAGTAGGATGGAGGTCTAGACACTAGTTCTTTTGCCTACTATGCGGGAAATGTTTTTCTATAACAAAAACTATTATTAACTCCAATTTGTAAAATCACTTTAAATTTTGAAATAAAGCAGTATTTCTGTTACATGATATCAGCTATACCTGGTACGTCTATGTAATACACTGTTAAACAATAGGAATATATAAATTAAAAGTATTTCATTATTATTAGGTTAATTCAGTGATTCTCAGCGTTTTTTCTGTTGCGGCACATATTTAATGATTTCAAAAATTAGGGGGCACACAGAAAAATCTGAAAATGTATATTAAGCCAAATCACATACATTTGCAAATTTTAACGAAAGAAAAGGCGCAGTAACTACTACGCAACACCTTGTGAGTCCCAACTGCTAAAACAACAGGTTTTGTACGCAGAAGTGGCAAGTGTGCGCCGACTTGAGACATATACATGTAAAATTTGGCGGCATATTTCGTTTTAAAATTAATAGTGTGACAGACCGGTCCGCTTGACGATGTCCACGATGCGCTGCAGCGCGTCGAGGCGGCGCGGCGCGCGGCGCGGGCTGCCCGGCGGCGACGCGTTCAGCGGCCGGCTCTCGTCCCACTCCAGCACGTCGTGGAACGAGTGCTTGCGCCGCAGCCCGCCTGACACACACGATACTTAATATATAATAAAATCTTTGATTTTCGCGATTTTTATACATTTTGAATAAAACAATTTAACCGGATCTACCCGTGATCACGGACTACTACTGCAAAGTATTCGAAACGTCGGGTTTCACAAAAAATGTAATATACGCGATTAATCCGTTCAAATTGTTTTATTTAAAAATTAATATACGTGTCGAGGTTTAAAGAAACTTGCCAAACAAGTAAATAGGTATATTTATTATGAGGTATTAGAAAATAATTAATAAACATACAATTCTGTGGCTTTTTCGAAATCTAAATAGTTTGTTAAATAAATAATATATAAATTAACTATAATTATAAATACAATATACATAAATTTAAAATGTATGATCGAAACCGCAATACAGATGACGATATACCCATGTAGAGTCACAAGTTTAAAATCCATAAAAAATCAATGACGCATACGTATATACGAGCAAAAGCGTCATAGTAATGTCAAAACGTAATAAATAGATTACATTATTTTATCTTTGAATGTCAATATCTTACAACATGGTTGATAAATCATATCGTGCAAACCGATAAGTAACAATGATTATAATTTAATGTCATATTATGTAAAAAAGACATTTATTATTTAGATATTATTTGACATATTTGATTAATATTTATGCCTGAAAACTCTAACGGCCTTATTCATAAAAAGTTATAGCACGCTTAAAGACTCGATATAGTACAGTTGTCAAAAAACGTTATTCATAACAGCATTTTAGTGCCAATCAGTTCTATAAACCTATCATAAAGTTATAGAACCGAGAACCCTACTATAAGAGTGTTTTAAGGTCCAAAGATGGCCGATTCATATAACAGATGATTATAGCTCATACTAATGAGTATTGATATGACGTCGTCGAGTCACTTGTGTCAATTTCAGTTTCGTAAACAAAACAATATAACAATTGACATTTTGTTCGATATTTATTAACTATATTTAGTTATTAACAAGTTTCTTAATAATAAATTCTAAATAAGAAAGGTGCACAGAACATAGGTAATACTTGTCCACGTCTGAACAATTTTCAATTCTTTGTCGTTTTACTTCGTTTGACTTTATTTTTTAAAAATTAAGTAAGTTTATAAACTAAAATAAAATAAACATTCGTGTTTTTGTGATAACAACGACGTAAATCAAGCCGGTATATGTCAAGCCAGATCCAATAATATATTTTTGTACGTAATATTATCTGTGGTCATACTATGTCAATGCGTTTGTCACTTATCATCTGTGGATTTACTGGTATTTTCGGCAACAAGTCGACCGACTTCAGTATAGTGGCAACATTGTGAACGTATAAATCAAATTAGTGACACTTTAGTTATAGAAGGCTTATAGAGCGTTTATGAATACAAACATTTATCGAACGTTCTATAAGCCTAAAGAGCGTGTTAACTAAAGTATGCTTAAAACGTTTTATAAGACTTTTTTATGAATAAGGCCGTTACATTATATGTGCGCATATAATAAGACAATGTAGATATTCATTATAAGACCAAAACAAATTTATATCAATAGTTCATTTCATACAAAATTATTGTATTCCTATACAAATGTAACGTTGTCAGGTGTCATAAGTTACACTTCCCGTAAGGTTAAAACTATGAAAGTACACTGAAGACGATTTTTTAAATACCTGAAGGCAACGTGCAACTGCTGCTCATTCCATCATTCATATGCTTATACGAGGTACCATTTAATGGCACGCCAAGTTTCGTTGGTTCGGTTTCAGGTCTTTGGATCTATAAAATAAATATGTATACACAAATTAAAAGTAAATTAAAAATCTTCAGGATATTTTCGTCATAAAGCGCTATTTCCAATAATCTGTCCAATTTACGACATATTGAAAATTGAATGTGGGGAATCAATATTAATTGCGTATTCATAATAAAAATTATACACAATAACTATATTGCACAAAAAAAGATTAAAATTAATAAACCTAATCAATTTGTAAAAGGATTTTATAATAAACACCTGGTGTTTATCTAACACATGGTTAAGTTCTTCTATAAAGGGTGTTCTGTGTGGTAGTATCGGTAGTTCCTCCGGCAATTGTATGTCTGGCTTGTCTATATCTACTAAGCAGAGTGTAGCTTCGGAACTAAGTGCGATATTACGTGGGCCATTGCCACCTATCGTCACAGCAGCACTATCGGCATGAAGACCTACAAAGATAATTATGATAATTAATTAAAAATCTACTCTTTTTTGTTCAGCTATTAAGAGCCTCGTAAATTATGAGAATAGAATGTAAGAGGTTTTTGTGATCATCAGGATCATTAAATGAATATACCTACATTATATAAATTTTCCTGTTCTGGTTATATAAAATGCGATATTTAGTTTCATCAGTTATCTCAAAATATCTTGACTTTGTGTGGAAAACAAAGTACATACTAATAAAATATTGCTATCATTTAGGCAGAAAATGCATTGGACTGCAATTTACTTTCTTATAATTAAATATAAAATGTTTGTATGTAAATATTAAAGCACATATTATAATTACTTACCCATAACAAATGGCACAGGAGCATCTAAAAAGTGGTACAAAGGCGAAGGTAATATTGGTACATACACATGTGCCCATGTAAAAGGAAGTAATAGAGATACAATACATTCAGCTACCAACATCAACTTATTAAAATCTGCAAGTCAAGGAATTGTACATAATTATCCAATTATTAAAAATGTCATATATAAAATGTCTTGTGACACAATAATCATAAATATGTACCACTAGATCTTAAAAGCACTTGATGTTCTAATAAAACACATGTAAAAAGCTGCACCACACATTCTACACCAAGGTGAGAAAACATTACTCGAAGAGGATAATCTAATAGAGGTAGCTCCTCAGGTGCATTTGGCATTCTTATCACCTGCAAACAACATTATATTTATTAATAAGAAATTACAATTTTGCATATTATATTATAGTAATAAATTATATACATAGAGGAAGAGTGGAGCAGAATGACTACAGATGCAATGGTTTGATTCTTATTCAAAGAAATTAATTCATATTTATCTAGTCAAAAAATGGAGAGTAAAGTAATACAACATTGTTTCGCCACTGCTGCTTTATGAGACACAGCAGAAAGATGACATCTTTTTTAAAAAAATTGTTTTTAACCTATATACTTACTACTGGTATTGGATCCAAATGTGGCTCAGAAGGTGGAACATAAAGACGTAAAGCCTGTCCTGGCAATGGCACTGGTACTTCGTACAAAAGATTATAGACATACGACTCAGGACTTAGTCCAGGTCCTGGCTGTCTAGGTAATGACCTATTAATTTTGAATAATTATTTTTATAACATATATTTATTTAATAATAGGTATTATATTAAAAACTAAGAATATTGCATAAAAGTGACACAAACCTAAATAAATTCTCTAAAAATAATTGTGCTACCCTAACAAAAGGATATTGGCAAATAAGTGCTATACTTTTGGCTACATAGAGTTTATCTTTGGTTATATCATAGTAAGTCAGGGCTGCTCCAGAATGCGGTGCCAATTTAAAAGATCTTGGTAATGATCGAGAACTTTCTTTGCCAGATCCCTTTCTATTCCCTGGAGGAGTTTGTCCACTTGATAATTCAGTAATATACATTGCCTGAAAAGGAACCTTTTTTTAAATATTTAAAAAAATATGAATATTGCATAGTTTCTATTATTGTTTGGTTAAAGGAAAATGCTAGGCATTCAGTATTTATATCAGGTTTTTAGCAATATTAACAAAAAACTTACTTGCAAGGTGTGCATAGCATTGCATATGTTTCTGTTTCTAACTTCTTCATAAAATATAAGACTGAATCCATAATATCTAGATGCATTTTCTCTTGTCACGACAAAACTATGGAATTTAGGTTCTAAAGAATGTTTTTGAGTTTTAAATTGTAGACTAGCTGGTAAACAAAGCTATAAAAACAAGAAAAAACTTTATTGATAGTTTTACATGTAGAACACTTTATTTAGTTTAACATATTGTGAAGAACTTAAAAGACATTTAAATATTATATTAAATTTACCATACACACTGCATGTTCATCAAACTGATTGCTGTTGACATTCTCTGGATAATGTGCTAAAACCTTTCCTTTGTATGAGCGATCTAGTGGAGATATATGTAAATTGTCCCCTAAAATAGAAATAAATATACTATATATAATATTATAGTATTTAAATAGTTTAAAATAAATCGTTAACGATTGCTTAAATTACCACTAAGTCTATCGGTTTCTAATCCTGAATCAAAATCAAGTCCACATATTACAAAATAATCAGCAAAACGACAACCAACAGATAGATCTGAGACAGACATATTCATATCAACCCGTTACTTATTATTTGAGACACTTTCTCTTCCAGATATTGTTTCTCATACTTTGCCATACCATTGTTTACTAGTAGAAAGTCACAATTGAAACAAAAGCGTCATTACAGTGGTAACTGTTACTAAATTGTTCCATTATGTAAATAAAATTGTAAATATAAGAGTAAACATAATGTATGTTTTAAAACAAATCACCAATTACGAGACAAATCACCAAGACACTAAAATGATATTCTGATTTGACAGAACTTAAAAATAGTGTTGTAATAATCAATAATGAAAAGTCGATAATTGTGTGTAACGAAATATTAAAAGTTACGTCGAACTTGCAACACTCAAATTCATGGTCAGCCCATGAAAAACGCTTTAAATTGTATTTCTATGTAAAATAAAAATGGAATGGTCCAATCAAATATTTATTTACAAAAAAAAAATATTTAGAAAAAAGTTCTTTGTCACTTTATTTTTATATTATTATTATAAGATTTAAGTTAATATTTTTATTTAAAAGGTAATAAATTTAGTTGACACTAATAGTTGTAATTTTAAATACTGTAGTTGTTTTAGTACATAAACCTAGTCATGAAAAATATTAACTTTCTTAATCCAGCATTTATTCTCATTTATTGATTCAAATTCAAAATTATAAAATTTTTACAAATTTATAATTGTGAAATAATTACGTACAAAATTCGTGTAAAAACATTAAATAAATTAAATAAAAGTAATAAAATAGTACAATAAGCACAAATTCCTTCGTGCTGTCAATTAGTATAATTTTTAGTCTATGCTTATTTTTCAACCAATCGAATGGGGCCCTAAGTTTTTAAAATGTAATCTAATCTTTGCTAAGATGTCAGTGGGGTGTGCACTTACGTTTTGTATGTTTTTTCAACTAAATATTTTTTCTTATGTATGTTCGTGTAGAGTTTACTACTTAGCATAAGTTTTTGTGATTTTTCTGACAAAATATAATTCCCATTTTCTGTGATACATTTATTATTTTAGCCAAAATAGCAAATCCCAAGGTAATTCAAAATAATTCTTATTAAGTAAATTTTAAAAGAAATATATATTTTATTATTTAAATTATTTTAACGGTTTTCGTTATATCGTATATGACATTTATAATTTATTTAATTTTTCAAAAATTTTCTATTGCATATTAATAAAAATAACATTAAATACAATTTTCAATTTATAATATATTGGTTTTCCGCTATAATTATTATTTAGTATACATTTTGGCAGACTTTTTAAGTTAAAAATATTTATAGTATATAGAAAATTTATGATTCATTTATCTATTGATAAAACATTGGTTTCAGAATGCTTAGAGGAAGAGTGCAACATTTTCTGCATTGTGCATTTTTTATATCTTTTATATATTTATTCTTAGTGTTTGCGGGTGCAATTAGTTTAGATGATAAAGAAAAACCTTATGTTGATCCTTGGGAGTCTTATGGGGTCTACGGAGCTCTTATTTTATACATTTTAAGACTCCTTACATTGCTTACAATACCACAAGTCCTATGCAATTTTGGTGGGCTTATTTTGTTTAATGCATTCCCAGGAAAAGTGAAATTGAAAGGATCTCCATTACTTGCACCTTTTATTTGTATTAGAGTTGTAACTAGGGGTGATTTTCCTAAACTTGTAAAGGATAATGTATCAAGAAATCTCAACATGTGTATAGATGTTGGATTAGAGAATTTTATGATTGAAGTTGTAACAGATAAAGCTATTAATTTGCCTAAGCATAGAAGAGTCAGAGAAGTAGTAGTACCAGCTGAATATAAAACAAAAACTGGAGCATTGTTTAAATCGAGAGCTTTGCAGTACTGCTTAGAGGACAATGTCAATATTTTGGCGGATACTGACTGGATCATACATTTAGATGAGGAAACATTGTTAACTGAAAATTCTGTTCGTGGGATATTAAATTTTGTTTTAGATGGGCAACATCAATTTGGTCAAGGATTAATTACCTATGCTAATGAGAATATTGTCAATTGGCTGACAACACTTGCTGATAGTTTTAGAGTTGCTGATGATATGGGAAAACTAAGATTTCAGTTTTATATATTTCACAAACCTCTCTTTAGCTGGAAGGGCTCTTATGTAGTAACTCAAGTGTGTATTTCAATTTATAATGTTTGCTTTAGTTAAGCTGTATTCTTAACTTTTGAATAAAAAATGCAATTTGTTATTTTAGGTATGTGCAGAGAAGAAAGTATCATTTGATAATGGGCTTGATGGTTCAGTAGCAGAAGACTGTTACTTTGCTATGAAGGCTTATGTTGAAGGATACAGTTTCAATTTTATAGAAGGAGAAATGTGGGAAAAATCACCTTTCACTCTTTGGGATTTTATGCAGCAAAGAAAAAGATGGATACAAGGTATTTTATTAGTTGTTCATTCTGAACAAATACCATTTCTAAAGAAGATTTTCTTGGCAATATCTTGTTATTCATGGGTAACATTGCCTTTCTCTACCAGCAATATGTTATTAGCTGCTATTTGTCCAATACCCTGCCCTCACTTTTTAGATTTAGTGTGTGGGTTTATAGGAGCAGTTAATATATATATGTATATATTTGGTGTCATAAAGTCATTTCCTATTCATAGATTTGGCCCACTTAAATTTATTTTATTTATTGGTGGAGCTTTGGCTACTATTCCATTTAATGTAGTTATTGAAAATGTTGCTGTTATATGGGGTGTTTTAGGTAAAAAGCACAAATTTTATATTGTAAACAAAGAAGTCAAAATACCAGTTACAGTGTGAACTGTTAGTATTACATGATTAGTAGACATTGCACAAATTACTTAAGTTTTACGCTTATATAATGATTAATTGGTTTGATAGTGTATGATTTTAGTATTTATTTATCTCTAGAGATTGTTTCAAAACATGAACAAGTGATTAGTCAGTCACCTATTTTTGTTACCAAAGACTTAAACTTTGTATTATGTTAATATAATGTTTGTAATGTGTCAAAATAAGCTGTTATTTATTTTTAAATGTATATTTCAAATAGAAATTCATTTCTTTAATTTTTCATATCAATGAATAAATATTTTTTTGATTATTTTTGTTATTGTTGTTTTTCTATGTGTATATGTAAGTATACATAATTTTAGGGGGCTGTTTTGATGATAACTTTAATAATATTTTTTAGGAAGGCACAAATACATCATAACTATCTATCATAAAATAATAGACTGCCTGTAGTATACATATAATTGAACAAGTTTGATAGTGTAGATGATATGTAACGATGAAAACTGTTATAATTTAGGTAAAATTGTAAAATGGGCACATATTATACATTAACTGTTAGGAAAAAATATTGATGATAATTCACTAAGTCTATACTTTTATTCAATTTATTGTGTACTTAACTTTTAGGTATTATATACTTACAAATATCAGTATTTTGTATATGTTCTGTTGACTGCCTGTGTTATAAGCCCTAAATGTTCAGAAGCATATATTGCATAAAATTATCACTAAATAATATTATGAAGCAAAAGTGGACTATCACCTTAGAAGTATACAACTCAACAAGCACAGTATTAGATAGATCATAAAGGGTTATTTTAGTCACATTTCATACAAATGTAATCTATAAGATTTATATTTTATGTTAAAGATTGATAATATGACAAAATTACATGGTAACAAGGCTAATCAGATGAATATTCACAAACTGCTATTGTACAAAAATAAAATTTTATTTGTATTATAACAATACATCTTCAAAAGACTCATCACTCAAATATTAAATAAACTCAGGCATTGTATCTGTATATTTCGGATATAATATGTCTGAAATATAGAGAAAATTGTTGTACTTCCTATAATTTTGTAAAGAAATTGGAGTTAGTTGCTATTCTATATAAATTTTGAAATTCTATATATACACTGATATGGTTCTTGTAAGATATTGATAAGGCCTATAGTTAAATTAACTAGGTAAATTGATTCTTAAGTCTAAAACAATTGTTAACTATTGTCATACATTTATAATTTATTGTTGACATTTTCGCAGTAAAAGATTTGATATATGTTATTAAGTAGTGATATTTATCAAAAAAAATGATTAATTCAATAAATTTATACATATACCTTTGTACACTAAAATCAAAACAAGATGCGGCGTTGAGTACTGCCACCTAACAGGTAGAATAAAGAAATCTGGATCTCAAATTTTTTATATTTGAGTATTGATATAGTATGATTGAAATGTGTGCATTTGTTTTCGATCTCAGTTTAACAACATTATTAGATATAATGCCTCAATATATTACCAGTTTATTGTGTAAAATATTTTGAATGATGTTCATGATTGAATGTAAGTTACTATGTAATTATAATAAATAACAAGTATCAATTAGTGGTAATATTTTTGTTCATCTGTGACCTGTATTTTCGAAATTTAATATTTCTGTAAATAATAGATGTATTGCCCTTGCATTCAATTTGATGAGTGACTAAAGCCATCTTATCTTTTCTAATTATAAAACAAATATATGACGTGTTTAGACAGAAAATTAATAATGATCATGATAAAGAGTAATGTAATGTATGTGTCACAACATGTGAATGTGACTTAGAGCCTCAAGAAAAGATTTTATTTTATTAAAAGCACTTATATGTTTAGTTAGACTATTGTTGTTTAGACTTTTTTGTATTGGCAAAAACATTTTCTGTCTTATTGTGTTTGATAAAATATGTCTAAAAAAATGTGATAGTGTGACCAGTTCCGGGACATACACATTTTAAGATGTTCAGTTCATTCGCCGTATAAGCCAGTTGTATTATTTTGTATTATCTATAGTGGCGTTTGCTGCGTGTTACCTCATGCGGGCCTTGAAAGGCCAATAAACAAATAATGTATAATAATATATGAATTCAATCTCTTATAGTAAATCATTAATATTTCAAATGCGCCCCAAATATATGTCCATACATATATTTGGGGCGCATTTTAAATATTAATGATTTACTATAAGTAAATGAAAGGGCTTCGACCTGTCCTTTGACGTAGGTACAAATTTCCTGCTAACTTCATAGAAACCATTTTTTTGAGTAAAATACTTTCGTCATGGCAGAGAAGTAAGAAGATGTAAAATCCATCTTTGTGTAGATTGGTTTTAGTTTTATATTGATAATTACACAAATACATTTGAATATAACAATACGTAACAACAGTGTAATTCAGAAACTTACAAGGATATAAAAGACTTCGTCTTAATGCCGCTGTAAAAGTTTACGAAGTTCCATTTAGTTTAAATTTTATTTTTGAAATAAAACCATGTTATTCAGTTTACTATGTGGGCTTAAATTTTTCTACTTCTAAATAGAGGTCAATGTGAGTTACAGAGGTGTCAATTGGTGCCTTCCTAATGCGCTACTCTCATTAAGATTTATAAGATATAACAACTTACTGCCATACTAATGACATGTACCCTGTGAAATGTTTTGTGAATATGAATTTCGTGTGTGGTCGTCTAAACGATCATTTATATTAGTCACATTTGGTTATCATGAAGAAAAATAAAATAATGACGCATTAAAACATCCGAAATCCAGTCATCCAAAAGTCAACAGTCTAATTTTTTTACAGTAGAATTATTGTGATAGAACGTAATGCTTCACATATTCGACCTTCGCGTTATCAAGATAGCGACTAATAGTTTGGTCGTTCAATGTTTAGGCGATTTTTTTAAACCGATAAATCAATTCTTAAGTAACGTGTGTCGCACTTGAATCACTTACTCAGCCTGACTTGGCTTGGAATGTATTTGGTTCTATCGGTATTGTATTAAGTTGATGACTCGGAAACATTGTTTGATTTAATAAGTTATATAGAAATTCATAGTCGATAACTATTAGATGTAACAATAGAAGATTCATGGTTCGCAAAGTTCGATACTTGAGTGTGCCATGCATAATAAATGTAATTTTGTTTTGTGGTATGGATGTCGATTTGTATTTTGCAGCTTCATTACGAATGTATTCAATTTGTGAGTATGTGTAATGTGTATCAAAGTTTGACACCTCATTAATGAGTAAGTTATATAGAATAAATATCAATTCGATTGCAACATTGTTTTATTATGCACTAATTGTTTGTTAAAATGAAAAATACGTGTGTACGTAACACACGTAAATACGTACATCTTACTTTTCCATATCCCTATCTTTCTCTGTGACTTATTTCGTGGAGCTTTTACGATTGTTTTATTTTCAATATATATAGATTCCAATAACAAGTGTTTAAAATTTAGTGAACAAGTTTTAGTCTTTATTTTTAGTTATTTCAATATATTTTAGTAACTCTGTAGCTATATACAATATTTTTATGATTTGTAAAGTGTAATACGCATTGAGGATAGAAAAAATACCAAAATAAAATAAATATTTGAACACAGAGGGATTTGCATTCGCGCCTCTAGACGCTCGGACGGTTCAAGTTCACTGCGTTGCGTTAAAATGTTTATATCACTAGGCCTTATGAAGTGACCCTGTAGGGTTGACCGCTGTAGAGGGGGACATCTTGCATCTGCTGTTAACGGGGGCCGCAATGGTTTGATTGGTAAAAGGCAGTCTATCATAGAACTAGCTATAAAATTATTGAATGCTGTTAGGGCTGCGTAGGATACATTTTTTATGGCTGCAAGTGCTAACTCTACGTCCTAAAGCGAACGTAATTCTACGTTGAGTTTTTGTATTTAGCCGTTTTGACATCGATTTTCTTCTCGCAATTTGCATCTATCTACCCAATCGCTTTCAGTACGAGAAATCAAAGCTATCATAACATAATTTATAGCTATAGCTGCATACTTAGTTTTACTTTAAGGCGGCTGAATTTACTTGAAATTACACTTTGTTAAGCATAGACACGTAGCTCTTTACGTGAACATAGAGGCATGTCCTGCCTTTCATGAACCATGAGCCATCATCATCATCAGCCGTATTCACCAATTACATTCCTTCGGGATACCTTCCTTCCGAACGGCTCTGATCAATCTGGCACGGGCACCGACATCGATAGAGACTAAGTTTTAGTTTCACTATCGATGAATCAGAAACTTAGTAGATTGGTAGAATTTGAGACCAAAGATCGTTAACAATGTATATGTGCAGTTTCCCTATCCAAAACTGCACATATACATTGTTAACGATCGCTAATTTGTCAAAAGCATATTACTATCATAAAAAAATACCTTATATAATTCCATAATCACTCTCAGCATACAAAATATATAAAAATAAAAGCTTAAGATCTCATGACCCCAAGACTTCACTTCCATCCTAGTTTTATAAAAAGTTTACCCGAATGCGTAATGTAAAGGGGGGTCATTTATTTTTTGGTGTGTATGTAGAGATGGTATGTTTATATTTTACCTTGTATATACCAAACAGGCTGAAGGATTTCAGGTCAAGATACTTACCTACTTGTGCATCGAGGATTGTTCACCAAATTCATAATTTTATAATTTTTGTTAAAGAAAATATAACTTATAAAAATTGAAGAATTTATATTTTCTTGCGTTGAGTTTATTTTTCCTGTGTTTCAACAAATCATCGACTTGATACTAATTTCAGCTTGATTGTTCTACTATACTAACCCCATCGATGAAATAATAAGATTACACATTTTACCACCTTATAATCTTAGTAATAAAGCGAATAAATAAATTTTAGCTAAAATGGATTAACAGCCGGCACTCATTCTTAAACCTATTATATTTTCCCAAGGAACTCTGTAAAATATACATGGGTCTCGAACGTTAATAATATTTAATATTTTGCAAATCATTACATAAATATAACAGTGTTAAATGGATCTGTATAACTTCTACACCATTCTATATTTAATAACTCAATAGAAATATTTTGTAGTTCAAATAGGTGTATCTACTTTTTAATTTTATTCTGAAATCTGAAGTGCAGTCAATAAGTGTAGATAAAAGAATAGAGATATACAATTTTTTATTAGATGTTCGATTTCTGATTATACTTTTAGTCATGCTGGATTACTATAGTTCTTGACCACATTTTACGGATCGTCTTATATAACTAGGAAAAATATTAATTAGATTTTAAGCGAAGCTCTTTTGATAGATTAATAGCAATATTTTCATTACTTATATTTTCTTTACACACAACCTTCAGAATACTTTACGTTATGTTACTGTTATTAGGTAAGTTAAACTAGGTTGGTATTTATTCGTCAGTCAACTTGAGTTTCTTAATATCCTCGCGTCTTGCAGAATGAGCTAACTGTATCTTATCCTTTGATGTAGTAGGCTTAAGACATCAATATGTTTCTGACTGTTTCAGGGGTTACAACTGTTCACTTTATTGAGATTCAGGATTTTTGTATTTCAAATGCCTGTTGGATCATTCTAAAAATATATGTCGGAGCTTTAACTCGGAGTAGATAGAATGGGTGAAGCGAGCCTATTGTTAACGCCATCACGCGCAGTATCATGCTCCTCACTTATGAACTATGATATCAATAAAACACACTTGTATGTGTTATGTATTATATTCACATAGATAATTACAGACTTTCAAATAATTCCAGTACACAAGATAATTTTAATAAATCACCACTAGTATTTACTCTAACTTTTCAATAACTTTAAGAAACACTCATCTTACAAACACTATAACAGCCACTTTGTCGGCACGCTGGTCACTACGGCAATGCCGTCACGTCATCTACTTGAGCTTTTTTAATGTTTACTTGGAGGAACGTCTCTAAAGCACTTCAAATTCATTAGTTTCCGGTACTATGCCTATCTGGTTCCAGTTAAATAGCATCCATATTTATACATTTCCGGCTATGCTACTGTCTCATAATGGTGACACTGTGACACTAATAATTTTGATCGCTCTCGCCGAGATACACTATGTTCTAGAAACGTTCAATGTAATTAGTTTTATCTGCTGCATAGTCATACATAGCTGACTTCGAAAAATCTGAAAAGTTAAAGATATTATAGGTAGGTACATAACGGAATCGGAAATGGCACCAAAAACTTCATTGATTAACACTTAATCATTACCATTAACTTACGTAAATGGATAAAATACATTTTGATAATAATATGGCTTGGTACTTACATAGATAGATAATTGTAATTGTTTTTCTCAAATAGTTACAACAATGTGACAACTTCCGTACCGTCGTTAACGAAGTGTCAAGAGCAACCTGCTATTGTAGGTACGTTTAAATTTGTTGTTTAGATTAATACACCGAGATGCTATGAAGTAATTCAGAAAAATGTGGATTTTAAATATGTTCTTATCAGTAGGAACCGTGGAAACTAGTGTTAAAGCACTCCCTTGCTTATTCCCTGCTTTCTCCGTTCCTGCTTTCCGCCTTGCGTGTTGAGTGACGGAACTCAACGCCGCGCTTTGCCTAGTTGCCAGAGCGAAGAAAATGAAAATAGAAAAATACATCTTCCCTGAGCGGGAATCGAACCACAAACTGTCGAGTTTACAGGTAGACGTTACGCCTCTCGTACTCGTACGCCGTCGTGCCACGACGGTCCTGTGCCTAGCCTGCTATTTACGGCATGAAACGTGAAGCTAAAAAAATCGTCATCAGTTAATTATAATTGCATAGGCTAAATTCATTAGTAGATTAGACTTTTCTGGTCGAAAGAGGTTTATTGTAATATTTCTAGTGAGATATATATAATTATTATTTTAATATGTATGATAGGATATAAACATAGATGATATAAAAAGAAAATATAGATATTTATCGAGTAAATATATTCTGAATATAAAAAGTAAATTATTATTCTGTTACATATTATTTAATCAAAAATCTATATAAATTATTTCTGAATTATACTTATTCGATAAAAATGAGAACTTATGTCTTTCATAATTTGGACATTGAAATCATAGGTATTAATTTATATAGCTTTACTAATTGTTTAGATTAATGAATTTATCAGTATTATGTTATATACTGTTATAATAAAAAGAAATCTAAGTAAAAGGGCAGTCGTGGTTCCAAGACGTATCCGGGGAAGATGTATTTTTAAAAAAATCTAAATAAAGTTATAGAATATGATAAGCATTATTTATTGCGTTTTAGTTGAAAATTTTAAGTCATTAACTGGATTCTCTTATTTTGTATGTGTATCCACAACAGGTAATAATATATTAAGCTCGATTTTGGCGTACAGTGGGTTATAAACGGGAAAAGTATGGCATAAAGTCAGTGCAAACAGCAACTTATTTCTTTAGAGTGTTTATAGATACTAAAACAATTAAAAGTGTGTTATATGTGTATTTGTTTAAATACTCACAAACTGAACACTTTATAAAATGTTCATTGCTTATTTATACAAAATTTTAGAAAATATCATCTATCTAAATAGATAGTAGTAAGATTTGTGTCTTAAAAATGAAAAAAGTAATAATAAGTAAGCATACAATAATATAATGTAGTAACAACCGAACTCCAGGTCCTATGTAATAAATATAATAAAACTAAATTATATCAATGTATCTAACATTCTATGTGAGATACGATTTTTTACAATTTCTTATGTTGTGTTATTAATTGGTGGTCGGTGAAAATTTCATTCTTCCCTTCTGTATTATTATCTCTTCTTCATCGTACAATCTACTTTGAGTGTTCTCTTTATAAAGTGACACTGTCGAAGTGATTTGAATAAAATTTTGGTGTAAAGTGAATCAGTAAATTGAATTAAAGAAAAGCATTAAAAACATTTTAGCTAAGCTATATTTTTGAATAAATTAAAAGTTAAATTCTCTATAAGTTAACATGGGGCAATTGTCTCTCAATCACTCTAATTTAGTGAAAAGAGGAATTTTAAGGGTTTCACGCTAAATTTGGAAAATGTAAAAAAACAGAAAACTAAAATCTCCTACATCTCACTATATAAAACAATATCAATAAAACTCTCTCACACTACTACTGCACTGAGTTAGTTCAAGTATTTGACTTTTTTGATAAAATCGAACTCACATATCAACAACGATTTGCCACTGCATCACAATGGTCTAAAAAATTAATATATATATATATATATATATATATATATATATATATATATATATATATATATATATATATATATATATATATATATATATATATATATAAATTATAAAAGTGACAAAAAATTTAAAGGAGCCTTCTCTTATTTTACCCATATTTTTATTATCTTGAATGACTATAAGATTCTTCGTGCATGTCAAAGCTCTAGTTTCTATCTAGCAGGAAATCAACGTCAATCAACTAAGTTTCTTGCGTTCCCCAAATTTCGCAATACGTAAAAGTTCAACATGACAATAAATCTTCCACAATGTCTTAATAATATTTTAAGATTGGAATACCAGCGAAAACAGACGGGCAGACAACAGATAAATTTTGTCTAATCAGATTTTATTTATTTTCATAGTCTGGTAAAGACAAAATGAAGTTGTTTTAATTATTATAATTATTTAAAAGAATTTTAGAATATTAGGTTATCTACGTGCTATTGTTACATTATATGTATTATATTATACTTTTTTGAAACATTGAACTAGACTTTAAGGAATATTCTAAATGGCATTTCTTATAGAGAAAAACTACTGTGTCATTATTGTAAGTGCAGCTAGCGTCGAAACCAATCTATTAAAAGTTTGTGGATAAGCAGCGATTTAGATTGATTGAAGAGCTTATTTTATTTACTCGAATGTCTCACAAGGGAATAACAGGGCCAATTTAATAGCAACATGCCTTTTCAATGTCCTTGGGTTGAAGGTTAAAGTACATTTAGTTGTTTTATTAAAGAACTCTTATACCAGTTCGATCATCTTGTAAAATAGAAGAATAAACCGGATTATTGTATTCACCGCCTTGTTAGGATGTACGAACGTAGGATGTAGTATTACAATTGGACGGCTACAGAATTGAAATTAATATTTTACTGTTAATTTGCAGGTATCGGGGCACCGTTCAAATGTGTCATATTAGAGGTGAAGGTCAGTATCTATGGTATGTTATATACACAATGGTTCGATAGGTGACAAATGGTAAATAGTGTTTATTTTTGCCTATCGCACTGATGCGTGTAAGTTTTCTTATAACCAGAGCGAGGAGAATGAAAATTATTCATTCTCTCAAAGGGGGAATCGAACCCGCAATCGTCACGTGTGCAGGCAGGCGTTATGCTACATAGTGGTGGCATTTATGTGTGTAAATATTTATTTCATGACCTTGACAAACATAGCACAAAATGAAAATCATTATTATGTACTCTAATTATAAGATATAATACAGACTTTTTTTGATCAATTTGAAATCAAAGGTGCCAGTGTTGTATCGGTTTTACAGTAGCTTTAGTAGAACAATACTGTATTATCGTAGCAAATAATAAATTATTCTATAAAGTAATTTTGAAGTAAACAACGTCTTGGAAAAACTCATGATGACAGGCAAGACTAAAGACAGGAGGTCTAGGAAGTTCAACCTAAATAATGATCAGACCAACATCCTAGTGATACCAATAAGCGCGGCAATCTATCAATTCACTAACCTCGACAAATGGAAGGTGATGTCAGCAGTAGCTTAGTCGAAGAGCGAGATAAAGAAAGAGAAAGAGAAAAAGAGAGATCAACTAGCTTATCTCAACATTCTTAAGATAAACACTTTAATTTACTTTAAGAAATTGCTTTTGCTCGGAACGCCATAATTAAAGAAAAGAAGAAATTGCTTTATCTATCTCTGCTAGGCATGGATAGATTTTAAAATTTGCCTTTCTGCGAAACTGTTTATACATACGTATCTATATAATGACGAAACATTTGCTTAAATAAAGATTTATTTGGATGTTGATATTTTGCTTTCATTTGCTAAATGTACAACCAGCCGCAAGTAGCGTTGCCTTAAGTCAACGAAAATTAAATGATAAATTGAAGAAATTGCCGGAAGCTACTTCAACATCCCTACCGTAACAGCAGTATATGAATTGTTTTGATGAATTAAATGCTCCTTATATAAATGAAGATATACGATAAAAAATAAACAAACGTACTATTTTTAATGTGAAATATTGTATGTTATGGTAGCTTAAATTCAATATTGAAGTAAATAAATTAAGATCTAAAAATATTCAAAGCCGTGAACGAAACAAGTTAGTCTTTAAAGGGATTACGCGGAAGCCTTAAGCGTGCGTTCGTGACCTGAGTGTCGTCGATGTGGCGCATGCTTCATGTTGTCCATAAGTTAACTTTACTTAATTTAATAAAATAGCTTGCACTAAAGGTAATCTTTTACCAAGGGCAAGGTATGGCAGTATTCGGTGTTGTCCCGAAGAGGTTCGGACGAGCGTGTTGGTCTCAGCAAAGTGATTTAAAATGAGTGATGCTGAATGTAACGGTGTTGACAGTGATGAAAATGATGAAGAAGGGTAAGGATTAATTTGTATCGGAGCACTTAGTAGCCGCTAATATTAAATTAATATTAAGTTCCAAAAATAAGTTAAAACAAAAAAAAAAAGCTAAGCTAAGAATGCTATTAGTGTGTATAAACATTTATTATATTTTCGGCTGGATTAATATTGGAATTTTTTCTCACTCTAAATACATTTTTTAACAATTTTTGGAATACTTACTGTAGGAATAATTAGTACGACCATACTAGCTAATTATCTATTGTATTACTAATAATAGTAATCTAATCGAAAACGATAAGATACAAATATATCTAAGAAATGTGTTGTTATGATTTGATTCAGATTACTGTGAATATTCAGGTCATTATTCATGATAATTCCTATAAGTGTTGCTACAAGAAACGTGTTTACGTAACAAGCTAACAACTAAATTTTAATTTTATGATATTGTAAGAACATTCACGAAATATGATTTGAATATTGAAGGCGTTTAAAGTGCAACAATAAATTTAAATTGGAATCTTTTCTATTTGTAGATTGGCCATTGACCCAAAACTGGGATGCCGGGTTCATTTTCCTAGTGACGTCATACGAGAAACGTGAGTTACGCGCCAATCTCGTCCTAAGGCGTCACAGAACCTCTGAGTAGTATTGCCAGGTGTGACAATGTACAATTCTGTTAACATTAACATAACACTTAAGAAAAATATATATTTTATATCATTATAAATGTCAAATCACGTATATGTTTGTATGTAATTATTAAAATCAGTACCTTAGGAATGAACATTATAGTGTAATAATTTATGTAGTATATAAAAATGGAATCCAAACTTCTCATCTATCCTGAACACGAAAAAGAAAAAAAATATTGTATTAAAACAAGATGTTCAGCCTGGCAACACTACTCACGACGTCATTGAATGCCTTAGAAGCATATTGGCACGATATCGATGTACCTGCAGCTAATGCAATTGCTTTAGCTTGTTAGTATTTTATTTGTTAGAGCATCTTTCTATTTTTACGTGTCAAAAGTTTCACGCAATGTTGTTTGCTTGTTATGCATAATTATTTTAGTTCTTACGTTATTTGTTTCATAAAAAAACTATATAGGCGCTTAAAAGCTCTAATTTTACTTTCTTGGAGAGTTTAAAATGAAGCAACATAGTCGAGAATACACGAACGCTTACACACCTACTCACCTATAAAACAACAGCGTTTTGCTTTTTTACTTCCCTGTTATTGCGTCATTTCTTATATTAAATCATTAAATGTAAATAAAATTACTTTTCATTGCCTTGCTCCTAAAATAAGATTAAAGGGCAATAAAATGTGATCGTAATCGTAGGTACGTACCATTGCAACAATGCTATGTCAGCCTGATCTTGTTATGTCTAATACCTTTATTATCTAACTGTTTTCTTACCATTTCGAGTGAAGTTTGTGTAGATAGTAAGTAGATCTTAGGCACTACTAAGGCGCTCGTTAACACTTTATAGTCAAACGTTTATGTCTTTTGCAACAGTGACGGCGTTTATTACCCATTCCACGTGAGTGACAACATGCAGAAATACATCAAGTGCTAGGTTTTCTTTGCTCCTATTTTCTTTTTATGCCTCACGTAAAAGAGGAATGAAACTGTAAGGGACCGAAATCAATTGTTTATTACTATTAGCTTTTCTTATGTTTTTTTTGATTTCACGTTTTATCATACACATGGCAGGGTAGGCAGAGGGAAATGCAGGAACCTTAGGAATCTAGTGTTAAGACACTCCGTTGCTTTGTCCTTTCTTTTCGCCTTTTGCGAGGCATTGCGTGTTGAGTGGCGGAATTCAACGCCGCGCTTTGCCTAAGTTCCAAGAGCAAAGAAAATGGAAATAAAAAATCCATATTCCCCGAGTGGGAATCGAACCCACAAATCGTCATGTTTACAGGTAGACGTTACGCCTCTGCGCCTCGACGGTCCCAATCTGTGGTAATTTATATAATTTTTTGTCTGTAGTAATTTATATAATTTCTTTCTTTTCAGGTAAGATAATGTATATCTTCTATCGTGAATGGAGCAAAAAATGTATAACTATTAGGTTCGATAAAAAGAGTTTTCATTAGCTCCCCTATTTATGGACAATAATGATTAATCTAAATAACAATGTTTTCTATATATAAATATACAAGATACATAACTAGCTCATTATTATATTATAATACTTATACCTATACGGGTGAAAAGTAATTAGTGTACTCAGTGATACCTCACAGATATAATTAAGTTGTTTTTCCTATACATTCTACTTAAAGCAGGTATACACCATAGAGATAGTTTTATAATATTGCAATC
Organism: Dione vanillae; assembly: GCA_037178615.1. Taxonomy (NCBI): domain Eukaryota; kingdom Metazoa; phylum Arthropoda; class Insecta; order Lepidoptera; family Nymphalidae; genus Dione; species Dione vanillae. The sequence continues at coordinate 282,882 of JAZFAU010000166.1, forward strand.
CACCGTACGATTCAGGAAAATTCTATACTACAGGGAAAATCTGATAAAAATCTAGGTGTATTTCTTCACTGAATTTGTTATGAATATTGGTTCCTGCAGACGAGTTCCCCTTTTTCCCCCTTCCACCTTTCTATAGGTATAGTACTTGTTAAAATCTTTTGATAAATAAACTTTAAAACAACTACTAAACGTTATCTTAAATAATGTATATAAAGTTTTGAGTTTTTCCTATCGATGTTGACATTCTATTCAAAATACTTAGAAGAAACAATGTTAGCAAGAGACGTAAATTAATAATCTAGAGAAGTGACAGCTGATTTTCCCCTTGATTGAAAATGAATAAGCATATTGTTAAGTAAAGAAATAAAATTATAAAATTTAATAGAATATCTTTACCAATTTAAATGTTATTATTTTATCACAAATTGCTCAAAATATTATCATTGTTTTAAATAGTTAATAAACGTATGATAAAGTATCTATAGGCACTGCATTAGTTATTAAAGAGTAAAGGGTAAAATTATAGCACCCTCTCACAGTTGGGTGAAAATTTTAATAAGGGTCGAATGGGGCAAGTAGTTGTTTGATTTACATCCGTTAAATATTAAAAAGAAATTATATGTCATGTTGAACAACATAAAATATACATATATTATTGTTAAGATGTTCTATAACATTAAAATGATTGTAATTGGTAGGCAAAAAGATTTTGTAATATTCACAAGCTACCAGTTGGTAGTTTTATTTTAAAAACTCAAAAATTATCAGTTCAAGTTTTAAGTGATAAATTTATTTCTTACCAATATTGTATGCGAGGAGAACGAGAACGAAAGTATATTTTTAGGCTGTTTGAAGCTCTATTTAATTTTTCGTTAGTTAACTGAATTAAATATATAGGTAATGTTTAGAAATAATTCTTTAATTATAGCAGTATATAACAATTTTAATCGTGTGTAATTTATTATTTCATATTTACTTATCATTAACACTTGAAAGCGGCAATTTAATGCGTGTGACAGACAATTATGTACAAATATCTGCTCAGTTCGTGGTAGCAAACACACTTAATGATGACGAGAAAATTAAGCCCTAGATAAAATTTATTTTTAAATTTATTATTTAAATTAGTAAAATATATTCTGCTCATATAAAGTAAGTTATTTTAATAGAGAAATGTGTCCTATATAATTAAAAAAACCTAGTTTACTATGTTATCTTACCATCATATAACCATGATCAATTAAATAAAAAAAAATAATAATGTCCACTAGCATCAAGTAAACGGTGATTAAGCTTGCGATGTAAGAGGAAGATTTTATCAGTACCAGATGATGAGTAACAGTTTAATATTACTTACTTGTACTTTTTATAAAAAAATAATGTAAAAATGGTAATTTGTTGTAAATTTATATTCTTTGTTATACATTTTGTGAATTCTTATACTTTTAATGATTTTCAAACTTATTTTATCATTATTTATACTAAGTTCTTTCATTTCCATATACATAAAAAGATTCAAAAATGTTATATATATATAGCTATTTATTTTAATTTTTATTTAAAAATATCATCAAAATGCTGGAATTAAGTTTCATGTTCTGTGATAGCATTACAATAATAGGCTTAATAAAAAATACTAAACCTACCTACCTAGTTTTCGCTTTAAATTAAAATAAAAAGTACATTCAAACTTCACGTAATCTTTATTAATATTTCTACTTGTTGAATACAGTTAATTTAGCTTGCGTTATAATAAAAAGTTTCTTTCGTAACTTCAGTGACAGTGATTAAGCAGACAGCGGCAGTAAGTAAGGTTTTGCGAGGCTAAAACACGTTTATAAATGTGTAGCAAAATTTCAAGAATTTTTAAGGCACTGGTAGATGAGGGGCGAAACGAAGGGGCGCGGCCGCCCGCCTAAAGCTCGCGCCAGTCGGCTGTAGCCTCGTGGGCGATTCAATCCACTCGTAGCGCTCGGAAAGCTCGGAAAACATCGTCACTCGCGCGGTTTTGAACATATAAAAAAATATTAGTTATTGTATTCTATATTATTTTTGTTATTAGTTGCGACGGTAAAGTGAGTGACTTAGTGTCACAAGTTTTTATCAACATGTGCGGCGGTGACCACGCGGCCGCCGCCGCCGGCTAATCGGTGACATATGCAAGTGCCATCATCTCTTGCATTGGTGAGTATTTTACATACATATTAATTTATATTAAATCATATAATAACTTCTTAGTTTTTTATAATCATATATATCCAACTGCGTCACTGCCACTATTGTAATATAATACTAATCTCATTTATATCGTTCCTCTTGTTTCAATCAAGGAATGATTTCAATTGGTTCAAACTACCTTAACATAAATATTCTGCTTGTATCTACACAAAATTATCTTCTTTTCTTATTTTAGATTTAAGCTTAATTCGTACAAAATGAACTTTCCGAGAAAAGTTTTGTAAATTTCTTTTCTTAGTGTTGAGATTGGTCTTTAATTTACGCTTTATTTTTGTTTTTATTTTGCAAGCGATTGACGCTTGGATCTAGTACTTAATTTTTTCATTTTTTTTTATTATTCATCAATATTTTATCTTTATTGCAATTTTATAAGAAGAAATCTATATTGGATTAATTAAACAATAACGATATAAAGCACAAATTACTATCATACTATCAGACAAATGACTATATTAGTTCTTGTAAATGAGCTAAATACTTCTAGTATGTATTCTTATATATTAATTTATTATGTATTTAATAAGAATACATTGAATATCTGCAAATGTTACATACATATGTATATATGTAAATTCAATGATGTATGCTAATAAATTGTTAATTAACATAACATTAATCTACGCACTAGTATTTCATATAATTCAGATAAATACTATGTTTTTACGGAGGTTCTTTGTATTTATCGCTAAAGCATAAACTCGATATATTTTTATTAAAAAAATACGTAAGTAATTTCTTAATAAAGTGTTGAAAAACGAGCTTTAATGTCTTTTAACACTTACCTTATTTGAATTCCTGGTATCTGTTATAATATGTATGTACACATATGTATAACAAAATATGATACAATTTTCGTGCTGTAATATAATACATTAATTTTAAAATTCTAAATTCTACAGTACTACAAATGAATTTTATAGTATTATAAACTCCATTGTAAAGAGGACGAGCTTAGTAAAAATAATTGGAAAACAAAAAGATATTTTTAAAATATAAAATTCTTTTGATTTAACAAAGCTGTACACATTTGATATTTGAGTTTTCCCCTCAATAAGGGCTCTGTAGTAAGCACACAGATCGTCAAGTTGTGGCCATCACAGTACAAATTATGTAAATTCGATAAAGAGATTTTAATATTAACGTTTACAACTACATCCTTAACCTTTAAAACAAAATAATTTGGCTGACAAAAATACTAATATTATTTGCTTCCAAGAAGATTAAATATAAATTTTGTCACTGGGGCGAACAAATATCACGGACCCGCTTTGTCCATAGGCATTAACTGAGTACCTATTATCTTTTATGTTAAGGATCAAGAAATATTTCTGCCGTGAAGTATTTTGTAATAAAATATTATATTTCTCCTAGTATAAACAATTAAGCTTATTATTAAGCTTAAATTGATATTGATAATTTAATTCATATAATTAATTTTAAGAAAGTGGAAAGAAATTATATTTTTATATAAACAATGTAAGTACATGTGTTCATGTACATAGTACATTAGTACTAATGAGACGGAACAGCTATACCGTTATTTGTTTGTAGGTTTAGGTTAGGCATTCATTTTTTTTTAAATATATCATCTACATGTCTCAAAAGGAAGCTCCAAGTAAATAACGATTGATTTTATTATTGCAAATTTTTAGTCTTTTAATATTTAAAAAACAAATTTACATAATTACGATATGATGGACATCTCCGAATGTTGGGTTGTCGTATCCAAACAAAAAAGCGAACATCCAAACCGCCCTGTCAAAAGTAACTATACTTTTATAGTCGTATCTAACAAAAAGGTTGTACTGTAACAGACAGTCACCCGTCACAACAAATAATCCCCTCGTTTAGTTGTAAGTTGACATAATACTGACAAAATTAAAATAATAACAACATTGCCATCGATTAATTACTTTTAAATTTAGGTTAGTATAATCGAGCAATCAGATAAACGTTATATCTACAAGCATTTTCTTAGATATCTCATATTATTATATCAAACAACTGGCAAAAGGAGCTACTACTATTTATTTCACTGCCATCTCCTTACTCAAAATGTACGCGCCTCTCAAGTTAACATGAACTAGACTTGTTCGTAGAAGTTATTTTTATTCCATCATATACATTAAAAAAAATTATATTATATAAAATTATATTCTCTCGTTTTTGTGCCTCAATGGCACTATTCTAGTCATGACAATACATTCTTTATAAGACTGAATTCATTCTACGGGCCGCCCTTGGCCGATTTTAAGGTGTTTTGCTCACAGCCTTTTCAGAGGACTGGATCTGCCCTTGGGTTGTTTTGTAGTAATTTATATTATAGTCTACAAAGATCCAAAATTAGTTTTATTATAAAATATACATATAATGTTTCTTACTAAACACTTTATCTATACTAAAGTACACTATTACCAATAAATTTTTATTTATGTGAATAATATACGCTTACAAATGAGGATGATATATTTGTAGGCATTATATTTTATGCAAATGATTGTGTAAGCTAATCTACCATAAATATATGTATGTAACAAAGATACACTTGTATGAGTAGATTACTTTTCAATTTTTATATTATCACGTAAATTAACCGCTCAAAAATATGTATACACTATAGGGGAGTAGGAAGTGATGACTTCCCCCGACACAAATATATTATGCTACTTTTATACTTTTTACTGTTTATCCATGTCTCATTGCTTAAAATAATATTTAATTACACTTACAATGATAATGAGACGTTTTCTTTTGAATAATGATTAAAATTGCGTAGAAAAATGTCTATTGTGTCCTTAATATTTTCGTTAACATTATATTTACAAATTTCAGAGAGTCATCGCCGTAATAAGAATATATATCTTTTTGTTATAATTTTTTAATAAGATGTATATTTAAGAAAGATATAAAAAAATATATAATATTTATCATTTACACTTGCTTAGCTTGACAATGAAGGATCATTGAATGAAATTAGTAGAAGTACTGTAATCGAACTACAGAAGAATTTATTTCATAGAAAATTTTGTATTATTTCCTAGTAGGTTCAGACGTTACTCGATGCTTTCATATATTTTACAGCTTAGTTTAAACTGCAAAACATATTAATTATCTTTTAAAGAATAGTTAATATATTTTAATTACACATTAAATTATATTTATATGAATATTAATGTCTATAGATTTGATTCCCTTTCGGATATTTTTCCCCAATATTTTTCATTTCAGTAAAACGACAAGCAATATTCAACAAGCATACGTGGGCGAAGAATATAAGGTGGTAATAAAATACTCTTTGCCTATTCTATGTTTCGCCTATCAAATTATTTTCAGAATTTGCAAGAATCCTCTAATGTACTTGATTTTTTATAGTTAATATGACATACACTCGTTATCAGGCGTGTGTGTACTTAGGAGAGCAAGCCAACATCAGCGCTTGATTGCTGTATTCCATTTTGACTATTTGCTCCATCTGAAGCAATTTGCAAATGTAAGATAACGTCTTTATATCGCCCTGCTTATAGATGTAGCGTCTCTCCTTGATTACAGGCTATTAAACTTTCCTGTATAAAAATAAAAAAAAACAAATAGCTTTCCGACAAATCCCGCATATAGAACGCCAGACAACAAGCGATAAGAAACTCTTTACCAATTTTAATTTATTTTGAGGCATTAAGTGGCGGAACTCAACGCCGCGTTCGTCTCGTTAAAAGTGCGAGGCAATGAGAATAATACATTTTCAAAAGTAGGAATCGAACTCACAATCGTGAATGCGCCATGAAGGATATTTTAATTTCCACCACTCATCTCGATATCTAAATAATATGAGTAACAACTGCTGATCTACTTCAATAAAACATAAAAATTTGAACGCAGAAGGACTCGAACCTACGCCCTCTTGCGAATCGTGCAAGCGCTCTCACCGCTGAGCCATGCGTTCTGCATCACGCTACGTTGAAATTCTTATATGCTTTATACAATTTATTTCGTTGTTAGCATCTCTGTAGGGCGCTTGCACAGTTCGCAAGAGGGCGCGAGTTCGAGTCCCGCTGCGTTCAAATTTTTACATGTTTTCTTTAAGTATTTTTTCTATCTTCAGTGTGGATTAACACTTTAAAAATCATAAAAATAACGGCTAATCATTTGTTCTTTGTTAAGGCAAACAAGTGTTATAAAATAATACAGGAAAAATTTGAAAATTATTATGATTAACGTATTTAATATGTAAAAGACGAATTCAATATTTAAAATTCATTAAGTTTGTGGGTATATTTTTGCCTTTACGCATTTCTCGCATTTCCTATTATGAAATGTACGTATTGATTGTACTTGCGTAAGTACCTACGTATTGAAATAGTTATATGTATACGTTTTATAATACACGACGTATTCTTATATCCCGTTGGGACAGTTCAACTCATTTCGTCATTCATTATTTTTATATCCCCGCCCTAGTAAAAGGAATACCTTGAATTTAGGCGTAAAGTCGTTAGTGACAAAACACTTGTTTTGTTATTATTTTATCTTCTTCTCTCTATCCGTCACACTATACGTGCTAACATAAAAGTAGTTCTTTCCCTTACATGTGAAAGTATTTGGTTTATTTTTATCAATACAGCTATCATACGTATAGTAATATTGCGGTCTGTGGGTATGTTAATCTAACTAATTAACTGTTATTTGCTAGTAAATTAATTAATTTTGTTATTTGTCATTATAAAATATGACTATTATAATGACAACCAGGCTTGGGGAATTTTAGGTTTAGTAAGGTTTGTTGAGGTTCAAATTTCAAATAGAGATATTATTTATATATTTTTTTTGGTTTTCCACAATATCCGTTAAGTCGAGCCCGCATAATAAACGCTGATACGAAAGGCTTTGAAAATTATTTTTAAAGAAAAAATTGGAAAAAAGCAGTTCTGAATAAATAAGAATGGAATTAGAGCCATTAATTAGGATTACAAAAACAAATAAACTTGAACATGTTAGAAGTAAATTCATATATAGTATTCAAATTTAAAATATTAAGTGATTTAATCTAATTGCATTAACATATCATTTTAAAACCATAAAGTAACCCTTTTATACCTTTCATATTGTCCAATTAAATTTATAATATAATCAAGTATATACATAGATGTTATGAAGTAAATATTTGCAAATAATTTGCACTTTTTAACTTCCTAAAAATATAGTGTAAAACAAAGAGGACTATACTTATAAATGACTTTGCTACAAAGTATTTATAGCGAAATGTTAAAAGAGAAGAAGTTTTAAATAATTGATATAGGATATAGATACTTTTCTCAAAAATCTTTAATCTAAAAAAAATAAACTCAACTAAGCTAGTTTTTTAACGTGATTTTTTTATCATGTCTATTTTATTGAAATACTCATGTGGCTAGAAAAGCGAATACTACACTTAATCTATATTCACTGAGGTAGAGAAGCTACCACAAGTTATGCTAATCTGAGAATGCAAGCTGAGTCTGCTATATTGTACATGTAACGACAATACATATTCTAAATATGGTTAACTATAGTATATGTTTTTAATAAATTGATATTAAAAACATAAATTTACAGTCATAGTAAATTTATCATTAATGTTAAATTTAAAGCTATAAAGCGCTACAGATATAGCACTCTATATTCTGTATGTTAGCTATATGGCATATAGAGGATTAGACAGAGAGCTAATCCAAAAACTTGCCTTTCTCTGCTTTCCATCAAATTGTGTGTTGAATGGCGAAACACACCGTATAATATATGGATATAGATGAGTAATATTATAAAAAAAAAAAGAATTGCTTAAATATTGCGAAGTGAGTTATGTTTTACTGATTGCACTCTTTTGAATAAAAACGTTTGTTGATATTCATTAGTGATATATGACGAACGAAATTAACATAAATGCACTTAAATATATCAGTATACGCATCTGGAGTGACTTTTCACCTCATTGCTGCCTCAAACCGCTCATTATAAAGCCGTGAGTGCCACTCGCCCGGTTGGTTTCACCAGAATTAACGAAATTATTTAAAACTATTATATACTTATTATATATTATGTTCGAACATGTATAAAATGTATTATTATAGTAACGATCAGGGGTATAAAATAGTTATTATAAGCGTATGTATGTATAAGTTGTTCATTAATAAATGAACAAGTTTATATTATGACTTCTGATTTCTGATTTTTAAGTAATGTATAAGCACGAGTATGCTACTTGTAGTAACGAACTACTGCTACTCAATTTAATCAATAAATATACGCATTTTACTATGTAATAAACTAACATTAACCAAAATAAGCATTTTATACTGTGATATTAACAGCTGGGAGGCAGTGGCTGCTCGAGTAAATACGCATAGTATTATATTAGGAAGTGTTAACGTGTATACGTATCAGATTGAAGTATATGTAGGTAAAAAGGCAGAGTAATGACGTCAGTGTAGCTTTATAATTCAATCCGACGTTAAACCAAGATCACCCAGCTGAGTGCAGCCCGCGCTAAAAATAATATCTTTACAATTTCACATGCGTCTTAACAGGGCGCCGTCGTTACGCAAATATGCCACGGAACTGATGCTACTTTTCTTTTGTATGTATGTTTTTAAGAACGTATTTATTCGTCATAATGTCATTACTAATATGAAATAAATTCTTTCTCGATAATAATACGTTAGTTTTTGATATTTATCTCTAAGTTATTTATCTCTCTCACCATGCGTCATACATTGACTACACATTCAAATCTAAATGAGGATATTTTGTCTTGCTCCAAGTATATTCGTTATTAAATAATATTCGTAATTAAAATTATGAAATAATTAATCTGGTCGATGTTAAAATTGGTTAACATACTACATATTGTAACAAATGTAGTCTACATTTGTAGTAACAACAACTGCTAATGCTTATGTGGGCTTTTTATTATTTATATATGTACAAATGACAAGAAATAGGTTTTATTTGTATCATTACTGGTTTAGTTAATGCCTACTGATACATGTTTTAGTATAAAAAATTCTTTATTACCTATAATTACCGTAATTACAAATAGTGTGAACTCATTATTAGGTATTATATGAGAATAATTATGTTTCATGCCTGATTTTATATACTAATATATACTGTAATGTATAACCTATTACTGTACTTTATAGTATAAGTTACCTCATTTATTATCGTTTCCTGTGAATACCAAGAAAAAATATCATAGCTTAGTTGGAAATCGTTCTATATGTGAGGGTTGTGATGTCGTTCTAACATCACATTAAGGTCATGAAGTGGCCTGAGTCCCACTGCGGGGAATTTACGTTTCCACGGTCTGATCAAACAGCTAAGTGCCATCGCACAATGTTTCTTTAAATAATAGATGCACTAGATGATTTTAAAAAAATATTGTCATAATGAATTCATTATGATTAACAATTACTTACAATTTTCAGTTTGAATAAAAAAAAACATTTTTGTAGAAATAAAATAAAATCGCTTCGTGTCGTACAGATAGTCGCTTATTACTTAAATAATATTTTTAATCCACAAAGAAATAGGACATTAAGCGGAACAAGCGGTCTTTGTTTCATATTTAATTCCTACCTGCAGGTATAAGCCCGAAATAACTTAGTAAATTATTTCTCATCAGTCTGCTACAGGAAAAAGTTACTTGCGTATGAAATAAATGTTAAATATTTTATTTTGGTTAATTAAACGTGAACTTTTAGCTCTAATGCTTACATTTTTACTTACAATGCGGTTGAAATTGCGAATATCTCTAAAAATTATAGCCAAGATCAGCGCAACATTGTTGAAAAATATCGTAGTCAAATTACCTATCTATATATATCTATATGAGGATCGTCGTGGCGCAGAGGCGCAACTTCTGCCTGTAACACGACGGTTTCCGGGTTGGATTCCTAGTCAAGGAAGATGGATTTTTCTATTTCCATTTTCTTCGCTCTGGCAACTAGGCAAAGCGTGGCGTTGAGTTCCGCCACTCAACACTCAATGCCGAAAAAGGCGGAAAGCGGGGACTAAGCAACGGAGTGCCTTTACAATAGGTTCCTGCAGTTCACTCTGCCTACCCTGCCATGTGCAAGATAAAAGCGTGAAGCCAAAAAAATCTATACGCACTGGTTAAGGGATATTTTCTTGTGCTTTGTGTTATAACAGTTGCGAATAATTATGAGATTTTAACAAATTTGTTTTAACCAACCCTTTTTACGGAACTTATTAAGCGTACATTTTTATTTCTTAGATGTCAATATTTTAATTTAAGCTTAAAATGTATGATGAAATATGTTTTACTTCAAATAAATCTTAATTATTAATACTAATATATTTGCTCTATTTTGATTAAGTAAAGGTCCATTCTTAGCTTTGTTTCATCATAAAACGACCTAAACTTAAAAGAAGATCGTACAATATAATCTTTTAATAACGGATATCATTCATAGTGTTCCCCTTGCTCTAATAAGGATGTCCAATAATACATTGCAACAATAATATTTATTTTCTTATATCAAACGTTTTGTACCTAATCTTTTTATTATTATTGTGCCCATTTTGAGTCATTGTAGGTATATCAATCTTGTACATATATGGGAGACATATTAAAAAATGTCGGTCAAGTTTCATTATGACATTAACTACAAATATAAGTTTGCAGTGAAGTTCCACTTTTCGGGCTTTTTTCTTTAGTTGTACAATTAATTCTAATTTGTTACTAACTTTCATAACTCCTGGTAGCCAAGAACTACCGTGTAGATTTTGATTATGTGACGATTTTCCTACAAAATTAAAAAAAAGTATGTATAAACCCTTAATTCTTTTGATAGCGTTGACTTTAAAGTTTGAAATTCAGCGTGCTTATATCTTAATAAATATTAATTCAAAACATTGAGCTTGAATGTTATACGTGATTTGAAGAAAATCGTCTTGACAGACGGACAGGTTCATCCATAAATGGACAACAAAGTGATCCTAATAAGGATTCGATTTTTTAGATAAGAGACCCTAAAAAGATTATTAGGAGCATCTTTCAATGTAAAACAATTATTTTTATTATTTTGTCTCTTTGCTTTGCTTTGCTATATGTTTGTGCATACTTATCTTAACAACGGCTTAACCTATCAAATGTCATTATGATAAACTTACCTTCATGTCTAAAGTGTATTAATTTTAATCACTTCATAAATAACAATTTAAAGTAATTTATACTACAAAATTGCTAAAAAATAACTGGTGTATTAAATTGGCTTAGACTTCAAATTTACTTTCCCACGTGGACAAAACAAGTATAATTGAATAATTATCCGAGTGAAATAATAGTATAATTAGGTAATAGTATGTCTTCAGTTATTTAAATGTATATGGCCATATATGAAGTATTAGTAAAATTGTATGTAGACATTCCAGTAATTTGGCAATTTATGGGGAATAGTATATTGATTATACTTAAGTAAATTGTGTGTAATGATTTTAATTAGTTCAGCAATTTGGCGGGTAGGTAACGTTAAAACACACATGAGGCAGGTCTTCCGTCAGTCTTATGCTAAGTATAAAATTAGAGTACATTTATTGTATAAGAAATATTTAAGAAATATTTATTTATGCAAATTCACTTTCGTAACGATTTTTTAAGTAATTATGGAGCAAAAAGTTGGACTTTGTAAGCAAAATAAGGAAGCTATGAACATAAAGTATTATAAAACTCGCCATTAAATTATTTGAAACTTTGCCTATAAGGTCACAAAGAGAAACATAGTCATTTATTCAATAGCAAACAAGCAGTTTGTATGTGTAGTATTCAGCCAAGTATAGTGTAAAGTAACTTTGCTACCTACTACGAATAGTTTCCTTTAGAGCTTAGTAAAATTTATACTCATTAAATGTAAATAGGATGAAATTATAAAATTAGTGTGCAGAGTCTCAAGAGTTTGAGAATCCTTGAGAGTCCTCTATATTCAAATAAAGTTTGTTGCAATTTACCTCAAAAGCGTAGAATAAATTTAGTACTAATAAAAAGTAAGGATTTTGCAACCAAATTTTTAGGTGAATTAACATTTGCAATAACGAATAGATTAGACGTGCTTTGATTAATTACAAAAAAATATACATGACAAAAAAAAATCATATAAATTAGTTAAAATTTTGTAAGATGTTTGTCTACTTGTGTAAGCTCATCTATGGAACTGCTTGATGAAAACTGTCTGCTTTAAGGTGTAAGTATGTGTATCTTATTAAAATTTGTTCAGCTTAAATAACCTCTTACTTAATAGCATATTTTGAATCTTACATGATTGTATGATTGTTGTATAGTTGAATCTTAGGTAACTTTTAAAATGACGATAGTGTCAAAAGAATGTGGGCTGTGGTTAATGTAATAATTGATTAATTATTTAATTACTTGTATAATTTTATTTGGTTTATTTTTCAATAAAAGCTTACGTAGTCTCCTCCTTCGTTAAAGCTTACGTAGGCTTTGATTCAAAAGTGTTTCATTTACATAAAAAAAAAAGAAATTTTTAATATATCAATAATTTTAATGTATCCTTTGTAGTGTATTGATTTATTTTAATAAGTCCTGATTAAATTGAATGAAATTATGAGTGTATATTTGAAAGTGAATAATAAACACAGAAAGAGATTTAAATTCTTTTTTATATTATTATGGATCTTAGACTAAGATTTAGATTTTTGTAACTCCAACTGCCATAATTGAAGAACAAAACTAAACTAATCGACTTGAAACTTTTCAAAACCACGCGTAACGTAAAGTTAAGCTTTTGCTAATATCAAAATGTCAAACAATAAATTGTTACATAATGTATATATACTTATATTACGTAATCTAGCTTTGTATGAATATCGCTAAAACTTAACCAACTGTCTATTAGCTTTCATAACAATTTGCAACTAATTTTAATTTAGCGATTACTCTGTTGAAAGTCCTACATTTTAAATATAAAAAGCGAAAAAATTTTGATATTAATAAGCAGTTATTTAACGATATACAACTTGTCTTGCACTGTAAGAAAGAAACAAAGCTTTTAGTTGTGAGTATTTACGTGTAGTGAGCAAAGGCGATACGAGGAGGAAAGACAAACAAATTGTTTACCCGTTTGTATCGGGCTATGTTTGCTGATTCATTAATTCGCTTCTCGATTTGAAGCAGAACACTTCTGAACCCAAACGACAAGAAACTCTTATATGGTTTTTGTAACACTATATAAAGTTTTATATTATGTATAGCATATACATAGAAAAATAAAATAAATTCATTCAATAAGTATATTCATTGAAGAATTAAAACGTGGAAGTATGAGGTATTTAGCGTTTTATTTTATAATAATTGCATTAACCATCGACTACTTACTCGTGATTATTTTATTCTCTAAACACTTTTATTTTCGTATATAAAAAAAATTGTTGTAACACTTAGAATAGAGCAACGCAAATAATATTAAAAACCTAGTAAAAGAGTAACGAGCCAACCAAAGCGTCCATTGCGGCTTATTTCAACTGTATGCGGTATTAAAAATACATTTCAAATAACATGTGAAGCTTACTTGAGCTCCATATTAAACGGAAAATTGGAACTAGATTAAATATTCATATTTATCATATTATTGGATAGCTATCATTTTATTACTATTTCATGGAAAACGTGAGTAGATTCAAATAAATATTTCTCCGTATCTTTTATGACAATTTATATCATCTTCTTTAAATAATAAATAATAATACAAGTTTTCAGCGATCACCGTTTTTATTTTGATGATTTTGATGATTTTACGCACCAATGCGACTTGGAGGGTCTTAATAAAGCCACTTTGCTTTTCTTTACATAATATTTTGCTTAAAATTTCAGAAAAGTTCACTAATTTCCAGTTTCATATTTTTACAGACCTTTTAAATTGTTCCTTTCTTATACGTTCGTACCATTTTTTTAGCTAAAACAAAATAGAAATAGACAGACCGGGCAGTATTTGTACGGCACGTAGACACGCCTCTTTATGCCCCCGTACATAACGTTGTGATTTTGTTTCAAACTTATCAATATGGAATTCTAAAAAACATACCAAAGAATAATAATGTTTGTCTGTATTTCCTTTGTATATGTAAAGTAAATTGAAACGACATCAAAAAGTACTTTACTATACTAAATAAACAATTATAATCTACTCGCTCATTATTAGAAACCAAACACTTACAAAATGGTAGTCTATTAGCTGAAACAAGACATGGCTCTAGTGATCGTAATTACTTGTACAAGTAGGGGTACCTCGCTTCCTAGCCTTCCTTTGTTTATGCGTATCTTAATTTCCCTTAATTTCCCATAAATATGCATTATTAAAAGGAAAATAATTTAAAGTACTGAAATGTTCTGTTAATACAGAGTGCAGTGGCATTTTTATTTTGTTGTCAGCAAAATAGTTGTAGTGCCAGTGAGCACGTAAACCTCGCAAAACATATCCAAATTCTCGACGGCGTGACAGAAACCGTCACGTAAGAACACGTGTGGCATTTTCTTCCTTTACTTGTTCACATCATTGTGTACTTGAACGAGGTATTTATCTACATAATACTTAATATTATTACTATTACTAAGTATTTTTAGTTAATATTCCTGAAAAATGTTTATTTATTACATTCATAAGTATATGGTATACAAATTAAAATTATCTATTAACCGGACCACTTTAAAAATTAATAAAATATATAAATAGTTTAATATTTTTAGTTTTTTTTTATAAATAACATATATTATTATTATTCAACATTGTAAAATTTCAATTTCATTACTTTGCAAAATTGAAATTTTGATCCACAACCGGGCAGTATTTGTTATATTACAGATGTTTAATTACTGATTTTATTACTTTTTGTTACCTCGTTACCTGTAGTAAGTGTTACAGTCTACTTTTTGGTTATACAGAAAAGAAGGGGATCGAAAAAAATCAATATATTTACTCGTCGGCAGTGCATGTAGTCACGACAGTCCGCACTATGGGTAGCTTTACTTTTTACATTTCGAGGAAATACTACACTTATCCGCAACTAAATATAAATTATAATGAAGGGGATGGTAATTATTTCTCTTTGTGGTTTGTCTATCTTTACGTCTGCCAAGACCATTTCTCGGAAGATCGCGTGGAGGTAAAATTAAGATCAAATACCAGACTGTAAGATCAAATATATACGTTATTGATAGGTACGAGCGGTTATGCTTTGGTGTTATCTACGCTAAGCAAACTGGGTAGGTGAAACCATCGTCATCGTTTTAATAAGGAAAGAGATATTAAAATGTTCTCAATATTAACAATGAAGTTAAATCGGTGATCAAATCCATAACTATAAAATATAGTGTGGCATTTTTATGTTTAGTGATGTTTTGGTGTCAAGTAAATTAGTGGATCAGTCGTAGATGTGATGCGAAACGGTAAGTTGATTGAGAAGAATTTTAAAACTGAATTACTTGAATTTTGAAATCGAATTACTTGAATTTTGAAATCGATTTAAGTTTAGTTTATTTTATTTTATTTATTTATGTACCACAAGACAAAAGATGCATAGAATATGTAGGAATAGAAATCAAATATACAAAGGATGACTTATCTCTAAAAGAGATCTCTTCTAGAAACTCTTGAATGTGAGAGATATTGTTTCTTAAAGAGATACGGGTACGGTATCTATATTGTATAAAAATTAATATGTTATGTAACACTACGTAGAAATATAAATAAAGTAAATAAATATCATCATATAAAATACATAAAAAATATGTACCTACTTAAATAATATAATAAATATATACTTATATATACATACACATACACATACATACATATGTCTATATACATACACATTCACGTATATATACATAAATACTTAAAAGAAAAAGAATTAAGTAAGTCTATAAGTAAGGATAATGACAAGGATATAATGCATATACATAAAAGATATTCACAAAGTTTGATAAAATGTTTTTTCAATCTTAATTTGAAAGTGTTTAAACACGGATTACCAACTAGGATAGAATTAGGGAGCGAGTTCCATAATCGTACTGCTTGGACCGTAAATGATTTTTGGTATAAACACGTGTTAAACGATGGAAATTCACGCTTTCTATAAGCAATACAGGAGCGCACAGGTTTAACACTTGGGAGAGCCAGCTGAAAACACTCTCTCAAATATACAGAAGAAGATGAACTTAAAATATTAAAAAGAGTTAGTAGTTAGTTTCCTTTTTTAATGAGTTAAAATGTGGCGAAGTAAACTCTTTCAGGGGTTATGATGCTCATATTAAAATTTATAATTACTTTGCTGATAGCTTTTAATATTGTTCTTAGAATTTATTTAATTACTAAAACTTATTTTTAATTATGAGTCAATATTTAAAAAACTTTTATTATATGAAGTATAATTTTTTGACAAATTTTGTGATTTCTACAGTGAGGCTTTAAGTAAAACGGAAATGAGAAAAAGTTCTAAATCAATTATTTGTCTTGTAAGGTAAAGTTCTCCCAAAAGAGCACAATTAAAACTTTGCTTACTGTCTTGCCTCAGTGATACTACCGACTTTGAAAGCGTCATTTACTGTAAGATTAAGCGTAGAAACATTTAGAAGTTAATTTATCAATGTACGATTAATCATATATAAAGAACTTTATATATAATAAGTAATTTATATTTATATTCAATCTTAAATAATAATAATGTGAAATGAACTCGGAGTACACTAAAATTATATCAAGGTTTCGTTTACTAGTTTTTATACTTAAGTTATATACTTTTCTTAAATTATTTTTATATTTTTATTCCTAGTTCGGCATAAATGATACCTACTAGTTTGATAACATACGAAACCTTGAACTTGACTTAACCTAGCATAATTTAAAATCAATTATTATAATACTAATTATTAGAACTTTTCCAAAAATATGAGTTAGATTGTAACCTTCTGAATATAGCTATATTTAAAATTTTACGGAATTATTCATATCTTTTTATATTTTGTAGCAAAATATTATCTTTTAACAAAGGGAAAATATATTTTTGTTGTTGTCAGACCTGTGAATTAATTATTATTTGTGATATTTTTAAAAATGTACAAAAATGTTGCATAAGTCGGTATAGTAAAATTATTTTTATTTCGTACTATCTTTTACCTGTGGTTCGTTCTCATCTATGTATTATATTGTATATAGTTATAATTTATGATACGTTTTAAGTATCTGAGCTCGTTTCGTTTCTATATAGCCTACTGTACGTACGATTATTCGTACGTACAGTAGGCTATATAGAAATTACGTGTTACAATAATATAAGTCATAGTCTTCTTGAAATATAACAGGTAGTTCTTGAGATTAGTCCGATCAATCAAGTAAGCTTTTCAGGTTTTTAACACTAATAACAATAGTTAGTAAAAGTTTTATTTCACATAGTCATTTAGCATATTGACATTTGGGAACTGAAGCTATTATGAAACCTTACAAAATTCTGACAAGACTTGTGTCAGCGAGAACGCAAGCCACAGAATTGGATGATGTCTAAGTAAGTGCTTACACCATACTACATCACTGTTTAGTAGTATGCATCGAAATAATTATTAATTACTTTAGCATTTTTTTAAAATGGCTACCATGATTTTCCATCACAAATCGGAGCTCATAACAAATGCTTGGTTATATTTAGCGCTGATGGAAATGCTAGTAATATTTGTATATACCGGATCTATTTTCATTATCGATATAATATAGATATACTCAAATTGTTAATTATTTTTATTTTACAGTCACATTCTGCTAGTTTTAACTAATATGCGCTTGCACAGTTCCTCAGCGGATCAGCATTAAAGTACGTAGCAAAGTAGCTACGGAATGAATATTATTTACTTGTTGCGCAGTGACGCGTACCACATGCTCTGACGTTGATGTAAACTGTGTGTATGATTTATGTATTATGCGGATCTCACATATATTCATATCGTTCTATTTTCATTTATATTGTTTTACGTAGCCATATCATTCAAAGCTTGCACGTGATACTGCATATGAAAATAGTTACTAATAAAACATTTCGTCTTAAGATGTTTTCAGATTTCATAAGACGTATGTATGAATTGTATAAATATTGAAATGTAAAAATTTATGAGTAAAAATATATTCACGGCAATTTTCAATGCACACAATATAACGAAGTCGTTAAATAAGCAAACTTTGAGCTCAATGTTTTAACGTTGGGAATGAATAATAAATGAGTTGGTTTAATACATGTGAATTAAGAATTCAGGAAAAATATGTGCGTTTTGTTATACTAAAATATTTTATTTTTAATTTTCTATGCCGTATTATAGTAAATTGGTTTTGAAGATAAGATAAGGTAAATTCAAACTTGGCTGATTAAACAAATCGTAGTCGATTATCACAATGCAATGAAAAATTTAAAAACAACAAAAAAGAGAATGAAAATGGAAAAATACATATATATTCTATCCACTGAAGGTATAGGTATTACTTTTATTGTTATGCACTCGTGGAACACATTTAAGTGTCTATTTATTATACACGTATTCTATAGTTTATTCATGTAATAATTATATAATTACACGTGCGTGTTAATATGTCACTAAAGTTATGCGCTAGCTAAAAGCCATTTTATGCATGACATGAAATAATTAAGAACCGTAACTCACCAAACTTCATTACCTACATGTAGGTAGTATTTTGTTGAAAGAAAATTATGTATATTATATTATGTATTCAAAAAATGAATAGAACTTACGGTTTACTAAATTGGCATTTACTTGAAAATTGGCATTTCTGAAACCATTCATTTGTTAGGGTATTAGAGAACATTATTCCAATAGAGATAGAAAACTTTCATTACAAAATATTGAAGTAGATCAATTAACACGAACATTTAATCAAATATACAGTAATGTTATCAACCAATCATTTTTGAATTAGACTGAATATAAAGTACACTAACAAAATTTAATTAAAAATTATATATAAATAAAGTAAATTTACCTGGTTCTTATTAAGTACAAGTGGAACGATCCAGGCGTATCATTCTGATCTAAACTTTGTGTTAATATTCAATAGCAGGTAGTGCGCTATGATCTTTGTAAAGAAACAATATTTAAATTGAACTCTACAGTTTAGTTATAAATTCAGATCAGAACGGTTATAGAAAATTTAAGAAAACTTTTTAATGCTTTTGTTTACGATGATTAATGCGCGAAGATAAAAGTCTAAAGAAATATTATTCTTTTGATACAGTTTAAAACCACAGAGTGTACACAATATCTACAGACATATACTGTCGGTTTCTTTTATCGTCGTCATCAGTGTTGTTTAGATTTCTGATTCAGAGTTATACTAAGAAATGTCTTGACATCTAAAATATAAATGATAAAGAATGAGAAAAACACCTCTTTAAATATGGATACTTGTTCATTGACTTTATGTACTAAGAACCCTCTCACAACATCAGCGTACGAAACAAAATATTTATAAACTATCGCTAGCGTCCAACTTCGTAAATATTATCTTATCTACCCCTTGAATACATATTCGTCACACCTCTTTTTGCACATATTAGATGTATGTTGTATTATGACTAATTTATTTATTTATACACACTGATAACAAAGAAACAAATTAAATCAGTACATTTGAAAATAGATATATTAGGGGCCGTCCGACACAGTCTAAGTTTACATGTGACGAATATAGTATATTCTATCTCTATACGTTGTGGTAACAAGACTGAAATTAATTCCGGTATTCAATATCTTGAAAGACGAAAAACGGAGAATGGAGTGTCGTAAAACATAATTCCTTCTGTTTTGTTATGGGATAAGGAAAAAAAGGAATATATTAGGTTAGTACAGATAGTTTATATATTTTCAGGGACTAAATAGTTATGAATTTTATTCATTTTAATTTACGAGACATAGTGACTGTGTCTCACAACTTGTTACATTTACGGTTTGCCAATGCTAAATAACCCGGAATTTGGAAAATTTGCGCTCTAAAGGCTTCTTGCGGCTCGAGGGGGGCCCATGTTCAGCAGTAGACGATAAATAATAGGAATTGAGTGTTACATTTACGCTTAATTTACAATTGCAATATTCATGTTTGAATTATCACTACACATTTCATTTGAGCGTGTGCCACACGGAGTTTAAATTTTTTATGAGCTGGTCATTGCGCTCGGATGTGACCTGGATAAAGTAACAATGTCATTATACCATACTAAATTGGTGATCATTTTCTATATCTAAATGTAAAATGATATATAACGTAATCTTAACTTACAACTACATCTTAACTTACAATTATATTTATGTATAATATTTTATCAATATTTCCAATTTCATATTTTCCCCATTGTTCTAAATGTTTCATTTATATAAGCTATGAGTAAATATCCAGAAAAATAGGGATGAATAATTTGTAAAAAATCTGAAGTCCCGAAATTTGCATATACGTACTTATTATTTTCAAATTGTGTATGTTTAGTACACATTTTTTTTGTTTTCTATAGTACTATTGCATCTTATAAAGAATATAGGATATTTTTAAAACACCAACAAAACTAAGAGAAATATCAATATTGTGTTTAAGTCAGAATAGTTAAGCTATGAATTTTTAAGGTATTACGGTATACGAAAACAAAAGAAGCAAAAACGATACACATAATATATTTGTATGTATGTAAAGACACAATTATTTAATAATATTAAATATCAATACTGAACGCAAACACAAAAGCTAATATATGTATATAATATGCTTTATTCGTGGCGTGATTTATCATTCGTTTAGTGTTGTACGTACACAGTATTTGTGATATTATACTATTGTAAAAGAACATGTCAAAAATACATCATTAGAAAACACAAAGGCCTTGTTTGTTTGATCCCCTCACACCTAGCCCGACATAGCGACCCACATACGATTGTATGCTTAAGACTAGGCGTGTTGTGAAAGATACGGATTAGGTAAAAAATAACAGTATTCAATAAAACGTCTACTTAATTTAAAAAATAGCATTATGTTAACTCAATATACATCCAAGCTGGTTTGTTATGGGTAAATATTTTTAACGGAAGTATTTAAGAGGTAAATATATTATTTCTTAAGCTTTAGAAAGAATTTCAAACGAATATTAAAATATATTTAGTAAAATAAACTAAAGTAGCAAATAGTAGTTTGTACTATTTCAGTTATCTATATTATTCTTAATTTCTATTAGTATTACTAACTAATAACGATATCTGTTCAATTATACCGGGTCGTGGGTAACATTGATATTGTTATTCAATCCAAGGGTACGTGTTAACCTGTGTCCCCGTACGTATGAGTAAGCCTAAAAGGTCCAAGATCTTTTGAAGGCGAGAATTGTTAAAATAATCTAAACTAAATCTGTCTAAATAATATCAAATAATATTCTATTTTACTAATAAACAATTTATGAATAAAGTAAATTAAATAAACTTTTATCCTTTTACATTACAGCCAATGTATAAATGATGAATGAGTAAAAATGGGAATATTGCCTAATTGTACGTAACATTTTTGGATATTTGTATGTATCAACAGCTTTGTTTTTGATATATTTATTATTACATAGAATTTAGCAAATGATACTTTAATAGTATTATTTATATGACGAAAATTCTTATAAGTATTAAGTTTTCACATAACAATTAACAATAATATATAACTGAGATTATATTGAAAACTGTTCCCAGTATCGTCTTCAATATAAAAGGTCAGATACAAATTGAATATTTTACAAGCGTAGCATTTATAATGAATTTGATGATAAGAAATTAATTTATTACTAGCCACATTATCAAATTCTATCTTTTAAGTAATATATTCTATCTCGAGTGCTTATTAGCGTAATAAGTTATTTTTTTTATCACGGATATAAAAGAAAGTTATTAAATATGAATTTTCTTAAGCAATATACCAATATACCTTAAAATATTTTCCTTTTAAGACTAAAACTATTGTGAAAACAGTTTATTACGGATATACCTTACAATTTATCGCCAGCTATCGTTTATTAAGAAAAGAGCGTCATAAAACGGATTAACTTGTGCTGGAATAGGATGCTCCTGAGAATAGAACAGCTATTCGTCAAGATTTCACAAATAAAATCCTCTTGGGGTTACGAAGCCAACGTGATGTACGTTATACTTAGAGAATATATATATATATATATATATATATATATATATATATATATATATATATATATATATATATATATATATATATATATATATATATATATATATATATATATATATATATATATATATATATATATACAAATTAATAATATAGTTAACCGATACGTCTTACATTATGTATGACATAAACTGATACTGATATTATTCAATATATATGACTAAGAAGGCGACATTGGAGATTAAATTTTATATGCTTCTTTTCCTAGACATCCTTGTAAGTTAGATAAATACATCTTTATCAAATAACAAATAAATTTACACAGAAATATACACATTTCAATGTACATTGTGGTAACACTTAAATTTATTGTTGTTTTCTAATATAAAAATCACTTTGTCGTAGTTTGACGCTAATACTAAAGAAGTACATAATCATAAAATACAACGATAGCTTAGAATGAAAAAAAAAATGTATTGTATAACTGAACTAAGCCTTAGCTGAGGTATGCATGGAGCGGTTTTAGTTAATCCACATAATCTGCTCGTCATCTAATCTATTTGCTATATTATGAAGATAGCTACAGATAATTATTGCTCCTCCAAGTACTGCATATTGCGAGGATGAAGAAATGCGAGATAAAGAATCATCTTAAACAGATATAATACAGTTATGTTATATGTATTGCGACATACAAATGGTTCTTATACATAGTATTAATTTCTGTTAATAATTAATTTAATAGCTCTCCAGCTGTCATAATATTAATTATTAAATAGTCGCTTTAAACGTAAAGGAATGCCTTTAAACGTTTCGATCGATGTTGGTCTAGTCTTTGTCTAAAAAGAAATACTTTTAAATTACTATAAGTGATGTAAGTGAAAGTGTTGATCTCAATGTCTCTTTTATAAGAAGTAACAGTCACATTTCCTCTTTTTCAGCATGCATATCATGCATACCAAGATAGAATAAGTGAACCAAGCGTCAAGGTATTTTATTTTGTTTTTATTTTGAAATATTGTGGCTGAACCTATCAATTTGTGTTGTCTCCTCAAGATTGGGAATTTACAAATAATTCATTTTCGTAGTAAGGCTGGGAGCCATAACCATCACTCCTCCCGTCTAACACTGTCCCAATGGGGCTCAATGGTGAACTTATATTTTACCTACTAATAATGATTTAACCTTCGTAACAAGAAAGCGGGAATTGCTTATATGATATTGTTAGCAATAAAAATATCACCAGTATTGTGGTCACTTTTTGCTAACAATATTATAATTCTAATAAGAAATAAAAGGTGTTTTTGTGTAACACAATTACCAATATACGGTAAAGGTTTTATTATCTACAAAATTTATTTTAAATTTATTTTGGTGAAGGTATATTATTAACATATTTTAGTCTACATTACATACTTGCATGTAGTAGCAATAGTTTTGTTAATTATCTTTCTTTGTCTAAGCGCACATAATGGAAATATTTTTTTTTTGATTTTTAAAGTTTATACACATAAAATGTTTTGTCAAGCATTAATGTTAACTCTAAAGGATATTACATTGTTTCTTATATTATTATAAATACTGCTTTTTTGCTTTATAAATACTGCTTACAATATTAAACAAAACAGAAATTCCATATTACTTGTTCAAGCCAACATACCATACAAATAATAAATGACGTACTATACAAAGTATATAAGCAAAATTCGATTTGGTAACCGACTCGATAAGTTAAAATCTATGTACTATTTAAATCCGTTCCTAAGAGAGTGAGTGGCGCAAATAAAATAAGTGACCTACATAAAAAATTATATTCGTCAAACATAGAATTTCCCCCTTTTTGAAGCTACTACATCACTAGCATTACTCAATAACTTCAAAACATGACAGTTAAGTGCGACATATACATATGGTTGGTTTAGTTCTATTTGTGTTTTTTGTTCCACTTTCTTTGACACTTGATATAATATCACGCCCTACTCTACTTGTCACTGATTTCTAGACTGAATGCTGCATTGCAGAATCCGATGACGTAAAAACCAGACCGGGATTAGTGCATATTTCAAGTAAGTTAATTTCAAGTCAGTAAGTAAATATTCGAGTGACGTAATAAATATACTGAAACTTTTGCAACGTTTTAAAATATAGCATGTATCGTTAAAATGCATAATAACAGGTCTAATGACATCAACATACAAAAAAAAAATAAAAACTATTATACCTAATGCAACGTTATATGTGAAGGACTTCATTAATATAATTTTAATCTTCTATTATTATTAAAGCTATCGTTACCTTATCCTTCGGCTTCAATTGGTAATTGAAATCGAATAAAGTATGAGACGTTAACGAACTTCTGTCGTCATCAATGTAATTACTTTTTTATTACTGTTCATCTATTTTTAAATGCTCATTAATAATAATAATTAATTTCAACTAGGTCGAAGGCTTCTACTACTCGTAATACAATTTCCTGAAGAATATAAAACCGCTTTACTTTTTGTAATGATTTATTTGTGACAAGTCGGTTTACTATTCTGATTTATGGAACGTTCCTGTGAGGTATATAATTAGTTTACTATAAAATATTTTACCCGCATTCTTTCACTAGTATTATACAAACTAACAGTAATATAAATTGTTGCATCTTTTCTGAATTTTTTTATGCTAACATAAATAAACGATAAAGTTATGTCTTAACACTATAGTTATCTGTTTTAAACACAATATTTTGTCATAGGAATGAGTATGACAAAAACTTTACTAAATAGTTTGTTCGAAATCCTCCTTACATCAAAATTAGATAGATTAAATATCATTTTTTTATCTATTTAATAAAACTTTGATATCAACTCAATTACCATAAAATATTCACTTCAATTAGACTTCAATCTTATTTTTTAACTTTGAGCATATTTAACAATCAATTCAATTTAGTTTATAAACTATTTACTACAAGGTTAATTGTAAAATCTTTAGACAGAATTCATACGATTTTTTATTTATTTTAAATTTACCTTCTGAGTCTCTTTTTAGATACGAGACAACATTCTTAAAGTTAATTAGAAAATATTCGGTTCAGTCAAGAATTATTTCTCACTTAAATAGTTAACGAAGATTTTAGTATTAGATATTTTATATCCTATCAAACCTACATCAAAATCACCTTACGGAAACCCTAAATTTCCACAACCACCTATGAAGATGAAAAATGTGCAAACGTTTACGTTTTGACGTGACACGTATACGTCCTATTAAGGTACTTCAGGATAAAATGAAGAGTAATCTTTTGGTTATTGTTGTTCTTTAAGTGTATATATGAACTATTGTCTAGTTTTAACTTTCTACATAATATCAATAAATCACAATTTTATACATACAAATGATATCAAACTGTTTATTACTGTATGTATACGGATTGAACTAAATAATACTACTTTTAATACTCTCAGTTTTCGTAGTTGCTTGTTCTTGTACGGATTGTCTATGTACGGATATGAATGTAACAATTTCTATGTGACAAATACAAACAAATTAGTGAACTTGAATGTTCATGCTTATCTAGAGGAATCCGCGACGAAGTTAAAAAAATCCAACTCCTTGATTTACATTATATTTTAACAAACAATTTACTCTTTAAATTATGATAATAAGGCTTTGCTGTTTATAGCACTTTATAAACAATATCTTAAAATTACATTTTAAGGACTATTGTTTTCACCATTATGTATGTATTCAGAATTATTATTATTAATATTTAATATTAGAATAACGATCTAATAAATACTAAAGGAATAATTTTTATTATATAAATCTTTGTATCCGTTATGCTTACAAGTATTTAACAATCAATATAAAAGCAAACATTGTGGTGCACTGGTATGCCTTTGTACGTTACGCTATTGCTCACTGGCGACTACATGCTTGGAATGCTATGGCACTTTTCAAGTATAATATATTATATATCTAGATTATGTTTAAAAAGAGAAATTTGTATATAATATTTTTTTAACGTTATATTACAAGTTTGGTTCACAGATCATAAAAAGTCTTACGGATAGACTTTTTATAATCTGTGACACAAAATATATATTAAATTTGAAATCAGTAGAATTAGCAGTTGCGTCGTCTTGGACAATTCCTAAAGACGCAGATTCAAATCCCGCTGTTTGCGGGATATATATCATAACGAGTATCGGGTTATAGCTATAGCGGGATCATAGCGTGTTACTATTTTGTCTATCCTTTCCAAATCATAAAATGTCTATGTATGAGTCAAGATTTTTTTATAAGAATTTGGAGGTAATAATGTGAAATTGTTGTTACCTCCACGAGTTCATGTCCAAATTGTCTCTCTGTCGTACAATAAAATGATACTTTCAAGTCAACGGAAACAAGATTCAAGCAGATTTTATGCTTCTTTTTGCCGCATATTATATATAAATTACCATATAATCTTAACTTATGGGGTAGTTGTCGTCGACGATGGAATTATTATATTTGTATTATTTGTAGTGGTTCCAAATAAGATATTAGAAGTTACAAAAAAAGCACGGGTTTATGTGCATCCTTTTTTTCGAAACTATATTGCAGACTTGATTTTTTTAGGCTTTAACTGTAAGACCTACAGATTGGACTCAGGCCTTACTTTAAAGACTAGAATGCCTCATGATCAATCAAGTAGACAAGGTAAATTTTGCAGAATCAAGGAACTTTAGTAAACTTATTACATCACGATGTATAAAATCAAATATTGATCGAGCAACTATTCCACGATACAAAAAGAATCAATTAAAAAAGTATAGAATAGTTAGAAACGGCCTAAAATAATCTGATACGTTTCTGTTAACAATAACAAAACAGTAAGTAGAGATGAAGACCCCATTTATAATGCTAAATAAAATATTTCATAATATTTATATACTAAATATCTTAAATTCCCGTCGTGGCGCAGAGGCACAACGTCTGCCTGTAACGCGACGGTTTCTGGGTTCGATTCCCAGTCGGGGAAAATGGATTTTTCTATTTCCATTTTCTTCGCTCTGGCAACTAAGATAAAGTGCGGCGTTGAGTTCCGCCACTCAACACGCAATGCCTCGAAAACGGCGGAAAGCGGGGACAGAAGTAAGCAGGGACTAAGTAACTGAGTGTCTTAACACTAGGTTCGTATGGTTCCTGCGGTTCCCTCTAGGCAGAGGGAACCGCAGGAACCCTGCCATGTGCGGGATAAAGCGTGAAGCTAAATATCTTAAATATAAGAATAAATGTCCTCCAAATATTACATTTCTTATTACTGCTTACTGAGAAGTTCAATATATCAAATATTGAAGCCGATATCGTAGTTTTAGAACAATGGTATTGATTTTGAACGTTTCAATATCCAAGCTAAACGGGACGTTAAAAGTAAACTATAGTTCATATTAAGTATGGGTTGCGGTCTCGGGCGCGTATGGAGGCTTACCGATTAACAAATAATACAGCATATATTTCCCCATCACTAAAGCGATCGATACGAAGTATATAGGTAGAGCTACATACCATCGCAGACGCACACGATAGTCATACCGTCCTAATTAAAGTCTAAAAGGGCGTCAAGTGCCATACCCAGTAGAGTATGCCCCTATTGGTGTACGCAAGTATGGTCTCACAGAAGACGCCCTTGTGAAGCTGGCCAACATCATACTGTTCATCAAAACAAAGAAAAAAAAATATATTTATATATAATTTACAAAGCTACAACCAAAAGCAGCTACAAATTTTAATGCTAATATAAATCGGAGGCTCCTTGAATTATTTATGTTTTGATTCAGATTTGTGACATTGATGTAAAAGAACTTATTTCACTTCAGTCGTTGTATAAATTTATTTTCATCAACTCAAATATCCTTGTTCAAATTATATTATATAGCAAAAAGAGCTTCCACCAAATGACGCTTTGGAACATTTTTTCTAATATAAAGCCTGCGTTTCTTTGTTAAGATCTTGCATTATATTTTAATAGTTGTATATATCGTCTAACATAAAATAGTCCAGTAGTAACAAAATTCTTATCTTCGAAACTTATATTAAAGATATTCTTTAATTATACTTTAAAAATTAATTAAATTAAAAAAAAATTAAAGCTATATAAAGCTAATTAAGCTAATAAAGCTAATAAAGCTAATAAAGTAATTTATTTACCAAGGTCTCGAGAACTGAAATATCAAAGTACCATGATTATTTACTTGTCTATTATAATTTAAGTACCTTTGTAAAATTTTGTTCAATATCCTATATTAAAAAGCAACCTTTATTATTGTTATAGTTTTGTAGCAATAATGCTACTCGTAGCTAGTTGCAGCCAATAAATAGACATTTGAAGTAAATACTAATAGTAATTAATTATTGGTAATTTTATCACCATTTGCATCGATAGATATGGTTTGTACCTCACAGTGTATTACTTTATTAGTAATCCATTAATGGTTCACCAATGGAGGTCACTAAAGATAACAATAGATATTTATAAAAAATAATATTTAAGAAAATAAATATGAAAATTCAACTGATTTCTTAGGATTTTCAGAATTAGTATAAGTCACTTACAAACCTGTAATTTTATAAGTATGTTTTAGATTAACAAGCTTAAAATTAAGTCTCAAAGCTAATTTCCTTTCTCTTTGCTTTGTGGATATTTAATTAACAGACAAAAAGAATCCTTTAGTGGCAAAAAGCGACAAGCAATAAAAAAGTACAAAATAAAATATTAAACCTTTTATACGCCTTTGCTTTTAAAAAGATCCCTAGCGAATAGTCTTGTTTAGTACGTAGAATATTTTTTATATTCTGAGGGTGTAAAATAGTGCTTAGAACCGCAACTTAAGTCATATTAAGAGACTAGCTTTTACCTATGAGTTCATCCACGTATAAAGTATAATTATAAACGAGGTGTATATTTATTTAAATTTAAACTTCAGACCACCACAATCATATACAGTAGTACGTCGTAATTAAAACCTACTTTACCCAAAAATATTGCATTTGTATATATTTCAAGCTTGCGCATGTACTTTAGGTTAAGCTTGATATATACGTTTACTTTTAAAATTATACGTTCTACGTAAGCCCGTGATGAATAGCTCTATTCTCGAGCACTTACAACTACTCTTAGCTTCCGCGCCATTTGTTGAACAAATCCTTCACAATGTAATCTATATATTTTTATCTCTTCCCACTTTTGCTTCTTTTATGTACTAGTAGATGCCTACAACTTTCTTTGTGGGCTTAGATTCTTGTCACCTGATTTTCACCGATAATATTTTGTTTATAGTGCATCGTATTACATATTCTTTAGTGGATACTACGGCTCATTATGAGATGCGATATTTTATATTTTGGTATGAAAAAACAAGTTTTATTCATTTTAGATCTACAAATATTGTTGTATATCAATGGAAAATACTTATCATTATAATTAATTAATTTTTGTTTTGACAGCATTTTATTATTTGGCTAATTAATCCGAAAATAAGTGTGCCTTTGTTAATTTTATTTACGTATCTCTTGTTCTATGTCATTTAACGGAGTCAATATTTATGAAAAGAATTTTTAAGTTACTCGTACATAAGCATATTTTTAAAATTTATAAAATCAATTTTAATAAAATACTGTATTTTTTATACTTCATTTATATGTAACTTAACAGAAACCGTTCTGGCGTAGCGGTAAAGTGGCGACTAAAATCGATGGTTATGTGTTTAATTCCCACCTGCGGAGAATGAATTATTTTAGTTCCTCGCAGGCAACAAACAAGTAGCAGTATTGTTTTATTTAGAACTTAACAAAAAGTGAAGATTATAAAACAATATTTAATATGAATTAAAGATATAATAAAGAAATATTGATACTACTAGCGACCCGGCCGTGGCTTCGCCCGAATATATAGCAAAAGTACAAATTAAAAATATATTGCCAGTATTATTAAACAAATTCATTCCTATGAACAACGACATCTGTTGACGAATATATGTGGCGCACCTATTATTATTTATTTGTCAATTATCAAATTTTAAGCAAAAAAGATACTTAGCAAGCAAGTGCAGGGATTTCTTTTTTTGCGTTTCTGTTTGAAGAAGAAAGATGTAAAAAATTATAACTAAAATATAAAATTCTGAACATTTAATAAAATGTACCGCAAAGTCTACTATAGTAGTTGGTGACTATTGACTAGTCGGCCAAGTACGCTAACATTTTTAACACTGTTGACATTTCTCAATAAAAAATTACTTAAATACCAACTACAACATGATTGCTTTTTTAAAATCATATCTACTCTGAAAAGTGAAACAAACAACTTTCTATTGAATTATCTGTTTTTAAATATCATAAATATTGCAAATTTTTAAATTTTTGGTAACATAGCTAAAAATTTTCTAAAAAATTAAATTTCTCGACATCATTCGTGTAAATTTTCAATTATTCCAATATGAATTGAAGCGTTATATTGAAATCCTAATAAATTATTGGTAATATCGTGCAATCAGAGGGATGATTTTGTTACGCTTGACGGTGAATCTACTTAAATTATTTTGACAATTTGCAGCGACTTGGTTGTCAAGTTCAATCATCTCACCTATCGAGCTACAGCTATATCTTTTGATTATATAGTATATCTCTTGATCTTAAGTAGTGATTGGAAGCCAAATAAATTCTGACAGATGGATAGAAAATGTGCTGAGTGGTTTTTACTTATTATTATTGATATATTAAAATAATATAAAAAAAATCAATTACTTCTACCTCTTTTATTATGTAAAGATAGTGTTTTTTTAATTTATGTTCAATTTAAAATCTACTACGAAATACAATCCATTACAAAATTATTTTTGCTGTTTTATAAACAATTATATAGTCATATTTTAACTTAATAATAACAATAAAGAAATATATTTACATATGTAGAACTACTTCTGAAACATGACTAGAAGCTCAACTAAAAAAATTAATTGCATTGTATATGAGATTTTGGTTTTAAGGTAACCTTGTTATTTTTATATTATAAAGAAAAGTATCATCAAATGTTATATTAATTTAGATTAATCATATAGACTGATCACAATACCATATTATTCGTATTTATTATTTATAAAATATTCTATTAACACTACAAAATTGGAAATAAAACCTTATGAACCACAATGGAGACGATGAGACATTTTATATATGGTGAAATGTCAAATTTGCGCCAAAAGCTGAGAACGAATTGTCATATGGAAGACGTACATGCATAGCTGAAATAAATTAAAAAAAATACTAAAAATATAATTCTATGATAAATGGACAAAAGAGTACAAAATAATTATATTAAAAATAAATTGCAACAAGAGTAGATCTTTTTTCAGTAATCTCCGATGTAACACCATGTATCCCACAATCGTCGTATAACCTCTCATGTCAAACTTAGTCAAAATCAAGTTTTTGTAACAAATATATTTTCTCCTTAAATCGTTTTGTCTATGGAAATAATAGAGTATTTATAAGCTATTTTTTGGGTACTTGAGTTTCGAAAATCCCGATTTTGTTAATATTTAAGTTAAATAAGGAATCTATTTGTTGTTCCACCACCTTCTCCAATTTCTAGTGAAAATTTCATAAATATTGGATAGCTTGCTGATGTAAATAGGTTAACTACTGACTTCTAGGAGCAGTCTCCATGGCTGATGATATATTCATTAACGACTCGCTGGAGCAAAAAGTGAACATCTGAATTGAGAATAGTGGCCTCAAACTAAATGTATTGATAACAAAGTACATGGGATACGGGAGCGTGGACTCCTGTATGTCCTGAACCAGCCATAAAGCCGTGAAAATTAAGGTACCTCGGATGCGTTATACAAGAATCCGAAAGAGAAATGGTGGGAGGTAACTGATATGGTCTGTGATCACAGTATATCACTCAAACCCAATGGCTGATGTATAAAAGCATAATTCAACCAGTTCTTTTATACTGCATCGAACTAACCAGCACCAACTCGGCACTCTCAAGATTCTTACGTCACAGAGGTTGAGTGTTGTAACAATACATTCATTTGATGAAGGTTGAGTGTTGTAACAATACATTCATTTGAGACAGTCTTGAGGTCCGTGACATAGCGGATAAGCTCCAAGAGAGAGAGAGTCGCTTGAGATTGGATGGCCACGTTTTGCGTGGATCTTGGGACTATGTCGGAAGAAAATTTGATATCTGTCTCTAGAGTGGGACTGCCAAAACTTCCAACTTGGTGATATTTCAAGGACATCAGGACCCAAGGGACGCTCAAAACCATGTGAGATGGGTCGATAAATCGGAAAGCTAACCCTGTCGTCGGGATAAAATTAGGAAGAATAAGAATTAATAATGATCATAGCAAATTCTTATTGTTATTATTATTATATCCATCTATACTATTTTTTCTACTATCAAGTTGATGTACTATATCCACATGTATATGAGGAACAAGTTGAAAGAAAAAAACAAGCTTGAAAATTAATTATTTCATCTACCTAAAAATAAATCATTCATCAAAAAAGATAATATTTAAATAAAAAATATACATTAAGTTTTTTGTGTACCAGTTAAGTAAAAATGTGCTTTATTAAATAATGTAAATTTTCCATGAAAGAATTCTAATAGACTCAGTCAGTCTCATCGCTTTAAGCGCAAGTTACGGCAGGTAAACGTTTTACATCTCCACCGTAGCTCGTTTAATTTAATTACTATATATAAGATACAAAAAAATCACTTGAAACTATGCTTACGTTTTTATATATAAATTTAATAATGTAAAAATAGTTATGTTCTTGAATTTTATTATTATGTTGCTATTTAAGGATTTTAAAATTCTCTACAATTTATAAAATGTACCACATAAAAGACAAAATATGCTTTCGCCATCCGTGCGTACCTTATAACTTCATTTTCCTTTATATTCCTTAACTCTTTGACGTCATACTTAAACACCTTTCAGTTTGCTAAAGTGTAAACAATAGCGCAGGAAATTTATATTAATGAACGACAAGCTTATGCTTAATGGAATTATAATGGAATTTATTTTAATATGTATATTGTATACAACATACCTTATATAAGTGTAATAACTTTTATTTGAAGAAAATATCCAATTTGTTCAAGTTTTATAAATATCATGTTATAACTTTGCGTGTCTAACTTTTTTATTGATCGTAAATCTTAAAACTGACTGACTGTAGGCATCGTTGTGGGTTCGATGATCGATGTCACTCGGAGGAATTATATTTGAGTTATTTCAATGAAGTCTCAATATCTCCGCTCCGGTAAGAGAAAAAGCTGCGTGGTCTCAAATACTTAGAAACACGAAAAAAAGAGCATTATAACTTCAGATTTTCTATACCCACTCTTTTATACGTAGAATTCGATTCGTTTAAGGAATAGTATAATTAGTTTTTTTTGTTACAAACTAAAGCTCTACATATACTTATATTAACATGACCAATATGATGTTAAATGACCTTATTTTTATTTTGAGATTGCATAATTACATTTATATTAAAGCAATCAATCCATGTACTTAAAATAACAAACTTTAGAATGTCATTTTTCTAAACAAGGCTCATTCGTCACTCACGTATATTACAATATTCAGGTGAGTTCACATGTTAGAATATGAAAAGTTATGAATATATTACGAAGCTATCGTCTCCGCACCGTGCGTGTCTTACAGAACTCTTATTTTACCATTCATCATATTATTTTACGCATAAAATATATTGCAAGTTTTGCAGGAAGAAAAACAAAAATTGTTTGCTTGGTGAAAATTTTATTACACTAGGGATATTGTGATGATTTATACAGGTTAGGTAGTAGACCTCGTTACATGAAAAGTACCACGCAACACTAGTTGCGCTACTTTATTTAAAGTAATATTTTATAATAGGGGCAGTGATTAGAAACACGCCATTTCTTTTATGTTTAAATTTTGCTAGTTTCTGTGTGTTATAAAATAATCGTGTGGTGTAAGCTAATATAATATATATTAATATGTAGAATTGCTTATATGTACATAAATATGTTGGCGCTTATAAATGTGTTATTTTAAAGCAAAAATTGTGTAATTGAGTAAGATATTCCATATTTTCTATAATATTGCTTTTTGTGTCAGTGTTGTTGAGCGTGGCGAGCGGAGCGGGCGGCGGGGCGGGCCCGCGAGATGAGCGGCACAGCTGCCCGCCCCGCCTGCCATGCAGCGATTGCGCACCACCTTCAAACGTTCCCGGACTCCAACGCCGCAGGACATGAAGACCCAGAGCAGCCTCGAGGTGCCCAAGCAGGTACTTACAATTATAATTGAAACATTATATTAACAACTTTAGTATATATCTCTTCCGATTCATTTTGTAGAAAAATCGAATAAATACTTAGTACTGTCAATATGCTTATGCTGTTTAAGCGTGACCAACAACTTTCCCACCATCGTTAATTATTACCATATCATATTATTTTTATCATGTTGTATGATTCGATTCCATGCTGATATTAGGTACATAGGTACTATGTATTTACATACACTGACGAGTATAGTTGAGTTTTCTTGTTTCACTTTTATATAGTAACTACATTTACCCTCATATAATATTAATTTAAATGCATATATAAATTTATGTACACGTACTTATGTTTTATATTGTTAGCTATGGTACTGTAGCTGGTGAGTCTCTACGTAATGTCTGCGCAATCATAATGAGCTACAATTTTATACACAGCGATAGATGTACAACCTTACTCTGCTAATTACAGTAGCGTAATGAATCTATATTAAAATAAATTATTACTAAATTTAAAAATGTTACATCAAAGTACCATATTTAGCATTCTTTTGTTCTCTTACCTTAATTTAACAACTATACGTTCATAGTAGGGTAGGCAGAAATAGTCTAATCTCTAGCGACATTGTCTTTAACTTTCGACTATTGTATTGAATCTCGGAAAATAAACCTGCACTTTGTCTTATTAGAGTGAAAAAATATAGTAATTCATTATTCCGAATGGGGGTCGAGCTCACAACCATCGCTTACAATATTCCGCTGTTCTATTGCACTACGATAGCGTAATACTATTGATGACCATAAGTAGCACTCCTTTAACATCCGCATTAATTTTAATGATGTTTATTTATGGCTTACTAAACCGTAATTTCACAGAAACTTGTATTCTTTTCGTCGTTTACAAAATAAAGTTTTGTTACCTATTTTAACTTTCCAACTTCTTTAAGTTTTAAATTGTTTATACAATTAATTATTTTGCATTATAGCACTAAATTTGTCATGATTGTCCAAATTAAAGATAAATTTCTAGACCTATCTACGGTGATTATTGTTTTACAAAGCAAGTGCCGTAAAGAAATAAGACTATTTGAAGAACGAATTTCGTTTCCACTCATTCTGTATAAAATCAGCAGATATACGTTTATAGCAGTGAATAATAACATACATATTTAACACCAAAACGGTGTTAAATATGTATATTTTGTGCTCTAAAATATCACTGAACTGGACTTTTTATATTCCAGTTTTTTTCTATTTCAGTTCCTAAAATTGTATTGATATGTTGAAAATTTTTACCATAAAAATTGATGTTAATTTATGCAAAAACATTAATAAAACGTGAAAATCGATAATATTTATAATTTTGTTAATATGTTTTTACAACATCGGATTATCAGACGGGTTTTAATTAATTTTAAAGACTGGCATACCTGATTGTAGAGGTGTCTTCCACATTTTCTTTTGATTTGAACTACAAGAAATAATGAAATAGTGCAACAAAAAGGTCGTTAAGTATTTTTCACTGAAAATTAGAAATTAAGGAACTGGAACAAAAGCCTGAAGTAGAACCACAAAAGATAATCGAAGCTATGTCAAATAAAAAAAATCTCTTCAGTAAGAAAAATTTATAAATATAAGCATCTTTCATTGACATATAGAAATACAAGATGTGGTTTAGTTAAACTAACTTAAAGAAACGGCCCCAAACACAAGTTAAGACGTTTTTGTAAATAAACCATTCTTATAAATATTTAGATCTAAATCTAAAAAAATAAATCTAAAAAATTCAATCTAAAATATATAATAAATACGAAAATTATCTTTAGTAAAAATTGTTAAACGTAATAAGCATTGTTCCGCAGCGGAACGTAGTATCTTAACATCCTGTGCATAAGCATGCAAGATTGTTGGTTATAGCCCGACTCAAAGAAGGACTCAAAGTAGGATAAAAACATAAAACATCTGAAAAGCCTGTTTATACATTTAAAGATCAATTATGTATTAAAATTATTAGAAATCACGATTCAGAAAGATTGATGATCAGCGTGGTGTTTTTTGACATATGAAACTCCAACCTAAAGTCTTTTAATTGCAATAAATTGATAAGCTTAAAGTTACGGACATCTGCTAGTTCAATAATAAACAACTATAATAACAAAAGCTCAGATATCTTCTAATACACTTTTATCCTATATAATAAGTATATTTAGAGCGACAAGCTGTCCGCTCACATTGTGTCTAGATAAAACTTTAAATGATATGGTTACGCAATATAAAGCTTTTATTATATATTATGTTGGAGTGTCATATGGATACGTGATATGTTACAAAAAATTCGCTAAATCGCGAGCATATTTATATACTTTAATAATATGGAGAATACATTAGATAGTAGTATCTAGATTTATCGTAGGATACTTTTACAAATAACAGTTAGTGGAGTGCCGTTAAACGTAAAATTTGTAAGACCTCAGCAATTTAGGGACGGTCAATGAATTTTCATAAAAACTGTTGGACTAAATTGTTAAAGCCTAAGAAAAAAGTAAAATAAAACAAAATTCCCGATCTTTTTAAAAATAATTAGGACAAGGGAAGAAAAAAATCTAATAGCAAAGATTTTAATTTTATGCTTAATATATAATATTTGCATTGTAACTCAATGTTAATTTACTTATATACGCACGCTATAATAATATTATTCCTCACAGTTATCATCAATTTCATTGATCTGGATTATGATTACTCTAAATCCTGTTTGGAATGTTTTTTTATGTAGCTCCAAGTTCAAAAAAA
Source organism: Dione vanillae (assembly GCA_037178615.1). Lineage (NCBI taxonomy): Eukaryota > Metazoa > Arthropoda > Insecta > Lepidoptera > Nymphalidae > Dione > Dione vanillae. The sequence continues at coordinate 320,459 of JAZFAU010000166.1, forward strand.
AATACAAAAAGTAAAAAAAAAATAGAAAGAGTGTTAAGACACTCCGTTGCTTGGTCTCTGCTTTCTCTGTCTCCGCTTTCCGCCGTTTTCGAGGCATTGCGTGTTGAGTGGCGAAACTCAACGCCGCGCTTTGTCTAGTTTCCAGAGCGAAGAAAATGGAAATAGAAAAATCCATCTTCCCTGCGTGGGAATCGAACCCACAAATCATCGCGTTTATAGGCAGACGCTATACGTCTGCGCCACGACGATCCTCAAAACGCGGGAAAATTATGATATTCTTTTCTCCGCGTTAAGTGCGGTACCTTGTCGAAGGCTTCAGCGATACCTAAGAAAATGGCAGAGAGTCGTTCAAGGACGACAAGTAGACGTGATATTTTGAAATGTGCTCGATGAATGAGTGAATGAGGCGGAGTGGCGTCAGAATCCAACGTGTTCGCAATTTTTTCGTTTAAATCTAACGAGAACGAAATACGAATCTCTCGCGGTTTTTAAAATAAAATAGGACAGATACTGTCTTCTGTAACTAGAGGATAGGCTGGTTCTATGTGTGCGAATACGACTGTGGTTACAATATAACTGTGGATAATAATATGACTGTGGCTTCTTCCGTAGTCAGTAGGAAAGGAAGAAAAGTAGAAGGTGTGTGATCCTTCAGAGAAGTTTTGACATCGTCCGTCTACGTCGATCCGGTTTGCAAAAGATCATTTTTAATAAAGATTTTCGAGCCGGTTGCTGTGTATTCGTTCATTGATCTTAGTATCTTATTGTTACATTTATTTATATTTATTTAATTGTTAAAAATACAATTAAAAATTTTAAGTCCTACGACACTCCATTAAATATTGATAATAACCACGCTCAAATGACAGTAAGATCGCGTCTCATTTTACATACCTATGCATTTTTTACAATTCTTAATATTTTATTCTAAGGTTTGATTTAAATAAAAATTCTCTGTAAAAAAGATAAAACAGAGACAACAAGGACCAAAATGCAATCTACCTTTAAAAACGTAGACAGTTTTAGGTTATTGACATGCAAATTAGGGATCGACTTAAAGTTAGACAACAATCAAAGATTGATGTCAATCAAAGATTGGATGTGTTATTTATTGCGGCTATCAATCAGCTTTAAGAAGAAATTGCTTTGAAAGCTCAAATTTTCAATTAAGTAGATATGCGAATATTAAATAAATTGTATAAATTTTTTATCACGTTTGTTATTTTAAATCACTCAAATTCGTTACTGTACTTTTTTAATTTAAAGAAAATTTCAAATACTACTGGAATAATTATAGCGATCAAAGTATATTGTATAGTATTTTTTTTATTTTGCCGATTACTTTTAAGCATCTAATTTTTTTTCTTTTTATTTAACCACTTTAAACAATATTCCATAAACAACTTGTCAAAACATCCGACAATTGTATAGAACGTAATTCCCTTTTGTGCTTAACTGTCACGCCGCCATAAATGAAAAGGAGAAAAAGAAGAAGAACGTGTTTCCCTTTGATACTTTCATGTGAAAGTTACCGAGTTGCCTACATTCCAGCTTATCTTATTCCAGAATAATTAATAAATTATCACAACTTTTGTGTAATAACATTCCAAAGCTCATTGAATGAGACTGTGTTCTTTGTATTTTTGTTAGTTTGTAATTAAGATATAAAGTTCACGATATTTATGCCTTTATCAAGTTAGCTAATTACTTTATGTTTATTTTTTGAATAACTATTGATATTGTATAAGTACTTTTGCTATGAAATAATACAAGGCTAGCTCATTTTTATAGAAAGTACTGATTGGTTCCTCCAAATTGGTTTGAATTATAAGAAATTTTAAGAATTATTAAGAAATATTTTATCGATATATCATTTATTGTTTTATTTCAATCTTTTTCTTTGAAATCTTTGGGCTAAGACTACTTAAATTTTACACTTTAAAGAGAACAAATTCAATGCATATTTTTCAAAAATTCACAAGGTGCCGATCATTGGATAAAAGTTTGTTAACTTATAATTACTATATTTGACTAGTAATTTTTATTTTATTTTTTTAATTAGTTCTCTTGTTCTTGTTGGCTTATAATTAGAACACTTGGATTCGCTTTCCATACATTCAGTGTAAGTCAATTATTAGTCATCGTTTACTGGGCGTTGATTAGTTGGGCTTCGATTTTAATATCTAGAGCTTTGCTATACTATATATAACGCCGCCCTTAATATTATCTTGTATCTGAATCAGAGAATACAGAAGGTTCTTATAAATAATATAACATCGTCTGGACCTTCCCTAGCGACGGACATTTATTCGCAAGGATAAGGTTCTATTATTGGTCCCTTTTTTCTGCTCAATATTAACGATCTACCTTTTTATGTGACGAACTTATATGATATATTACTTTCAAAATGTCTTCTTAAAAATATTAAGAAATGCCTTATGCATACAATTATATGTGTGTATGTTAAAATTTCGAAATGTATTTTAAATTCGCCGCTAATGGTACTTATGAAACTAATGAAATTTGGAATAATAACGACAACTATATAACCTGTTTAAAGAAAAATGTTTGAGTTGCGTGCAGCAGTGCTACCATCATATGAAGTGATACATTTTTTAAAAGCTTTTGACAAAAATCAAGAGCTTAATTACAGTACTTGCTAAAAATTATTTGCATGAGGAAATTTGGAATCTAACAGAAGAAATACGAAAGTTATTATTATTTATTTATTATTTCCAAATACACTATATAATTAAATAAAAATGAAAAATACAAAATGATACTGACATGTATTAAGATAAACATTCCGTTTCAACATTTCTAATAATTAAATCCTTACCTAAGTGCCTACATTAATTATTAGCAACCCGATCGCGGCGCCACTCGCAGGAATTACAGTACAGTACTAATGTTAATTTTGCAAACTAAATTTCATTCCTTTTATGACAAGGATAAGGATTTTTGATTTTTTGAATTAAAAATATAAAATCTAATCAAGAGACACACATAATAATAGAATTTTATTTCTGCTGAGTGCATGAGTATAAAAATTCAATAACACGCTTATTTTTAAATTTATTTATTTTTGTAACGGAAAGGATTTAAATAAAAGACACAATAAATATTATGAGGTTAGTCGTGAAATATTATAATACAAAAAATGTTACAATACTTTATTAAGTGTACAAATATAAAAAAAACATCATATCATTCTGTTCGGTTATTTCTAAAATAAGCGTAAGAAAATCGCAGACTGACGTTCTTTTTACAAAAAAATGTTTATGGCTTTTTTTCAATAACTAATGCCGGGAGTATTTGTCAATGCAATAAACTCAAAATAATCGTAATAGTTTATTTTATATTTTCCATGTACAGATAGCGATCATTTACATTTTTATCATTAGTATAGATTTTTCTAAGTAAAAATAACTACAGTTAATTTTTACGGAAAGTTGTTAATCATTTAAACGGGAAATAGTAATAAAAGTGCACAAACTGTTTTTATTCCCAAGAGGAAACTTCTATTGGAGTAGTTTAGAGAGGCAGCGAGTGTTTTTACAAGAGGATGCTTGACCTTGATCTTTTTGACCTGCTGATGAAGAACTGTTCACTGCTATTAAGCCATTGTTTTGTTTATTCCATTAGTTAGACTTGAAATAATGCCTAAAGTCAAATTAATTTTCTGTAAGTAGTATTTATAATTAGATATTCTTATAAATAAAGTTTCTGTGATGGAAATAAAATATATTTGTCTTAATGTGATGATGGTGAACAAAAAAGTTGGAGTCTTATTAAGTAGTCCTGGCTATAAAAAAATTTTACACACTCTTGTTTATTCTTAAAATTTTGTATTAGTACATTTTAAGCCGACTCAATAAAGAAATTTTGCAAGATAGGGTAAGATTGAAATAACAATCATTTAATAGAATTTGCGAAAAGAAGCTTATCTAAGCAAAAACAACACGAAAATTCTAAACAATTCTAAATTCAGCTTCTGCTGTCTGGATTCTTGATGCAAACTATCACTCCCAAATCCTTAAGGATGTTTTTGTTTCGTCATCTAATGTGAATATTATTAGTCCATTCAATTTCTCTGCCCACTCTGCTAGTAACAAAAAGTGAACTTTACATGTAAAATTAAAATATTACTAAAGCTATGCCATAAGTTTCCGTTGCTATTTTAACATATACAAATATAAATAACGTTCTTTTAGATTCGGTCGGCGTCATTTGATGAGATTCAACTTGAAGCTGCACGAGGCTCCGGCGCAAGTGTGTTGCTGGCAGTACCGCAGCAAGGCGCGCGTAGCCGATCATTTGATTCCGCCGGATCTGATGACTCGGGCACTTACCTAGAGGTAAAAGAATTGAATTTTTATTTAGAGAATTTGTTATGATTTTTATGATATCAAAATATTTTGTAATGCGCTTATAAAATGGTAAAATATATTAAATAAAAAATATGTTCACTTTTGAGAGCTAGGATACCATCAGAATACACATGCAACAAAATTGTTTTGTTTGTTTTTTAAATGTAATGTTATTTACATATATTAATTAACAGCTACGCGTTATATTTGTCCCAGGTACCTCGGCTGTGGTCTCGACGTCGCTCTGGAAAAGGTACACCGCCACCATGTGTCCATTGCCGTCATATGGAGACTTGGTTGGCGCGCCGCAGCGAAGAGCGATCTACACCTGAAAGGCCTCCAGCGTCCTCATCAGCTGAGGACGATGACGATGAAGATGATGAAAGTGACGCCGATGTGCCTAGAGTTCTCCTCGCGCCAGTACCGGCACCTAAAACCTTGCTACCGCCACCACCTTTATCACCACCCCCATCACCAGGGGCACCGTCGTTTGAATTACAGCCACCAATCGATGAACCCCCTATTCTGCCACAAAGACGACGTTCGATTTCTAGACAAGAAGCATTTTTTGTGGAACCTACAGGCAGCTCGTTAGAAAATGTCCGCGCGTCTGAGCAGGCAAACACTACCAGAGACAGCATAGTTCATGACATTTATTTGGCTGTACCTGAATTAAAACGTGATCGGGCCGCATCTGTGGATTCATGTTTTTCCAAAGTTTCCGGTGGGGCAAGAGCGGAGGAATTAATTGAAGGAGGCGATTGTTTAACCGTTCCCGGGTCAAGTCTTCGATCGCGGTCAGTGGATATCGTCTTGCCGACTGCTGAACAATCACGTTACAAGGCACTTGCTTTGACATCTTCTCAAGTTCCGACAGAAATTAATTATCAAGTTCCCGAAGAGGAGCCTATTCCCGTTCTACTTACCCTCGATAGCAGGTTAGTAATATTATATTTCAAAGAGTAAAATAATAAAAAACGTTTTTGTATTTCGTTTTTATTTATTTTTTTGTTGTTTACCAAAAAATATTTCAGTTTATATCTGAAAATAATTTTTGTGTTGTGCCATAACTAAAGCGTTAGTTATTTGAGAGCCTGATGTTGTTTACCCTATACTCTTTATATGTTAATTATGTAATAAAGAGTATAGGCGTATAATAAAAGAGATTTTATCCAGCTATCCAGCTAAAATAGATGAGTTCCAAACAAAAATATAAATTAAATTTATATTTCTCTAAGGTGCTACTGTGTTATAGGAAACAGGATATGAGAAAAGTTATTGTAAATGTTATTATCCACACAACTACATATATATATATATATATAACTTGCTATGTAGCTCTAAATAAATTACCTAACAAATTTTATTTAATATCATAACAAATAATCAATTAAATAAATAACATGACAGCTAATAATGAACATACTGAAAAAGAAAATATTTCGTGTTCACATATTTATTTAACAATGTAACTGAAGTGCCTGTTGATATTTGAGAAGCAAAGATATCAATTTTTCTTCGGTAAAAACTTTTTCCAGGCGCATTTATATCAACTTGCCGTTTTTTCTTACACGACGTTCAAAGTTTCAAGTTTTATAGCGTCTACTTAAATTTGATTTACACGAGAAAGTAAAAGTTTTAATTTTAATTATCTTTTATACCGTGCGTGCTAAAGTTCAGCGTTGAAAAATTAATAGACGAATTTTCATACATATATTCTAAAGGAATTTAATTCTCATAATATATCTAGAGCTGCCGAGCCTAATTTTTCTTACCTATAAATAATAACTAAATGACAAGGATATTTACATAGACTGACATAATTATATCCCATATTACTATGGCTCTATATATTTAATAGCTATAGTAATGAATTCCTTATTGTACCAACCTCTAAGAATCAATTTACTGAACATTAATCCATTAACCCTTAACAAGTGATTGTGATAAGCAATAATGTCCAGTAGGTCTATCAATACAACTACAGAAATAGGATTTCAATGAGAAAACAATATAGTATGTATATTATTAAACGTAGATATAAATGTTTTTTTTTTTATTTATATAAGAAATATGAACAATCTTTTTGAAAGTTAAAACGTAATTACTTACTTGTCAATTAATAAATAAAATATTTTTGCAATTATAGCATGGCTTATTATCTTAATGCCTTTAGTTGTACATATTCAACATTTTATTCTACATAAAGGTATTTTATATGAAAAGCTTATGTGGTTATCAAATAGAACGAGATCAGTAACCAGATATCATACAAGTAAAATGCCAGTTGCAGAAAGTGAATAGACAAGCACATTTTTTCCGCGAAAGGCACTTGTGATAATGCCCCCATGTTATAGAAATTGAAATTAAAGAGATTTTAATTTTGATAGAAACTATTAGCCTAATTATAATAGTTGGTCTAGTCCAGAATGCCTATGTCATTTCATTTTCACCTAGTTATCGGCTAAGGATACGTATTTAAAATTCCACATACATACCTAGTGTGTCTCAGAACTATAGGAATTCCTAATTTGTCATACATTAAACAAGTTGTGTATATTTATTATAGTTGTGTACTAATCTAAAATTAAAGTTAAAAACTGATGTAAAAAATAATAAAATATCACGTATGATATATATAAATATATATACATATATATATATATATATATATATATATATATATATATATATATATATATATATATATATATATATATATATATATATATATATATGTATATATATATATATATATATATATATATATATATATATATATATATATATATATATATATATATATATATATATATATATATATATATATATATATATATATATATATATATATATATATATATATATATATATATATATATATATATATATATATATATATATATATATATATATATATATATATATATATATATATATATATATATATATAAATATATATATATATATATATATATATATATATATATATATATATATATATATATATATATATATATATATATATATATATACTCTTTGAAGCATGTCCTCATCGCCTTTCCTATTAAAGCTTAGGTCACCTATATTCTTGTACTATAAATTCTGAATTCTTGTCAAATTTTATAACTCTACGTTAACGGGATGTACTCCTCAGGTAAAGAGTTGAGTGCTGTCTGATTGCAATTTAACAAAAAGCAATATACATATAACTGAAGTTAATTTATCTCTTCTTAAATTATGTTATAATACTTCTTATGTTGATTGAATTGGGTAAAAAATCAATAAATTCAGGTTATCCATATTCTTATCCATTATTGGACGTAGGCCTCCCCCAGAATGTCTGCCATCCAAATCCAATTAACCAGGTTTTTCGAGTTATCAGTCCATAGAGTTGGAGGTCGCCCTACGCTACATTTGTCGATGTCTCCACTCAAAGACTCGTCGTTCTGAGCCTCAACGTTTATCGGTTCCGCAATCAGCTTCTACGCTACCTTCTACGCTACGCATGTGACATGTATGATTATATATATAGTTGCTTTCCAGCTATGTGTATAGATGTTATGTAGTTGCTATCCGTGCAAATGTATTCATAAAATTACACAATTAATTTTAATGTGGTTTTCATAGACAACGTGAATAAACAGAATATTTTATGCATAAAATATATATAATAGATATTATTTCTGAAAATAAACATAACCTAGTTAGTTAGCCGCGTATATGTGCTTCGTTTTATTATTTTTAAGTGATGGTAAGTAAGAAATTATTTTTTTTGCTAAAAGATTTATTTTTTTATGCAAATTCAACCGGTTGATATGTAGAATTTAATATAGTAGTATATGTAGAATTTAATAGTTTAATCAATTATCAATTTTGAATATCGACTACTACTTTTCAAGTTTGAATATCGGCTATATTTTCCAATTCGTTGTTTTGAAATCTTTAAAACGATGCCAATAGAACTAGTAAATAGCAAAGTTCAATGTATTGTAATAATTAATTTATGAAGTTAGGAGCAAATATAAAAAGCTATTAAAAATTCACGGGAAATTCTTGAAAACGAAATTAATTGTGTAATGAGGTCCTTAGGGATAAGGCCATTCATATTGAATTCATTCATATTGAAAGATAAACATAAAAGATCTCGTATTTATAGGCTGCAAACCCCAACAATAAATGGACAGGTATTACTCGTATATTTAATCAAAGCACAGTAGGCAGAAAGTATTTAGGTGTCTACCTAGTGAATTTTAATTGAGCAGTTAAAATTGGTGCGAAAAATTTGGATGCAAAATTGTAAGTTTAATGAATTAAATTTCTAACTTTTTCACTCTTTGAAGACAATAGAATTTAATAGTTAGTTCAATAGTAAGAATAGTTAGCTTAGAATATACTGAATAAATTCATAAGTTGTGTGAAACAAGCTCTTTAAGATTTCATATGGTTGGATTAAAGTAGCTAAGCTACTGTCACGGTGAAATGTTGAAAAGACAATGGCTGTATTGTCGCGGCGATCGCTACAGGCAGGCACCTATTCAAATTGAAATGACGCTACAATATTTTATTAATAAATGTCGATCCATAAAAGCGGACATTTTACACGTTAGTATTGTTTTATGAACCTATCGACCGACTTGCTATGACTTTCGTTTTTTAATTTTACATTAAATTCGGATCGAATATAATCACTTTGTCTATAACAAAAATCGTATACACATTGTATATTTCTTGTATCAATAATAAATGTTTGAAATTTATATTGAACATAGCATCTGTAAATAGTTATTTGTTTTAATTACACTACAACATATAAAAGAATAAAATCCAACTAATGAAATTTATAATCCTAACCAATCTGATAAAATTTATTTCCTATATACTGCGCCATTCTTTAGCCAGTCCCGACAAATAAACACTATACTTTCTATGTTTAATATCGCATGTTCAAAATTACACAAAAAAATATTATTAGTACTTATTCTTTTAAATAGTTGTCAAATTGAATAGAAAGATAAGTAATTTATTCGACAAAATGTACATTTTTTTTTTCTTAAAGAATACTTTACGATAAATAAATATTGGTAAAATTAACCAAAATGCGAATACAAAATATCTGTATAATTATTTATTACTAGTTTTGTTAGTTTTGTTAAAACATCAAATAATATTTTTAGAATTTGCTTTCCAAGTGCGATTTTGTGCTTCTCCTCAAAAGGTCAATACGATTTACAATAAATAAAATGTTAAAATGGCTTTGAAAATCTGTTTATTTTTTAAAATGTTTAAACCACGCGCTTTATAATATTAATGTGGATAAAAAGTATAAGTGCTCCGCACGCCGCGAACTTCGCCTAGCCAGCGCGTAGTATACAACACGCGCTGCGCTCCCTCATGTTAAGCATAAAATTACAATGTGGTATATTATCTTTTATTATTATTTTATTGATATGCTGTATGATATGTAATAAACAATTATGATATTAACAATACTTTCAGTGTATTTATTTCATTATTTATGAACTCATCGTTACTTTTCGCAACATTTACACATTTTAGATAAAGCACTACTACTTTTATAGAATAGTTCTAGTGCCAAATACTTATAGGACCCCTTAATTTTGTAAAACATCAATATAGTTATCGTGATTTATTCTCCGATAAATATGGTCTCGCGGCATTATATTTAATACTTTTAAAAAAGAAAAATTTCGTCATACTCGTATAAGCTTATGCTTATTTAATTCAAATAAAATAATTCAAAAAATATTTATTGCGTAGCTTTAATCTGACACGCTGAGCACAGATCACAGCTTATCCTGTTTTACAGTACCTGTTATTATTGCTAACACAAATAAAAAAGTAAATTTGAGCTAGTAGTACTTATTGAAATAAGTGAATATTACGTGCTTAACAATCTCTTCAAGTTGATTTTATTAGCATAGCAATTATTAAAATTATTACATTTATGATCGTGATAAGTATACAATTAAATAGTAAAAATATTCCAATAAGGTATACGATTTTGTTTAGTAATAACACGTAATCTTTTAAAAGTGTACACACAGTTTGTATTCTTCGTAAAAACCAGCCTTACTAGTTTTGTTTGAGATTTTGAAGTTTCATATAAGGTATTCTAGACCTTCCATTTTGTATCGTCATTAAAAATTGCTTATCGCGTTGCACAATTTGTACTAGAGCGGACAAAGAGACAAAAATTTTACACAAATTATTTGTAGTTTATATCCAATGTACAGAATTTACTTCTCTTACAGTTTTACGGCCTTATTCATAAAAAGTTATAGCACGCTTAAAGACTCGATATAGTACAGTTGTCAAAAAACGTTATTCATAACAGCATTTTAGTGCCAATCAGTTCTATGAACCTATCATAAAGTTATAGAGCCGAGAACCCTACTATAAGAGTGTTTTAACGTCCAAAGATGGCCGATTCATATAACAGCTGATTATAGCTCATACTAATATGAGCATTGATATGACGTCGTCGAGTCACTTGTCATCAAGAGTGTCAATTTCAATTTCGTAAACAAAACAATATAACAATTGACATTTTGTTCGATATTTATTAACTATATTTAGTTATTAACAAGTTTATTAATAATAAATTCTACATAAGAAAGGTGCACAGAACATAGGTAATACTTGTCCACGTCTAAACAGTTTTCAATTCTTTGTCGTTTTACTTCTTTTGACTTAATTTTTTAAAAATTAAGTAAGTTTATAAACTAAAATAAAATAAACATTCGTGTTTTTGTGATAGCAACGACGTAAATGAAGCCGGTAAATGTCAAGCCAGATCCAACAATATATTTTTGTACGTAATATTATCTGTGGTCATACTATGTCAATGCGTTTGTCACTTATCATCTGTGGATTTACTGGTATTTTCGGCAACAAGTCAACCGACTTCAGTATAGTGGCAACATTGTGAACGTATAAATCTAATTAGTGACACTTGAGTTATAGAAGGCTTATAGAGCGTTTATGAATACAAACATTTATCGAACGTTCTATAAGCCTAAAGAGCGTGTTAACTAAAATATGCTTAAAACGTTCTATAAGACTTTTTTATGAATAAGGCCGTTATTGTACAACTATAAGATAAGATATTAAACTAATTTGTAGTTGTACATAATAAATAATCTACTTCTATTATGTTTCAGTATTATATTTTTTATATGTAACTCCTATTTAAGAAAGAGAAAACCTAAGTTTTCCTAAACAACAACAACTTTTGCTACCACGCTTATTTTAAGCTTTATTTCCTGATAGGAGATATCTTGATTTCCGGTAGCGTCAATTTTCAATCCGCCGGTCAATTTTACGGGAACATCCGGCTATTTCGGGCATCTTTTGCACGATACGTTAAGTCTACTCGTTCTATCCATCGGTTAGTAGGCGAACACAACACCGTGTTTCCTCCTGTTACCTTACTTTGTTGAGGAAAATGAAAATATTTCATTTATGTCTAGTGGAAATCTTATCTAAAGCGTTTATACGATAAGGTTTCAATCACACAGTGCGACTACGACTGCCTTTAATTTGATCAATAAATAATTTTGCTATTACTAGATGTAACATTAAAAACATCGCTTTATACCTATTACATTAAATATGAATTTCTAGTAGTCTTATATTTTAACCGGTTTAGCTAAATTATTAACAACTCCTTTGAATGAACTAAGGAGATGTCTGATTCTACGAGCTTAACGTCATTGCAAACTATATTAAACAATAATCCTAAGTAGTATTACAGTTGATATTACATTGAAGTATTTTCTACTATATATAGATAGCGCCTCCATATAATCGAAATTATTAAAAGTATTTTTCCATAAAAATTGAGCATTCTATGAAATTTATTGTGGTCGAGTATACTAGAAATATATAATCATGTAAAGAAGAGCAAATATGTCTTCATATGTTATATTATTATATAGCTTTTTTGTACCTATATTTTTAAATTGTTTACTTTTTCATTTTAGTCAATATTAAAAAAAATAATAGACAATAAATCAAAACTGGTAAAGTATTACTGGCATCTGAAAAGATTTCTAAATATTAGGTCGCTTACTATTTTTTATTTTTTATTTCTATTTAATTAAAAATAAAAAAAAAATAAAAATTATTGTTATTGGACTTTGTCCAAAATACTACCTCTTATATAACATTTATGAATGTCATATATGAATAATATTACTGATTTATAGGTAGATTCATTATTATTAGATGATTTACCATTTGTTTTAAAATCATTGTTAAAAACACGAGTAAATTAAAAAAAACTAGGACGGATAAATATCATTTATTTTAAAAATTATTTTAATTGAAAATAGGACATTCTAGATTCCTTTTTTTTCATTCTATTTTATCACCAAGGAACTATTTGACAACTGTTATATAGAAGGAGCAATTAAAGTGATGAACTAGAAATAAATTCTGAATTATGTTCTGCAGTAATTGTAACTTTATATATTTATATTTTATAATAACTGAAGGCCACTGAAGACGAGACGCCAATTAGCAAAAGTTGCTACGCAGGTGTCACAGCTAAATCCGTGGGATATCTAGAAAAGTCGAATGTTACAGAAAATCTGACACTCTACAGGAAGATCAAGATTCTCTCAAATAATAAGTATATTAATATAGGAATAAAGCTTAATAATATTTAAAGTAGTTAAAATATAACAAAATATTGGTTACTGAGAAATATTAACAAGTTTTTGACGATAGTTGATACCTACGTAAATATATACTGTAACATAACGTTCGTAGACTGTCTCTCTATTAAAGACGTAAAATATTCCTTTTCACCATCCGTAAATGTAACTTAAAAATGTTTTTTGAGTACTCAAAAGGATTTTTATCGAAAGCAACCTCGTGTTAGCCCGATCGAAATTATTATGATGTTCCGCTATCCCCTGAATAATTTCAGGGTTGACCGTAGCGCCCTAGACAATTGATGACTAAGATGATTATCTCCTAAAGCTTTAGCCGCACGAAGATTCTTTTTTAAATCTCTTTTTTTCCTCCTCATTTTCGACTTGAACGCGTTTTCTTTGTTTTTATGAGCGTAATAATTTGGAGGTGGATATGTATCATTAAAATAGTCGTAAATAGTTTTTTGGAAAGTTTCTACTTGGATGTCTAACTCCTGTTTCGAGCCCTGATGCTCTAATAGCACCGCTAATTGATCGTCGTGTACTTGCCATGTCGATTGCTTAATATTAGGAATGCTAAGACGTGTCGTCTGTGTGACTATGGACTCCTGATATATTTCACGTAATGGCTCACCATGGGACATATGAGGGTCAACTCTATCCGCAGTGATAGTCGAAGAGCTTACCGACGACTGTCGTGCTTCAACACCATCATGTGTTTTAAGATGTTTAATATACTAGGCTCTTCTCTTGTAATTTTTCCCGCACGTGACGAACGGTAACTTTTATCATAAAAATAGGTGAGAACAAAGTTGTTCATCATACAATTACCTATAACAATTTTTTTTTTTTTTTTTTTTTTTAGCTTCACGCTTTATCCCGCACATGGCAGGGTAGGCAGAGGGAACTGCAGGAACTATTAGAACCTAGTGTTAAGACACTCCGTTATTTAGTCCCTGCTTACTCCGTCCCCACTTTCCGCCGTTTTCGAGGCATTGCGTGTTGAGTGGCGGAACTCAACGCCGCGCTTTGCCTTAGTTGCCAGAGCGAAGAAAATGGAAATCCATCTTCCCCGACTGGGGATCGAACCCAGAAACCGTCGCGTTAGCCGCGTTACAGGCAGACGTTGCGCCTCTGCGCCACGACGGTCCTCAAACCATAACAATTGTTCTTACATTTTTTTTGTTCGAGTCATTCTTCCGGAGGGGCCACCCGTGAGGGAGTGTACATGGCACGTTTTTTTGTTACGTAGTTTTACCGGTAAGCCTATTCCACAGTCTATTGTGGTTTTGTTGAATTAAAAAGCTATTGTATTAAATTAATAATAGTACTATTATATATAACAAGAGCGGTGAAAGAATACGTAAAAAACATTCGTCTGAACAATACTCTTATAATGAAACATAATTGATATCTTCCTCTTTTTCCACTTCTTCTTCTTCTTCTCCTCGTTCTTTGTCCTCCTGCTGGGTACAAATAAATTGTTCAAAGAGCGTAATTGTTCAAATACAGGGTCGACAGGAATTTTCTGATCGTGAACTTTTACGGTGCTACTCATAGCTAAGAGAGGTTTATCAGCGCGTTTTAATTTTATGTTACTAAACGTCATTCCTGTCATTTTGGACATTACAGCAATTCCAACTTCACGAGCTCTATGACAGTTAATTTTATCATCACCAACGACTCTATTAGCAATAGATAGAATTTTGTTAACTTTCGGAAACGGATCATGCAATGAAAACCACTGCAGAAGGTTTTCTATGTCTTTTGAATCTTTCTTTACTCGTGAATCACTCGCATCTACATGCTGATCCGTTGTATCCATTCTGACACTGGCGACATCTTCCAATCCTTCACAAACAGTATTGATTACATGCATACCATAAACCCATTTGCTTATTACACTATCTTTCGTACTTCTGCCTCGAGCAATACCTCCATCTGTTCATAGCTTTCATCATTGACTGCTCGATCACCATATCTGTCGAAGTTCTGCAACTTAATTTATCTGACCGCGGAACAGTGAAACATCCTTCTGTAAAATTGTTTGTAAGCACTAGGATTCATACAGTTCTTTAATTGCAACACGTCTTGTAAGTATAAGTGTGCAGACTGAGCATAATGAATTCTTTCAAGCATAATGAACCTTTACAACTGTATAATATTTATGGATACGCAACGAAAAATAATTCCGGTAATTGATATATTATGGAGAATACAGTTTTTCCAACATTTCACAGTGCTGTATCTATGGAAGAATGATTCTAACAAAAAAATGTAGGAACAATTTTATAGGTGTTCTCACCTATTTTTATGATAAAAGTTATCGTTTGGCTGAAAATCTCAAAAAACCAATTTTTGAAACCTTAGACCTTTGATAACTTTTTTCTACACCTCTCGGATCGATGTGGATAATTCACAAATTGTTCAAAACAGGGTCTCTAACATTTACACCAATTTTGAGGAAGGTGCGAATTAATGTATCCTTACCCCTATTTTTGGTGCTAACTTGACCGGACTAATAATACAATGTAAACTTAGAAATAAGATCTAGTAAGTACTTTTTTAATAGTCCATGAAGCGTAACTTAACTTCATTCAATCAACTTAAATTAAAAAAGATTCATTTCATAAAAATAAACCCTGAACCATTTTTTTATAAATCAATAATAGGTGCCGCAGTAAATAAAATTATAATAAGCGCGGTGCTGGCTCGTTTATACGTAATATTACGTACGGAACCTTTTTGTTCTACTAATATTATTAATCTAATTGCTCGCACTTAACCGATATTTTTATTTTTTGTTACTGCAACGGAGTGTCTTAACACTAGGTCCTTATGGTTCCTGCAGTTCCTTCTGACTACCCTGCCACGTGCGAAATAAAGCATTAGTGCAACGTTATCTTTATTTTAATTTATTATAACTTGTGTTAATAATCTAATCTAAGTCTAGGTCTTTAATCTCGACACCTACAAAATCACGTAATATGTTCGAAATTTTCGTCGAAACTGTCTTCAGATTACTATTTTTTTCACAATTATGAGTGCTATAATCGATAGATACAAAATAAAAATTTGAATGAAAACTAAACCGTGTTCATTGACGATACTTTAAATGTCTGTCAAGCAACGTAAATAGGCTGATAGGTAAAAGGTCGTTGTCACCTAGACATTTCTACCTAGCACCTGTGAAACCGGCCCTTTATCTTTAGAACAAAAAATGTAAAATAAATATAAAATATTTTAATACTTTTAGAATTTGAGTTCTTGATTAATTTTTCCAGCGAAGATGCTATGGAGTAATTAATTAAAGCTCCGTCACAACGATCTTGTTAATGAGAGTATCGTGTTTGGGACTTAGGTAAATTTATCGCGCTTGTAAATGGCCATTTACTTCCCTAGCAATATTCAATGTTTCTTATATCTCGAAATTAATATATATTTTTCTCGTTGCGTGACATTTGTGGAATTCAAAGTATCTTAAATTTGTTGCGATGGCGAAATTAAGATAATGACAGTGACGTTGTCGCCCACACTGTATGCTAATGTTAATATTTGATAACGCAAGACTAGTCTACGATGTTATGACTCTGCGTAACGCATTCTAATGTGGTTGTAATTGTATTAGTACGCTAAATTTTTATTCACACGTTATCGTATTATTATAGAAATGATATGATATGATTTAAATAATTTGATATTTAAAAAAAGATGTAAGCGTAACTGAAATTTCATTGTTTTATATCTGATTTTTATATAATTCATAAGGATCATTATCACTCTGGAAGTTATTTCCTGGTTCCGTAGCCGAAAGAAACAATAACATATACCCTTACCAACTCATATCTGTCAATTTCATACGAAATTTAAGTTTATAAATTTTTGTAGCCTGTATTATTGATACAACTTCCTACAATCTTGAAATACATTCAGAACATTCGGTGTGCGAGTACAAATAGCTCTTGACTAATATTAAACTATCTATAATAAACTTATAAAGTAAACTATAATTCTAGCTAGCCAGGTATATTGTTGTCTTCCGTGTTTATGTTAGATAGTTTTAATTGTGATTAAAATAGAACATTGTCCTAAAGTAGTCGATCACGCGCTTACTACTGTTTATAAATAGTTATATCACTTGGCAGATGTTTTGTCGAATCCCGGCACTTCTTTCAACGCGAGTATGTCGCGTGCCTTTAATTTGCACGTAATACTTTATTTTCGGCAAAGACTTGCTACAGACAGTCATGGCTTGCTTCTTGTTTATTTACACATTGATTTTCACCTTTGAACAGCTGTAATAAAGTAAAATAAATAATCAAACATTTTATTGCTTTAATTGAGACGTTAGAAAATGTCTGCGTTTTAACTTGATGGTATATGGCAAAAAATACATTTAATATTTTTAATACAGGTACTACAGATATTTAAATTTTCCCTAAATAAAAACAGGTAATATATTTTCATGTGATAAAACGTAAACGAATAATAAAATATTACGATTTTACTGTTCAGTGCATTTGGAGGGATTTATTTTTTCTATAAATAAAATAAAACCTAAGCTAAATGAATAAAACAAACAAATTGTTACGCGTTAGGAATTGAATTTCGTGACCAAAGGATCACGAACCATCAATGAATCAAAGGATTCCATTAACGTATCGTGCTATCATACATATGTAACATTGTATTCTATGCTTTTATAAATAAATAGAAACCTCTTAAAAATTGTGAGTTTGTAAATTGTAGTTTTTATAGCAAAAACGGTCTTTCGATATTTAAAATTCAAAAAAATATCATATTTTTTTTATATTCATAGTATATACAATTTTAACAATAAGTAAATTATGAACAAAATTCATAATTTTTATTATTATTGTCCATTAAATATTCGAATATAGAGCTCTTAATAAGCGCTTTATAAAAGTTAATATATTCAATACTGAAAACGAATCTATTTCGGCGCTTCTCAGCCGCGGCGACACACAGCGTAAAGCGGAGCGCTGCGCACGCGCTTGCTATGGCAGACCCTCGACACTTTAGTTTGCGTGGTTGTTCCCGCAACCCAAGACGTTTCGGGCACTGCCGAGCCTATATCGATACGAAAATTTGCGTAGTGTAGTGAACTGTGTTTGACTCTAAATGGATAATTGTAATCACGTTCGCCGCAAACTCCGATTTCGATTTTATGCCCGTTATTTAATTGTGGAATACACAGAAATTCAAATTATTCTTTGTATATTTAATTGCTTTAAATGAATAATATACCATAAATAACGTGATTAATCTGAATCCATTAGTAAACAAGGATAATGCACAAATTATTGTCCCCGTTGTTAAATATATAAGTGCTTACATTGTACGGCAACATAATATTTAGTGTATTCTATTTAAATACATTCCAGTGTGAAGGTCACGGTATGTTGACTCGGGCAATGTCAACTAAATGTGTCCCCATCTTGCCCAACTTTTTCATATTTCAAATGCCTATTTAATAAAATTTATTACATTAATGTACCTAACAAAACTTTTTATAAATATATTTTTTAAATAATTATAAAAGTTATTAATTACATATGTCATTTGTATGTTTATAGACTAACTTGAATACTATTTTTATAATTTATCCAATAAGAATTATTTTTGAGGGTATTTAAATGTTATATTACAATAATAAAATATAATTATAACAGTAACAAATATTTCAAATATTTTTGTACATTTATGTCATATTGCGTAGTGATATTACCATTATAGTGTGATCTATCTGTGGCTGTTAGCTAGTGCCGCTAATGTAAGCGCGAGATACCACAATGTTTGCTTAGAGATAACGATGACAGGAATCTGCGCGCGCACACCGGCATAAGAATCATCGGCCACGTGCTTTTGTGCGGCGTGTGTTTTGAAGGCAATAAAATTTCACAGCGACCAACAAATGACTACGTCATCGAAGGATCGACTGCCTCATAATTTTTAATCTGGTGATAAGTGAATATTGTGCGAGTGGAATATACCGCGAAAAACGTCGGTGTACTGGTGTGGCGATATGTTGTTGTTTGATAGCGAAGGAACGAGAGGGCCTATACAACGGAGGCACTCAGATCCTTTAGAAGTTCTATGTTGGCGTGGAGCGCGGGAAGAGCGGGCGCGGGCAGCTCGCGATGCATGCCCGCCACCTTGCCACCGCCAATTGAAGAGCATACCAGTGAGGAAGAAAGCGAACGTGATCCCCAAAGCGCGTTGCTCGCGGGCGCCGCTGCTCGTGCCCGAAGACGATACGCCGTAAAAATTAAAAGGAAATCTAAAATAGCCTTCAGAGCTCAAAGGTATGCATATCTATACTAGATATATAAATAAATAATATTACTTATAGGTATTAATTTGTTATAAAAATAAACATTTAAATATTTTTAGATTATATTTACAAAATTAATACATTTTGTCAAAAATCCTACCATATATTGTTAGTTGGTTTTCGCGTACGACAAAGCATCGGACGTTATTGTTAGACAATTTGGGTCAATCAATGAATAACCAATGTACTCTATTATTATACACAACAGAGGTGTCGTAAAAACGAGGACGTTAGTACCCTGATTAATCAAATATTAATGTTTTATATTACATTGAAATAAATATTATTTCAGAATTGATACATTTACTCGTAATAAATAATCTCATAAGCTTTTCTAGAATTTTGGGCGAGTGGTGATGAAAACGTAAAAAAATACGTTACGTTATCTACTATTACGTTGTATGCCTTAAAAATAATTATTTAATGAGCTAATTCAAAATTACAATAGTTTTCGGACACTTTAAGCGAGGCTAAATATTTCAAAGTACAGTTGAATGTAAAGGGTTTTCCAATCGAACCTCAATTGATTTCTGTCTATATCATCAATCAAATGAAGGATAGAATCAAAATACGACGATTCGTATCACATATCGATATTTATCCGATGAGCTCGAATGTTACGATTTATTGGACGCTTTAGCATCGATACTACACATATTTTTATAAAGTATAAACCTTCGTTTGTATTTTTTATTTTCAAAGAAAATATGTTCATGCTTTATCTATCTCCCCGTTTAAAGATCAAAAATATCACTATATATACACAATACATACTATACATAGAAAGTAAACAATACTTTCTATTCAGACTTATTTCGGAGCTATAAGCTTATGCTTTCGGAGTTATAACTTTTTTGTGTGTTGTTCTAATACTCGTAGTTTCTTATATTATTTGTGAAATTTTAATATACGAAGAAAACTGTTAACAGCTATGATTTATGATTAAATAGTATAAACTCAAAATTAACTACCTAAAAATTGCTTATTATATACTTCATGATGACTGTAATTTTGTTACGTAATATGCTAATATAGTACTGGAGTTCCAGTGGATTATAATTAATAATTAAAGTACTAAAAATTATCTCTTTCCGTACTTGGTGCCAGTTATTTTGAGTCATTGTTATAATCATCAATATTGTAATGAACGATTTTTATAAATTTTACATTTTAAACAATAATATATAAAAATCATATTTTGAAGGTAACACGTACTCTGAACTTACTAACAAACTTAGATTTTGTACGCAGTAAAAGTAGGTACGATAGGTATAATGTTGAAATCTCTGTGTAGCGTCCTAAAATACCTAAAAATAAATGTTAACTTGGATCACAAATCCTAGGCAGTGCTCTGAGTCCCTCTCTATATAATGCATTGGGCCCAGCATCTGGGCAGAAAATCCATGGAATCCGTGTATTCCCCAAAGTAGTTTTTTTTCTCTCTTTCTCTCTTTTTTTTCTCTCTTTTCAAAAGCGGGTTCTAAATACGCACTGTTTATGTTTTTTTTTCCTCTATTTTCTTAGTGTATTCAGATAGTAATTTATAAAGAACTATATATTTTGAAACATATTAGATCTACAAATTAACGTTTATTAAAATATAGCTTTACTTTTTGTTTCTTGCGGGATAGTTAAATTGAATGGAGCGTCAAGCACTGCGGCTCTTGCATTTCTTTTTTGCCTTCGCTCATTATGTTCTACGTACGTTTACTCCGGGGGCCGTCACAATTTTTACGTGACCTCAGTATCTTTGAAACTGTGTTTTCGATCTCGCTTTACCGGTCTCGCTTTATCTCTCTTATAACTCATTATTGGTTCATATATCTATTTTTGCCATTGTTTTATCACTTATTCTCTCGATTGCCGAAACTACTTGAGCATTTTCATCTTCATTCTATGTATCTTTAAAATAAATTGCGGATTTGATCATTTAAACTGACTTTGCATATCCCCTAAAGATACCCCATCTCCACAGCATTCACTTTTCTTTCATTCTTCTACTGTAATAGCCGCGTTTCGCTCCCATATATCAGCGTCGGTTGGTGCCATATGCAGGTAAGGCATCGTTCATTCTGTTACCGACAGCAATATACCTGTTGATATTTATTTAAAAAAATATATTTTTATAAACTTGTTTATAGTAAGAAAGACATAGTTGCATGCTAAAATGTTGTTAAACCAAAAATTAACCAAAGTACATTTTCCCTAGACAAAATGTTGCGGGATCATTTCTTACTCGTGTATCTATTATTGATTAATTCTGAATTACTAAATATTGTAGTGCAACGTCAATTATCAACCTCTTGTGTATCTTAACGTCTTACTTCTTTTAAATATGGAACTAAGGTACGCAAATGTAAATGAATTGTCTTCATGCAAATACGCTTCAACCCAAAGAATGGCATCCGAAAGGCCAGTTAGCATTCCCGCCACGTTCCTGCAACAGGTAGAGCGCGCGATTTAAGACTTACTCCACACAACAAGCATTCGACTATTAACCTGCAATTATAACTTTTGTTTTTATTTGTGATGTAACTTAATACCTATGTATTATATAATATTCTTATGCGTTTAAACGTCAGGATAACTAAATTAAAAATATATATATATATATATATATATATATATATATATATATATATATATATATATATATATATATATATATATATATATATATATATATATATATATATATATATATATATATATATATATATATATATATATATATATATATATATATATATATACATATATACATATATACATATATACATATATACATATATACATATATACATATATACATATATACATATATATATATATATATATATATATATATATATATATATATATATATATATATATATATATATATATATATATATATATATATATAAGAAATTAAAATAAATTGTATAAATAAATGCATTGATACTTCACTCAGCATTTCCTCTTATTATTATAGTTATCAAGAAAAGAGCCGTCGAGCAATGTACATTTTTAAAAGCTTTTTTAGTCATACAAGTTACATATTCGTTTTAAAAAATATACATATGCGACGGCCAGTTGTGTCAAATTATATTTTCACACACAGTTCTTGTGTTTATTATATACATATGTATATGTAGGGAGAACGACTCTTTTACATTGAAAGCTTTTTAGGTGAAAACAATAAACGTTCAATAATTGTACTCCAATTTGGAAAAGTAAGTAGCTGAATCAGAAAGGTAATTAATTAATCACTTCAATTCTATATGCGTAATGAGAGTGGGGTCGTTTGAATTTTAAAGGTAAAGCTATAGAATGTATATTTTGTTATATATACGATAGACATTAATTATGTGAGTGGATCTGAAGTGAACTTTAATCAAAGTGAATAGCGGTGGTCCTCTTGTACGTCATTCAGCGTTATTGGAAATTAAATTGTACCGCCAATCAAGCACGCGTGCTATTGAGCTGTGCGCTACGGTTATTCAAATTTTGGTATACCATATTGCTACGTTCCCTTAATCGCCATATTTATTACCTTCGCTTTTATGCCTTTAAGGATCGTATAGGAAATGATTATACATTTTTACCCATAACGCAATATGTTTTTACTAACACATTTTTTATAGCTAATTGATTTTTTACACTTGATAACCATAAATCAGAAACGTAAGCAGAACTACCAATGCCATGTTTTCCTCATGAGTCACTGACAGACGTCAACTGTAAGTTGCATTATCATCTATGTTATGAGTATTTAGTAAATAATTGTACTATAGATTATTGCTGAAGGCACACTTAAGGGCCAACCATTCAATCTGTTAAAAATGCGAGTGTTAAACAATTTCACAATAGTCTTTACACACATGTTAACTTCAGCATGTAACACAAATTTTCAAGTTTAAGAGATAAGTATATCTCTATAAATATAATAGAGTAATACAAAAAAATAGTATTATAAAATATACGGATATTGTTTGACATATATTTTTATGAGTCATATTACTGGATCACTTTATTATGGATTTCAGGATCATTTAATAAAAGGTTTTTTATAGGTTTATAGTCCACGTTCCACTTGACGTCTTAGATAGTCTTCTGACCTGATTTGACAGTGTGACGATTTTTATGATCAATAAATTTTTTATACTCGTTTCTAGTCAAGTATGACGTAGTGGACAGAATCAAAGTGATCTACATTCTTTGACTTTATTATACTCGTAAGGCGATTTATGTAACTTAATTGTTTAATATTGGGAGCATATTTTGCCTGTATTCAATATGGATTTTTCTATTAAATTAGAAATTAAAGAAATAGTATAGTGCCCTAATAGGAGGCTGTTGTACTGCGACACAATGGTGAGTTCTATTACACAGTAAAAAATTACTCAAATTGGGGCGTAAAGCGATCGACGGAGTGAACTTGGGTATCCTCTGCCTACATTTACATTGTCATTTGTTATACTTGGAATCAGTCCAAATCGTCCTGTCTATACGACAATAGCTAGTCCGTGTCGTAAATTAAGTGGTACTTCACGTTCTCGTCTATCCCCTTAGAACGTTGGACGTGCCTGAACCGCGTCTACAAAACAATGTCCGGACGTATGTACCTAACGTGTTGTTTATAAAATGTCGGTCTTTTATATTCATACAATATATTAATACGTCTTTATTTTTATGGTAAATTTATAATTTATCCCGATATTTAAAGTAAGAATCTATACAATAGAAATCTATCCAAAAGAATTTCGATGTTCTCAGATTTTATTTTTGATATATGTTAATCTCCTTTCTAAATATTGTATATTATTTATAATTATATACACAACGTTTTTGTTTGTATGAAAAATATATGTGTACCATTGGATGTCTACAGTTCCGTTACCGTGGACTTTATTACTTCTTGCCACTTGATATTCGTTTACCAATTTAACGATTTTATTCTTATTTTTAATAAGTAGTTATTAGCTTATATCACGTGATCTTTGATTTTAGCTGGACACTATGGATCAGCATTAGGATTTCTATAATTCAATGAAAAATAGTTTGCAATATTGCAAATTTAAAGATCATTTCCATTTAAATACTTAAATATATTTTTATTATAAATTTCGCAATAATTCAGTCCCCCATTCGAGGTTTGTTCATAATATATTACGTGCATATGATGTGTGGATAGATAAAATTACATATACACATTATAACATGCAAATAATTGAACATAATATCCACTTATTACAATACAAATATTTTTAATAAAAAAAGCGATACAATTTGTCACCATTTTGTCGTTCTTCCCTTGTAGTTTTGTTTTTAATAGTTGAAATAATATTTAAAAATAATAATATTGGTCATGAAAATAAAATAATAATAATATTATAAATTTTATATCTTATATAAAACTCTTACTTTGAAACATTTTTCTTTCAAATTATAGTCGAACTAAATAGAATAATAAATAATTAATGCTATAAATATTATAAGTTGATAAATTCTTAGACTCCAAGAGCATTAAGTTAGCATATAAGTATTAATATAATACATATTAAATTAAATTAAGAAATATCTTAGCAAAAATTGAAAATATGAAAAAGCCAACTAAAATGTAAGCTCGCCTGAAATTAAATTCACTTGGTAATTTTAGTTGACTTTAAAATTTAGGTTATCTAACAAAAGAGACAATTTCAGTGGAATTGCACTTTGCTTGAAACTCGAATAAATGGCCTGCATTACTTAGGGATGGTTTTCACTATTGTACTATTAACCGACTTCTCCAAATGAACATGTATATTAACATGTATATGTTTGTTACATATGTGAGAGATATAGAGTATAATGTATGTAGGAGCTATATAAACAATAGCTAGATTTTTATGATGCGATTACTTCCTTACGAACTACGAATAAAGCTTTTTTGACAACGATTTCAAAAACAACATAATGTTAATACTAAACAAGAACATATTATGTAAAAATCAATAAGTACTTTATTTTTCTGTTTTCTTTTATATTAAAGTAAAGTATGATTTTCTACTTTACAATATTTTTGGTTGTTAGTTGGTTAGGTTAGTGGATAGTGGGTTCGATTCCCACTTAGGTTACATACACATACTGGGATTAATTATTTACACTTCACTGCTGTTAAAACACGCAGCGCAGTTGAGTAACGCCACTCAATACACAGTGAATCGAATTCTACTGTATCAATATAGCACAAAGCGTGGAATTAAAGCATATATAAAACAAGAAAATATTTTTGAACTGAGCCTTTTTTAATGTTTAAATTAAAAAGGTTTTTTAATTACAGTTCTTGTCGTTAAATTGAAGTAAATTAAAGTTAGTATTTAATTTAGTTATAGTATTTAATTTATATAAAAAGACAATGTTTATTTATAAATCTGCGATATTGCTAAAAATATTTCACAGGCGTTTTATGTAAAATATATTCAACACAATGTGGCCTTGATCATTGCCACCCAGTTTACATTTAGGTTTTTCCGATTTACATTTACATTTTTTATAATTATTAGCTCTTTAATGTTATATATGGAACCATCTCAATAAAAACCTCTGACCACTGAGCCATGTTATTTATTGATTCTTAAAATTTTCGCTACCCAAAGATGATTGCAAAGAACAGTCAATCAGCAAGAGTAAATGCTAGCTTATTAAATATTACTATTATTTTTAAAGCAATAATTAAGGATAGAAAACATAGATTTTATATTACAGATTTTAAATCTACGCCTTTTGGAAACCTACTAAGGCATGCGTTTTTTATCACGATGCGTCAAAATTCTTACAATCCTTTTTCCACTTAATACCTTATTAACATTTTTGTAACGTTACACACATTCTCTTTAATATAATTTTTCTATTCTTAGTGTGAATTGAAGCTTCAAAGTTAATAAAAATAACTGGTTTTGATGATCAATCATGTTTAATATCTCTTGTTTGTACCAGATTGACTCTGTGCTTAGTTGTATCTAAAGTACAAACTACCTCCTGTAGCTACGAACTTCGAGGTATGAGAGGGCTTGTTAAGCAAATATGCATTCAATTCCTCGACTCCCTGCGACATTATTGTTCTTCACAGAGCTTATCGACGGCAATTGTTCTTCCTCTGAAGCAACAATTCCGTAGCTTGTAACTCTCAAAACCTCATAAATACCGGGTCCATTTCAATGGCGAAAAACTGCAGTGCTTCCAAAATAATGTTACATTATAAATCACTTAACGCTAATAATAAATTAAAAATTTTGTGCTAAAGACACTTTTAAACAATTAGCAAAGAAATTTCCCGTGTATTCTAACACAGTGACGTTTAACAAATCGGTTGAAGGTAACGTATACAGGTGCCCTCTGGTGACGGAAAATGTAAAGTATTTTCAATATTTCCTTAGAAATTAATATAAGATTTCTATAATTTTCTATAAAAACATAGGAACTACATCTTCATCTCATTGCCGTGTTAACGATTACGTATAATAATTTATGGTATTTTTGTGAATTCTCAAATAAGGAGTAATATTATTACAAGCCTTCATAAAGTATTATTTTTTTTATTTTTTTGCTAAACTGATTCAATACACTCTGCCCTTTCATATTCCTCTATAATATCTGTCAAGTGCAAGCAGTACTCGTACATCGAGAGTTACTTGCTTGTCTTGTCACTGTAGATTATCCTCTAAGTATGTTTATAAATTTAAGCTTAAGTTTGGCTGAACGTACTATTTTATTTTATTTTTATTATGTGACAATTTACATACAAAATGTTAAAAAATTAAGCATATACGCTCATATTTTACGTTTTGATTACGTTGACTTAAAAGTATATATTTATCTGTACTTTAAGAGGTTTGTTATTTGATATTAGTTTCAGCTTGATTTTTCTATGGGATTTGGGGAAGTAGTCTTAACCGACAGGTAAAAGTTGAAAAACAAAGTGAACCTACAAGGATCCCGTTTTGTTGTTACATTTTGAAGGAGGAAACCCTAAAAAGACACTGGACGTAGTCGTAAATAAATTAAATGCATAGCTTAATGTCACCATAAAGCATTTAATTATGTTTTCCCTTTTCTTTCTACTTTGGTATAAAAATTAATATTAAAGATATTTTTATTTGTTTCTCTGTGTATATAATTTACAGTTATACTTACGTAGGCATTACTTTTAAGCTATGTTAAAAATGTATTAACATATTATAGAGTAGCATAGTTCTGCCCTCGATGTTGTTCCCATTTTTTGAAAAGTATAGGTAGGTTGAGACGTACCTAAAGAAATAAATGAGATTCTTCACTTAGGTTTTATATAAGATGTTAAGTAATTTTTTATATGATTTATTAAAAACATTGATATAAATTCTATAAGAAGACCAAAAAAAAAAGAGAAAAACAAAAAAGTAATGTAATATTAATTCCGTAACAATATAACAATACCGAAATAAATCGATATGTCAATATTGACAACTCAAACTTTGATGAGGAATATTAAAGGACAGATTCATTAAATATCGTACAAAATTCATTGTTTATAATGATGCTTGTTTATTTGTAATAACCTTACTGTCATGATGGGCATTTAATAACTATCAAACTTACAACAGATATAGGATAGAATAGGCTGGATACGTCTAAATACAAAATGCTCTTATTAATGAAAAAAAAAACACAAAAGTAGTACAACTTAATTAAATTTGGAAGCAAATATATTATTATTGTATTTCTTGTGGTTGTGTGTATGACGTAGAATAACCGTAGGCCGTATATAAAGCATTGATGTCTGACTGCTACTATGTGACTTACTTGTTGATAAATGAAACCTAGGCATCTGTGATTGCACACTTTTGACAAAATGACGAAGCTTTGTCGTGCAATTTAAGGAAATTACCGTATTCCATAGCACTTGTAACTTGAACTTTAGGATCCCTAAACTTGACCAGAGTTCTAAATGGAGGCGAACTAACTCAACCGTCGCTAATCCTTTCAACGTAACTTACTTTAAATAAGACAGTTATTAATTATTCCCGCATCGCTGGATCGGGCCCTAATCGGATTAGAACGTTGTCCTCTAGATCCGCAAGAGATCTATGCCTGGTTATTGCTCATTTCGTGACGACTAGCTTGCGAGAAATCCTTGCGTCTTATTGAGCATTATCGTTTAGAGTATTTAAATTTAAATTGCTTATGGACAACAGATGATGAGAATCACATAGAGAAGGAAAACTTTTTTCGAAAACATATATATTTTTTTTTGCTTTCATAAAAAAAATAAACTTACTCTACTCATCTCAAAATGTCATACTACTAAATGCCCCAACATACTTGAAATAGTCGTTACGTAAATATAGAACTCATATTCTGTAGCTTCTGTATGTCAGAATTAAATATTCATAAATAAACACATATTTTCTTGCGTTTTAAGCACAAGTATTTGTTTTAAGTTTTATGTACATGAAATTTGTTTTAACTACCCATTTAAACCTAATTGCAGACTTTTATAAAAAAAAACACGCCGTGGGAATGGTTTAGTTTAAATTATATACAGCTAACTATAAATTATCATGTCAATAACAAATATTATCGGGGCTACTATTGGTTGAATAATTTATAAGTTACAGGAAAATAACGTAAAATTTTATAAAATTAAAAAAAAAAACATATTTGTAGTTTTATTGTGCACCAGTAAATTATATTGAATACAATATTGCTCTTAGTATTAAAGACAGGAGGCTAAATGAGCGATCCCTCCCAGGCAACTCTCTCTCTCTCAACTCTGGAAATGAGAAAGATGTATTAAGTTAATAAATACACAAATATTGTTATATATGCGTAATACATAATATATATCTATAAACATATATGCAAAATTAATTTGAACTGGCACTCTGTAAAGCGTGAAATAATAATCCGTTAGCCATTTTTAAAAGTTTGTAAAATTTTGGACTTTAATAACTGGAATTAGTCAGAAAAGAAGGAAGAAGAGTGGCAAGGAATGTTGACTCTTACCCTAAATTTAGAGCAAGGGTAGGAAGTCAGGTGTTAAAAATTTAAAATGCTTTGAGATACGATAGAGGAGACGTATTAAAGAGAGTCGAATTGGGTGCCACTTAAGTACTTTTCGATACTCGGATATATGATCGTTCTTGCGAAGTTCAAACGTGAATCTTGTGCAGATATTCTCGAGACAACAACAATCAATATAATCAAGAATTTGAAATAGAAGTAAAATTTTTCGACTTATTTTACTAAAAAACTGCTTCCAAGATCGTGAATAAAAATAATAACAAAATTAGTTTCTTTATAAAAAAAGGGACTATTGATTCATCAGGCAACATCTTAATAAACGATTACTGTCATTACAGACAGTAATCGTTTATTAAGATTTATTTTTAAGCCTACTTACTATTCATTACGAATTATAATGTTTGAAGTTCTGCATTTATAGCTAATATGAGGTTTGAGAGATCGAGTAACAGGAAATGTTTTTGCAGAAACAATTAATAAATATTGAAAATAGGTGAGAGGACAACAAGTCACTAAGCATCACAAAGTTTGTGAAACGCCAGTACCGGTGATCGTTAAATCAGACTAACCAATCCGAATAAGTATCCTGAAACCTGAATCCTTAATTATATATTAAGAGAATATATAATCACCAGTAAAATTTTTAAATGCGTTATTGAAGTGAAGCAAGTGATTATGTAACCTTGATGAATTCCGTCATACGAATGATATCTATAGTACTCGTACTGGCTGGTTGTTGGCATAAAAAGGGAGAGGAGTCGGGACCGTGCTCACTCCAGAATCGTTTGGTTCACAAGTCCAGACTGTTCACTACCAAAAACTAAAGGATAAACTAATTTTGTTATTATTTTATATTTTTTGTAAAAGAATGTTAGTTTATTTAAGTGATTGAAAAGCTCTGCAATTTATATTTACAATCTATATTATTTTAGACATCAGCATTTCTAACAATACATATATATTAAAAACCCGAACGCAATGGAAAACGTTGTTGTGAATTGTCATTACGGTTAATTGATTAATGGTCAAATCAAAATGACCTCGTATTGACCTTAAATCATAAAACAACGAATTGTTTCTATAATTTGTGATATTTTGATTCAAGGTACAATTTCCAATATACATGTAATACAATTCAATAAATAAATAATACAAGTGTTACTTACTAACAAAAGTTGATAAATAAACCTTATTCTTCTCATACAATGTACAATGTACACTAGCCTTCATTCACCTCGAGCGTGAATTAGGTAACCCTTGGGTTATTTATTTCATTGGATTGCCTGACATTTCGTTCCTGCTAAAATAAATGATCCTCGAGAAAACAGCACATTTTCATTGTAGCTATTTTATTTTTGCCACAAAACTGCCTCAGGTCCTGTTATAATTATAGATGGCATTACTAAAATGTAAGCATCCCCAAAGGTACATTATAGAGGAACTTAGCTAATATTATCTGTGAATCTACTTTATAATGGTTTTTAATACTTTATTTCCTTTAACGATGTAGCAGTTAAAAAAAATAAAAATAAGTTAAAATTTACATATACTTACATGATAAAAAAAAGAAAAATACATAAAAGTGTAAATAAATTTTAGCATCGCTAGATCAAACAAAATACCGTCATACATAAATAATCAAGCATTAAATTACCTCTGTAGATCAAATACGAAAAAATTTTACTTAAAACGGTACGGATTAAAAAAATATAAAAGGTTTCTCTAAAAAAAACAGACTCTCTTAAAGGACTTTGTTGTTCAAATAACTGTTCATGTTCTGTCTGTATATTTAATCAATATTAATAAAGTATTCTCATGTGGTAATTAACCTAAAAGAATGGGGTTCTTTTGCCATGTGGGCATATAATTTTGGTATTTTTTAGCATATTTTAGAAAAGAATCATCATCTTATATACAGCTACATATAAAAAACATACAAAGAAAAAGTCTGAAAAATAGAAAATTATATGTGAAGACCATTACAAAATTTCTTTGTAGTTACTTTCATACCAAATGAAATACCCGAAAATTTATGTTAACTTTTTCGAACAAGGCAAGGTTCAAGTATTTCTGGTTGACCTACTTTTCTAAAAAATTATACAGAACCCTCCGGGTGAGTTTTACTCGTATTTGACAAATGTTTCTTTGCTAATAAATGTAAAATGCCCGCAAGAATATATTTTTTCCAAATTCAATTTTAAAAACAAGCACATATATGCAACCGCTTACTATCAATTTCAAATAGGATATTGCAAATTGTTATCGTTTAATTTTTGTATCAACAAAAATTGCCGACTGATCAACTTTTGCTAAGACTCAAATTCACATGCGTAACTGATTCTTAGTAGTCCACAATAATTTATTTACATATTTTCTACAAGTAAATGGATAAAGTTTCCTATGGCGGACTTTGTATGAATTTATGACATTGACTATAGACATTTGTCAATACTTATCCGTGTAACAAACCGTGTCTATTGCATGCGAAACAATGAAATTTCGCTAAAAAATAAATTTACTTTCGTATAAAAATGAAGTCTTTATTTTACCCTCATTTTTGATTTGAGCTTAATACTTACAATAGTATTTATTGAAGTTAAATTCCTACAATTAAAAATGTGATAAAAATTTAATACTTGTTTATTTATAGAAACCAATATTTCCTCTTATAAATTTTTATTTTCCCATTACGAATTACTTGCATAAAATCCTTTTTGTTTGACATGTCTGATGTTTGTCTACAAATGAATTATATTTCTGTTATATTTCATGGTCATGAGTTAAAGTCATTTCAATGATTTTGTGACCTATCTATATGGGATGGGGCACGATTAAGACATATGTAAAGTGTAGGTTATATATATATATATATATATATATATATATATATATATATATATATATATA
The DNA here is from genome assembly GCA_037178615.1 of Dione vanillae. NCBI lineage: Eukaryota > Metazoa > Arthropoda > Insecta > Lepidoptera > Nymphalidae > Dione > Dione vanillae. Next base: position 352,795 of record JAZFAU010000166.1, read on the forward strand.
TATATATATATATATATATATATATATATATATATATATATATATATATATATATATATATATATAAGACACACTTTTAGTGCATGTAAAAGCATACTCTACCGAATATTTTGTCTTTAATTAACAATGACAATAAAATCCTCGGTTTTATCTCAAACTATTAATTACCTATAAATATATACATACATATATATATATATATATATATATATATATATATATATATATATATATATATATATATATATATATATATATATATATATATATATATATATATATATATATATAATATATAATATATATATGTATATATTTATAGGTAATTAATAATTTGAGATAAAACCGAGGATTTTATTGTCATTGTTAATTAAAGACAAAATATTCGGCAGAGTATGCTTTTACATGCACTAAAAGTGTGTTGATACCTAACTTCATATAAAATATTGCTTGCGGCCTATTTTCATAGTTCTAAGCCGACAAAACGTACTGCGTCATATCTTTGTGAAAAAGTAAAATGTGGGAAAATGTGCGATGCAGGTTCCCCACAAAGCCTTTCGATTTTTTACATCTAAATGGAAATAGTTTTTTGATGTAATGTATCAAATTTAAACCTCAACGCATTTCCAACAAAGTATATTTTACGTACTTACAGGAAAAATCCTAGATTAAATTTTAATTTATAAGATTTTTGGTTTTATTTTAATATTTGTTATTTTTGAAAGTTTTTTAACTGTTGAATATGCAGTATCTAATATATCGTTCAGAATATTTGAAGTCCATCGTAAATATGTAAATATCATACAAGATTTTTTTATTTCTTTAAAGTACTTATATTAAATGTGTTCAATGTATATTTATTAATAATGCATTGAATTATAAATACAATTTAATTGAGCTTCCTGAAAAACAGGGAATCTTAGGTCAGATGTCAGTATCCATTGTAATTAATGTATTTTTGATTATTCTTAGATAATATTTGAATGATAATGCTAAATATATATTACTTTTTCCATTCTCTTTACCATTAGCAAAATTTAGCATTTACAAAATTCTTTTCTTATGTAATTAAAGATATTTGACACTTGTCCTCCTTATTAAGCTCTAAATTGTGATTTTAACAAGTTCGAAAGCCAACTAGTAAACAGTTCCGCATCTGTTAGTCGTCCAAAGTTAATTAAACGAACAGATTTTTAATTTTAAATATTTAGAGATATCCTATTTTATTTATAATAGGTATATACTACTTAGTAAATAAATTTCTTGATATCTGACTCCTTTTTCCTTGTAGATTCAACGAAGAATATAAATAACAATCATTCGATTTCGGGGTTCCAATAAATTTACTTGACAACTTTTAAAAAGTATTTGTTAATTCCTTTTACATTTTTAATGATATTACTTATTTAAATATTTCAATATTTAAATGAAATTATCATTTATAACAAGACTATACTACACTCAATAGGAAAATCTTACAATATTATAATATATATATATATATATATATATATATATATATATATATATATATATATATATATATATATATATATATATATATATATATATATATATATATATATATATATATATATATATATATATATATATATATATATATATATATATATATATATATATATATATATATATATATATATATATATATATATATATATATATATATATATATATATATATATATATATATATATATATATATATATATAAACGTTACGTTACTAATAAGTATAAAAATGTTCTGATAAAATAAAATGAGGTTTGTTTAACAACCTGTGCTCACAAAAAATATTTTGTTTATGAAGATAGAGTATACTCATTTATTTAAAAAAAATTTGAATAAATGAATTTACTCTATCTTCATATACAAAAGATGCGGGAAATCTAAAGGAAAATTCAGTACAGGTTCTTATTTTATTTTGTAAAATACAAAACTTTACTATAAAAGAGCTTCAAAGGCGAGGGCTGATCATTTATCGATCTTTAAGCTACTAATATATTTGTTCACTTCAAAAGTTTAAGAACAACGGGAGCTCTACCCTTTCGGTAGGTACCGAATTTCAAAGTACCCTGTTAAGTTTTTGTTGATAAGCGCGTTTTTTTTATCTCTGGAATAACTCTTCTATTTAAGAAACCGTAACAAGTGTATGAAAATTATAAAAGTGAATAATATTTATATAAATTCTAATTTTATTTTTATATATATTTTGAGAAATTTTGTGAACATATTATAAATGTTTGCAACATTTAAGAAGAGTAGAGTAAGACAAAAATTCTGGTATTTGTCTAATATCTTTATCTTAATCGTAACATTTAATAATATATTCACAAAACTTATCAAAACAAAAGAGAAAAGGACTAGGAAAAATGTAAGATTTTTGAGAATGGCCAATCATTAGGCCAAGTGAATGAAGCAGTATACTTGGGAAGTATGTTAAGTAGAAACGGTAGATACGAAATGTATGTGGAAAAACGTTTTGCTCCTGGTATCAGAATGAACGATGTCTTAATTGCGTTGTTGAGACGGCAGAACGTCAGTGTCACTGCACAATACAGTTCTAGTTCTGACGCTGTTATATGGCATTGAAACGTGGTTATTACAGAAGAAGAATAAAAAAAAATGAATGCTGTGGAGATGTGATCTCTTCGAACTATATGCGGAGTCAGTTTAGCTGACCGAATCCGTAACGAAGAGATACGCAGGATGGTAGGTATCAGTGAGTATGTCACAATGAGAATAGAGACGAACGTGCTCAGATGGTTTGTGCACGTCGAAAGAATGAGTGGTGAAAAAAAGATATGCAAAACAAAAGTGAGGGGTAAGAGAGGAGGAAGGTTACGTAAAAAGCATAAAGATTACCCGGAGAGCAGGTATGAAGAGATTAATGACAGTGGAAGAGGCGGAAAAGGTATGCAGGGATAGCAGCGATTCACGCTCCGTTCTCTCTGACTACCCCGCTAGGGATAAAGCGTGAAGATATGTGTGTGTGTGTATTATGAAATGTTACTTTTTTATTAAAAACTTTATTGCACACTAACAAGATATTAATTTACATTAGGTACAATGAGAAATTTTGCTTAAAGCAGTATCTCTCCCAACAAATAAATCTCCAGGAATAAATTTACAAAAAAATCCCATATAATTAACAAAACATAGTACACTAAATTCGCTTTACCTAGTGTTTGTGACAGTGATGAAATGCGTCGTTTATCAAGGGGAGTAAAATCGAAGAAATCATTTCATTTAAATAAATCCAATTAGGATAATATTAAAAAAATACTTAAAGAAAACATATAAAAATTTGAACGCAGCAGAACTCGAACCCGCGCCCTCTTGCGAACCGTGCAAGCGCTCTCACCACTGAGCATGCGTTCAACTGAGCGCTTGCGCGGTACGCAAGAGGGCGCGGGTTCGAGTTCCGCTGAGTTCAAATTTTTATGTTTTCTTTATTTATTTTTGCTATCCTCAGTGTGGATTAACACTTAAAAAAAAAACATAAAAAAGGATAATATTAATTTTGACTAGGCATAACGTTTGCCGTTAGTATATCAAAGTTTATTTACTCACCAAATATTTTATACTTTGTATTGCATGAATTATGAATGAATGAATTTGTTACTTAATTATTAATTGTTGATTAAAATTTACAAAAGGTTAGGGCCATGTCATTTTATGTACACTCCACCGCTGCTTTGCTGTATATTTATATAAATAAAACATACCTGTGGAAAGTTTTATAATTTGTGGAAAATTTTGTATTATATTTCTTGCAGTTCCCTCTACCTGCCATGTGCGGGATAAAGCGTGAAGCTAAAAAAATAAATTAAAACTTACTATAGTAACTAAATATAGATATTTCTATGGTAACCGCAAATAATGAGGGAAATTTCATAAAAAAAATAATGTACCATGACCAACGAATTGACATTCTACATATTTTAGTAATTCTAGTTTCCCGTAAAACATTTTTAAAATATTGTTTAATAATACTACTATATGTTTAGATGTATTTACAATGAGTCTATACAAATTGATTTGAGATATAATAATAGTAATAATATTTACTTTTTATGCGCGTGAAGGTACATACGAGTGCAATTATGTAACTACCTATAATGGACAAGGACAAATGTCCCGCGCTTAGAATATTTTATTAAACTACGGAACAAGAAATATTAAGGTCATGGAAGATTTGATCATAGTGTAGGTATTAGATCGCTAACGGGAGTACGCTGTACGAGCACGAAGCCGCAATATGTGTAATTGTGATTAGGTACCGGTAAGCAATGTTTCCGCGAGGGTACCTACTACCTACTCAATACTCATAGGAGTGATGCAAGATTTTCTATTGATGTATATTTGTTATTTTTGTTGTGCAATAGACTATAGACCATCATGTATATATTTAATATAATTTTGGCATATTAGAAGAATATTACAGAATATTATCTATTAATATGAAAAAAAAATTCTTCACTGTGAAAACTATCTAAAAGTTATTTAGAAACGTTTAAAATATTTGAAGATTCTGTACTCGACCCAAGCCAACTATCGGACGAGGGTTTTTCCTAAGTGTTTGATTGATCTTTTAAATAATAGTATAATTTCCACTACCTAGTATTTTCTGTTATTTTAAACAAATTATTCAATTTTAAAAAACTTCTATTACAACTAGTTTCCATGTATATTAAATATTTCATGCAATAAAGTTTGTTATGTTCAGTTTGCGGTGTTTAAATATATTACAACAATATGAAGCTTTGTGGTTGAACGCAATATAAGTTATTAGTTCCTTTGTAAAAAGGTCAAAATATTTCATTCATCGAAATTATAGAATTTTTACCTTTGAAATGAAATTTTGGATCATTTACACCTTGACTTAAAGTATTTTGTACTAATAAATAAGTACAATGTTACTAAAACTTAAATTTTTATAACAACGAAAATAAAACTAAAATCGGAAGAAATAATATTTTACCAAAGCACATTAACTTCATTTCTACAATACATTATGGATAATTAAGGTTACATTATTTTTTATTTCAATGGAGAAATAGTGCTAAGTTAAATCCGATTTCAATTTATTTTTTTTGGGATTTTCTACTATTTTCAACTCGTGTTTGTATATATTTTAGAACAATAGGTAAATACAATTTTACGTACAAATCAAGTTAATAATACCGACTGTAATTAACGATTGGCATTTATAAAAACCTCTAAAAGGTACATATATAGATATATAAACTTCCAGTTCACCTTAAGATGAATGACATGTTAATATTTGATTTCAAGGTAATTTACTTAATCTTGTCCTTTTATTATTGATACCTTTATGGTATCTTAACCTTTTTATTGTATTTATAGTATTCATTAAATGAAAGTAAAAGGTTTAATTCAAATAAAGCCTTGTCCAGTGCGAAATGTATTCGTGCAATGAGGAATTCCGTACCAATTTGATAATTACAGGTCAACGTGAAGTTTAACTTATAAAATTTGACAAACTTAAATGAGTGCATGTGTTAATCTCGTTGTATGAAATAACCCACATACAAAAATATTACCAAACATTTGTGTATTTGATGAGATGTGTTAACTATGTACAGTCATTGATCTTACACCAACTTTACTATATAACGTCTAATGATGATAATGACGTCAATTTATTTACACATCCGAATGATCTTCATTGATGTTTCATGCATTTTATTTATAGAGAAATTAGCGTTTTAATTAGTAGCACGCTCTACGTAACAATTTCATAACTCACTGTGCGGTCAAATTGTCAAATGTTATATTTGTGGATACAAGACTTGGCGAGACCAAAAGTTGCATAGAAGTTCAAAAACATATTTTATATTTGTTATACATTATTGATACCTTTTCTACAACAAAACAGTCATTTTTTTTATTAATATTCTGCGCATCAATTACTATTATTATAATTAATTATTCTGTTTATTAAATTACTAAATGATTTCAATAAGGCGGCGTATTAAGTAAAACGTTAGAATTCAAAAGAAATGTTTCCGGTATGCTGTTAGAATGTTCCGTGAAGTGCATCATGTAGAGCACGTGGTGACGCGCCGGGTCGGCAGCCGGCAGCCATAGCCGGCCGCAGACTCCCGAGCTCTGCTCTATGCACTATACTGAGTACTCGTCGCGCTCGCCGCGCTAACCGCTTAGTCACGCCGCACGCGCACTCCCCTACACCTGCCGTATACGCGATATTCTGTGACAAAATCTGTGATATTAGTTGTTATGGGTTTTTTAGGTGTGTCTTTCTCTGTGTTCAAAAAGTGTCCCAATCTTAAATTGAAAAAGAAAAGCAAAACGCGACACAGGTATTTATAGTATTTGTAAGTTTTACCGAACCGTTACTGATATCGCATGTATATTTATCAGATAATCAGCTGAACCACGCGGGGGTCTTATCACTGATAACTAAGATGTGTTTAACATTGCAAAAATTTTTTTTATCTCGAAATTACGGATTTCAAGCTAGTATTTTATTATAGTAATTTTATATCTAAATAGCACTATTTTTTAAGTCTACCCACTATTTGAAACTAACTGAGTAACTACTGTTATCATTTGATATTAATAATTAGGTTTTTATCACTAATATTAATTTCTATGTTTTGGTAATCAATGATCAGATTTTCAAATTATCCTCCCCAGTAATATTTGTAGACTAATATTTTGTATAAATTCAATCAAAACTTCAATTAAATTCTTGTCGATAAATAGCACTATACATTGAATTGAATAAATATTTTTGAAATGAAGGCTGTATAAATATTATTTCAAAGAATTTCACCTCTTCAAAATGTACGTGACATTACTCATGATGACATAAACGTGTTTACTAGATAATTTAAATAATAATTCACTAATGAATAATATAGATCTATTTTATAATGTATTATTAAATATAGATTAAAATAACATTATAAATCACGAACATTTTAGTAGGGGAATTTACAAATTGCCTAAATTTTACACATTATAAATCATTATTGTAGCACGTTTAAATTGTGCCCGTGTGGCTAACTGTTAAACATTATTCTAGGATTTGAATACCACAAAACAAAACTGCTTTAGTATTTTACCTTACCTTTACTACCCGGCGGATGACTTGAACGGGGTAGACCAAGTGCTTCGTTGATGACTCTAAGTAGTTGTAAAATAGAAAATACTCGTATAATATCTTAACAGGAATTAAAAAAACCTACATAACTAAAAATTATCTAAGCGTTCAACTTATACCAATGATTATTAATTAATCTACTGCTACAAATTACAATAATACTCTTAATTATTGCGAAATCAGGTTTTAGGCTAGGAACACTGTCACTGTTTTTATTTTTAAGGGACAACATTGAGTATAACATTTAGCTATACACGGTTGCATTCCCATATATCTTGTTTTTTTTTAAATGATGGCTTTAAGTGCTGAGATTTCATTAATTCAATTTATAGTTTTACCCCAATCAAATAGAAAAATATTGTGTTAATTTAAAATACTTCCTTAATCGTGTCACATAATTGCTATTTCATTTGGTTTTTCAAAATATTTATACATATTTATTTATATCTACAAATGTTTGCCAAACCACCCTGTCTCTCGACAACGTTCGGATCTATATATTTCACTGTAGCTACTCTACATTTTATCGAAACGGTAAAATTTTAAATTTGATATAACAGTTACTAGTATGTTACTACAAAAGGAAAGGAAAGCTCCAATGCTTTACCACATATTGAGAGAAAATATCTTTGTATGTGTATCGCTTTTTTATGCATAACAACAAAAAAGGGATAGCAGACGGGATGAACTCAGTATCGTGCGTCTCCTTTTTATAATTTCCGGCCGAAATTGCCACATTATATGTTGAAAGACGGGATTGCAACATCGCGCCCGAAGAGGGGATCGAACCCACAACCATCAATCCAAGTCTAATAACCACTCACACCAGCACTTTTTTTATAAAAAAAAAAAAGAATATAAAAGTAGCAAAAATGATTTCACTCATATAAATAGAATAATTCAATATTGAAAGCTTTTAGATGATCGATAGAAAGAGCCACAAAAATTTATTTAAAGTCACTGAGAGGTTAGAATTATTATTTTTTTACCTCAAATGCAGCAGAAATAAAAATGTTTCATGAAAAGGTTATGTTTACTTTAAGGTCATAATTTAAAAATTGATAAAATATATGCGGCATGGTTATGTATTTTTACAAAACAAAAGAATGGTCATACAAACTATAGGATAAATAATAATTGATGATCGTTTTAATATTTGCATTATTTTGTCTTATTATTCATTATCATATAGTTTTTTATAGGCTCTTAAACTTTACCTTATTTCAAAAAATCCTTTTTATATCTACAAAATACAACAAGAAATTAAAAATTACCATGAAATAGCTAAAAATGTTACATCCGTTGACCATGGTGAAGGTATAACGTTCTTTGTAGCAACGTTAGCGCTGCGTATCAACTGTAACGAGTGACCTGTGACAGCGACACGGATGAGTGACTTCTTGTTTCAAGTTATAGTTAACTCTACAATATTTTTGAAACAAGTAGGTACCTGAACATATTTCTATATTTTTAACTTACGTTGTTTGTTGGATACTCGACTGGACGTACTGTTCCTCGAGATCTGAAGATATTTCATATGCTGTGCACCTTACTTACCTATATATCCATGCTTTAGGCAAGAGACCAAAGCAATAGTTAAAAGCTAGTTTAGGCTGCAGTAATTTTATTTTCCCTTTATCAAGCTTTTTGAGAGTTAATGCAGAAAGTAACAATAAGATCAATAAATTATAAATCATATATTTACCTTGACAATGAGTATATTGTTATGGTTGCCTACTTACTCAATACGTAGAATAGATAATTAAAAAGCAACCTTGATTTATCAATAACATGCTAGTTATCTGGAAGTTAATAGCAATTATAAAAGCTTTTAAACTTGTAATTAATGTGTATGTTTGGTTTTGGTACATATATGTATATCTTATTCTTATTTCTTCTTTATTGTTTAATTTTATTTCCTTCTTTAGTTTTAAAGTGAAATATTAAGTAATGTAGTATTTACGGCATTTTTATTGGGTTTAGAAACAAAACCTTATTAAGGTCAACGATTGATTTGTAAATAAATAATTAATTTCGAAGCAATAATAATAATAACAAATGAGGCACTTATGAAGCATTGATTATTCAAGTAAGTTACTTTTTCCGCATTCTTTTTGTCTATTTACTGTCGCAGTCTAGAGTACCTAGTTAGTAGGTTATAAGTACTGCTTGTCCACAAAATTTTATAATAAGAAATACATAACCTAAAAATGGTACTTTCAAAATAATTCAAGCTTAGTTTTTTATCTTTAAAAACTAGAAGAATGTTATATAGTCACTCAATTTCGTAATTCCGTAGTATCGAAAATGAACTACGCACTTTGTAGTAACTGTACAAGTAGGAGTCTAGTAGGGACTGAGTTAAAATATAACCTACATCTAGAATAATACAATATATACATAGGTAATAGTATAAACGTATGCATTTCATATTAGTAGATAGCCAACTATGCAAGATCCTAGCTACTTAATTTTATTTATTTATTTATTCTTTATTGCACACCAATAAAATTATAAAAGAAACAAATATACAATAAAGATTTGTGGTTGCATCAGTTGCAACAGGCAGCATTATCGCTAAAACAGCGATCTCTTCCAGGCAACCTTTGGACAGAGGACTACTTAAAGAATACTGGGGTAGGGCGCAATAATTAAAATTGATAATTTCATATACGTTACTTCAAAATAAAAATAAATACAATAACAATAATAATATTTTATATATAACAAATTTATACATAAATATATACATACATATAAATAGAACACAAATACACATACTATATATATTACATAAATAAATATCTACTTGAAAATGAATAAATGACAATAGTGAGAGATAAATATAGTTAAGATGAAAAATACATTTCCTTGACAAGCTTTTTAAAAGTAATAAGCGATTGAGCACGTTTTATGTTTAAAGGTAGCGAGTTCCAAAGACGACAAGTTCGACTGCAAAGGATTTTGCGTAAAAGGATGAGGAGTGGAAAGGAATTTTCAAAAGTAGGGTATCATTTGAGCGGAGAGATCGCTCATGAGTATCACTCAGAAACTCAAATTTATTTTTAAGATAGATAGGAATAGTAGGATTAAATAAAACAGAGTAAAGAAGAGACAAAATGTGAATATTCCTGCGAAGGCGAATAGGAAGCCACTTGAGTTGTTTGCGAAATTCAGAAACATGGTCATACTTGCGAAGTCCAAATATGAACCTTATACAGAGATTTTGTAAGCGCTCAAGTTTATTTAGTTGGTCCTCATTTAGATTTACATAACATGTGTCAGCATAGTCAAGGATCGGTAAAAGGAGAGATTGTGCTAACATAACTTTAGTGGGTATGGGCAGAAAGTTACTCAACCTTCTAAGCGACCCTAATGCAGCAAACAGCTTCTTACTAACTTCATTCACTTGTGGCACCCAAGGAAGATGCTTATCAAAAATAATACCAAGATTTTTCACCTGGTCACTAATTGGTATACGTATTCCGTCAAACATAATTGGTGGTATTTGGGACCAGTCAATGCGTGTAATTAACCGCTGACTACCAATAACTATAGCTTGCGTTTTTATAGGATTTACTCTTAAACCATATGATTTACTCCACACAAGTATATGTAAAAGATCTGTGTTCAGTTGATTAATACACGTAGGAAGCCCATTTAAGTGTGATTGTGAGTAAATTTGGAGATCGTCTGCATACAAGTGGTAGAGAGAAGAGATGTTCTTAGTGATAGAGGAGATGAAAACAGAAAATAAAAGAGGAGACAACACGCCACCTTGCGGTACTCCAGCATTAATCATGCACCAGTCAGAGGTATGACCATCAACATTTATTCTTTGCCGGCGACCTTGCAAGTAACATTGAAACCAGCCAATCACATTAGGAGATATGTTAAGAGAATTCAATATGGTAATCAAAATATCAAAATCTACAGTATTAAATGCATTACTAAAATCTAGTAAAATCAATACTGTGATAAGATGTTTGTCCATACCTAATCTGATGTCGTCAGTAATATTGACTAAAGCAGTAGCCGCACTATGACCATGTCGGAAACCAGACTGAAAGGGATTGAGGAGATTTTGTTTTGAAAGAAACGGAGTCATTTGTTGGTAAATAAGACGTTCAAATACCTTTGATAGGAATGGGAGAATGGAAATTGGGCGAAAATCGGAAAAGCTAGAAGGATTAGTCTTTTTAGGTAAAGGAATTATTTGAGCATCTTTCCATGCTGATGGGAATGTAGAAGATTGAATTGAAAAATTAAAAATGGATGTGATAATAGGAGCTAGGATGTCAATTAGTGGTACAATCATTTTACGGCTAATGCAGTCTGAACCAACGGCATCAGAACTGATGTTTAAAATATTCTTCTTAACATCACATACGGTGAACTGGCTAAAAGTGAAAGCAGGCAAACTTGGAGTAGATGAAGCTGAAATTCGATTAAGTGTATTCAATTTTGTTGTACCATCAATGGTATCAGAAGACGAGAAGTGCTGGTTAAGCTGATTTAGATTTAATTTATTAATATTGATATCCGTATGTGCTTTCCTAACTCCAAGTGTTTGTAGAAATTTCCATACCTTAGAAGGTTCTTCTTCTTCGGTTAAGCGCTTATGAATATGGCGTCGTTGTTTATCTCGACACACTGTATTGCAGCGATTCCTAATCTTTTTATATTTCTCACAGTTTCGGTCACTGGGATTAGCCCTATATTTAGATTTTGCAATGCACTTTTTAACTTTGCACTTTTTAAATTTTCGTATACCGATTTATTTCATCATGCTGAAAAACCTTTTTTTTCCCTTATTTCATTATTTCCGATTTTGAGTTTTCATGTACAAGACATGTTATGAAAATACTTATCATGTCTAATCATTTTCTTTATAGTAGTATTTTATTATTTTTATACTTTAGCTGTACTACATCAGGCGTGGCAGTCTCCGAAATTAATTATAATTTAAAACAGGATGCCCCAGCACAGTATATATAATAAAAGGAATTTAATTTAAAGCAGTTCAGTAGACCCAAAAGTAATAATAATAACCAAAAGACCAGATTTTTATAAATCCCAATTATTAAAAAAGAAACAGAGTTTTGTAAGAATATCGCTTTTTCATAAACATATTTAATTTATTTTTTTTAAGGCTTTGAAATTGAATTATCAGAGTTGAAATTAAATCAAATTGTTATTATAATCGATTTTATAATTAAAAATATTCTATTTTAATCGTAGTATAATATCAAATTTACAATACAACAGAATACCTAATCTTCTTTAATATTAATCGAAGATATTTATGTTATTTTAAGACACGGAGATGAACCGGTTAATACAACGAAACATATACCTTAGAGATCCGATATTGTCATAGTGCTATTTTAAGGATTGACACTGTAGTATATAATTTAAAATATTCATAAAGATTTTTACAAGCTGTGATATTTAATTTATTAAGAATATATATACGAATACGAATGTACACACATCAAATAAATTTTAAAGAAGTAAACAAAAGTAACCTAAAAGCCAAGATGTCATCGTTCCTATAAACAAAACATTGAAGCCTCCTTTTTGTTGTGGTTTCGCCTGTTACTTTAAAATAAAATAACTAAGAACACCACATCACTATTATCATTATCATATGTTATATCGAAACCAATAACGTAATGTAATAAAGTCTTTCTCGATAAATGGACTGTTCAATACGAAAAAAATATCTGATTCGAACCAGTTGCCCTTGAGATTATCACGTTTTACCAAACAATATATATGTTAATAAATGTTAAGGATACATAGTATACTTAGTCTAGATCAGTAGATATAATAAATTTGCAAAGTTTAAAATCGTAGAAAAATACTAAAAATATTATTTGAACAAACAAACAACTACAATCTTTACATTAATATTATAGTTTAATCTTCTATTCCTAAAATCAATACTTAACAACTTAATTGTAAATACTGTGTCGTCAGGAGCACTATTGATTTTTAAGCCAATTTGACTAGCTTGACTAGATCTAGTTGATGAAGCGTAAATCTAGACTTTCAGGGTAAGTTTTAAGCAAGAGCTCAATTACACTTTTTGTTGCTTGTTTATTTTTTGTTTATATATTATTGAGTATTTTATTAGTAATTTCTTTTTTGAGTATTTGTAATTTTTTTTATTTGATTACTTGTAATTTTTATTTTAAGTTTCATTATTTGTAATTTATTTATTAAAGCAAGCTAACAAATCAGTCTATGTTTCCAGTTTTATGAAATTGAATTCAATGCCAAACGCCTGACATATTCATATAAATAGTAAAAAACACTTGTCTGTAACACATATTTTTTTACTTTTTTATTACAGTATAAATAAATACTCAATGGAAAATTGATTTGACAAAACACGTTTCAAGCGCGTCCAATGTTGCGTAAATTTCATTTGACTTTGGATTTTTTGCTTACGACCATAAAAAGACAAACAATTTCAAATCCTGACTTTTTAACAAAACCATGTCACATATTATTTGCAAACTATAATTTTATAAGATAAATAAATTTACATGTTAAGCTTTATTAACATTATTATTAAGGTAGTCAACATTTTATTATATTTATGGAAAAGACGTTGGTACAATCTTATGTGAAGTTACACATACACATACATGCTGTAAACACATTGAGACAAAGTGTGGCCTTTAACTCTAGGTCTTAATACTTAATTATTTTGAATGCAGGGGGAAAGCTTAAAATGTTCAAAAAACCCTGATTTTATTCACCATTTTTGTATAAACAACTACATAAAACTACATATGTTATGTAGATATATTTATTTATATATTGTTTCCGTATAAAATTTGCGTAGTAATAATATTATGACAACATGTTTTTCCTTTAAGTGAATGGTATGTAGTAGTATAGTACTCCTAGTAATATTATAAATGTAAAAGTTTGTAAGGGTAGATGTACAATTAGAATAACATATTATAGGCTGCAATTTGTGATAAACAAACGTAAATTGGTTTAATAATAAATAAATAATAGTGACGTTCAACCTGGCAAAACGTAGGACAGGCCGATAGTTGACACTTAAATAGTACTTGTTGCATAACACCTTCTTTTGTCCTTGCTAGCTTTGTTTTACTTGATATTATACCAGCTAGGCACGCTGCGTGTTAAAACCGGTTACGCTTCATCTCTTAATAAGACGGAATATATACAATTGTAAAATAAATCATTCTAAATGAAACCTTTTTGTCAGACACAAGCTCAATATTAATTTACTTTCATATTTACTCAACAACTACAATAACTGGCCCACGCATTGTTCCCAAGCAGAAATATAAATTTAATTTTGTAAAAATAATAAAAGTATTTTATTATAAATAAATAAAAATAGTCTAGAATAGACCATATAAGAATTTATATTCATAACAAATGTATAATTTATGATTAAATTAATTATCTATAGAATAAATATCAATAATTTTCCTTCTTTGCTTATCTTATAACATCTATACTATAATAAAACAGTTAAAAATTGTGTATGTACTAGTGATGTAACGAATATTCGCATTCGCATTCGCGAATATTAATACATTTTTACAAATTCGATTCGCAGTCGTAAAAGTATCTGCGAATGTTTTGCGAATAATGAATGTCAGAAAAATAGAAATTTGACAAAAGTTATACGTTATTAAAATCGAAATTAGTTTATTATTTGTGTTTTTTTATATTAAAAATAGTAACTTCACCTCGTTATCACATTTTCAATCTTCATTACATCTCATGAAACAAAAACAAATTCTGTCTCTCTCAATAATAATCAAAAAAATACACTCTTACAATAAACTACAAATGTAATTGCTATTTTAATTACATTAAGAATAGTAAGTAACCACGGAACAGACGTGCTATCTTTCCGTAAGCGATTGGCGCCAAATTTAAAAGAATTACTAAATATTCGCATTGGTGAATTTCGATAGCACATATTCACATTCGCATTCGTATTCTATTTCTTTAGCTTTACGCTTTATGCCGCACATGGCAGGGTAGGCAGAGGGAACTGCAGGAGCCGGGGAAGACACTCCGTTCCTTAGTTCCTGACTTCTCCGTACCCGCTTTCCGCCTTTTTCGAGGCATTGCATGTTGAATGGCAGATTTAACGCCGCGCTTTGCCTAGTTTCCAGAGCGAAGAAAATGGAAATAGAAAAATCCATCTTCCCCGTGTGGGAATCGAACCCTCAAACCGTCGTGTTTATAGGCAGACGCTTACGCCTTTACGCCACGACAGTCCTCACATTCGTATTCGCGAATGTTGAAAAATGACATTCGTTACATCACTAGTCTGTACATTAGATACTTCTAATAAATGGTGTAGGGAGTTGTTAAAATAATATGAATCATTGATTTTCATAATTTCATGAGGCCGTTTGTTTATTTTTACACGCACATTTTCAGATTTACTGGACCGTTCTAAGTGAAACTTTTTTATTGCTATAATTTTTTTTATCGCTTTAGAACCTAGGTTATAATTGATTTTGAAGACTGATAATAGTGTAGCTGAATGATTAAAAAATATGTTCTATTAAAAAAAACTGTATACAGTAAACATTGTTCATTGACATATAAACTTTAAAGGACATACAAAAATTAAAGATAATAGCTATGCCTCTTGAGCACTTATGGTCGACATCTGAAAGTCGATTATCTAAATCCATAATAACCAGCAAAATTATATGAAATATGAAATTATAAACTTACCTACCATCTTAGGTAAGTTTATAATTTTTTGCTAACAAAGTTGTCGGCATCTGCTAATTTATAATAAATTGTTTCTATTTTTTTTTTTTGGTGAAATATATTAAATTTCGAATTTCAGTTTCATTCTAAAGAACTTCTGTACATTTACAATTCTTCATTGGTAACAATGAAACCTTTGAAATAGATAGGAGCTACATTTTATTCCCAAGGTGTATAATTATTTATGAAATCCTTAATTACGTTAATAACCTTTTAATAAACAAACGCGTTTTCACAATTCTATTAAACTGTAACAGAAATTCTTGAACATTTTCTGGGATCCTATAGATAGATAAGAAATTCAACAAAACTTCATCCGCATAACATATTCACAAATAAAATTTAAACAAAGCTATGGTAATGGTGGACTTCTGCGGCTGACAAGGCAAGCAAAAGATAAAATTATAAGTTGAATCGTGAACACTAGACTTTATTTGCCAGCCTCTGTGTCCTTACTGCCATACAATCATTCTTATAATTACGTAGGTAGCAATTACTCTCTATAAGGCCAATGTGAACAAAACAATAAAA
This sequence comes from Dione vanillae, assembly GCA_037178615.1. Taxonomy (NCBI): domain Eukaryota; kingdom Metazoa; phylum Arthropoda; class Insecta; order Lepidoptera; family Nymphalidae; genus Dione; species Dione vanillae. The sequence continues at coordinate 369,291 of JAZFAU010000166.1, forward strand.
AACCTTCGATTACTTATTAATCAATAAATATTTTTTTACTGAATATTTACCTTATTTAGTATTCCAAGCTTTAAAAATATAAATATATAATTATTTATAGCTAATGCTTGCTTTATCATTGTAAACTATTATTATCTGCAGTTTCGTTGGCGTTGACTTTAGAATTCAATCCATTTGACTTCCGTTTACCAATTTATTGTAATTAACAATTGATTCAAGTTTCCATTTTCACATATTTTTTTTTCTTATTTTACCGCTACATATAATATCATTTTCACTTTTATATATCAAAATTGGAAATACCCATCACACTGATATATTTATTCTGAATCCAAATTTCTATATATATATTTATAGAGTTGATCAAATATTTGACAGGTTTCGCAAACCTTTTTTTTATATTTTCATCCATTCTACAGTCACCGCACGTTGCCATAGCAAAGATATTATTTAAAATATAATTCTTTCTAAAGAACTCAAATGTTCATTACCCCTAATAACTTTTACTATCTCTGTTCTCTGTTGATCTGTTTGGTTATTTTATTTTTGTTTTATATTTATATAATCTACCTTTTACAGTGATGATGTTCTAGATCCTTGACACTTCTGTAAATGGAAAAATTTAATAGTGTTCAATCATTTTTGTCATATTCCACGTATAGACACTTCTTTTTCACTACTAATATGGATATATTTTATGTTTTTGATCACATTAAACTTACATAGGTAAAATGGTATCATAATACGATTATTTCATTAATTTGTTTTACTTTTACCGTTAATCAGGTCCATCTATTACTTTGATGAGGTAATTACTTTTATTTAGTTTAAATGACTATTTTTGTGCATATATTTCAGAAGTGACACAGAAATATTTTTTTAATCTTTAAAAGTAATAAAATGAAAAAGTCATCAATCAGTCATTTTAAATGTGTCTAAACTTATACAGTGCTTGCTTTGTTAGCTCTAGGTTGGACATCAGAAAAAAAAAGATTTATTTATATGTGACAAGGATTATTAATTTTATTTATTCAATAATATTTAGAGTCGTATTTTTTTATTTAATAAATTTGATTTGGTTTTAGTATTGACAAACTCTTTTTTAAATGTTTGATCTGATATCTAAAACGACATCCAATACAACAAATTGAGCATCGGATACCTACTGCCGCGTAAATAGAGTCACCGAATATTCTTATTCGGCTTTTATGAAATCTTCTTCTGAGAATGTTCATTGAAATATAATGCCTATTCTCAATAAAATACGACTTAAACTTATATTAAATAAGATTATACAGTGTGAAATAAGGACATGTAAAATATATAGAGATGGAATTTGGTATTATTTTATAAAAATAATAAAAGACAGATGCTTAAGACAAGGGTACAAGGGTCACAGATGCTTAAGCATAGTAAGTTATATAAAATTATCTACTTCATATTTAGTGCATGATAATAATAGTTGGTTCGTTGGTGTTGTTATACTTAATTATATAAATTTGGAGCTACTTAACCATCGATTTGTTTAAATGGTTGTTACCTAGTGTGTAGGTAGTTTTTTATATATTTTATATATTAACATCCTACCTCTGGCTTACATCTGACCAGCCTGCAATTATCGAAATCATTTAGACTTATTAAGATTCTGGCACGCGATGCGGAGACAATGACAAACAAATTAACAATATTGAACTATATATCAAATATGTAATTTATTTATTATTAAAATAGCACTATATAAAGTTATATAAATTTGGCAACTAATCCGGCTTCTCTAAAATTAGACTATTCAAATAGACGTTGTAAACCTGCCCGCCTGAGTAGAGAAGGCTGTAACCGTATACGAGACTTCAAACTTTTGGACACCAGAGAATTAATAGCAGTTCAAAGACGATGAATAGTTATGAAGTTATGTTTGGGTAAAATAATTTAGCAAATCGTAGCCACGTGTATGTAACTAGTTATAACCAAAAGTTTTGATGAAATAACGACATAAATAACATAAACATTTCTGAATAAATTTTGAAAACCAGTCTTTTCACAATATTTAACCTGTTCTCCTTTTCTAATTCCTTAGCTGTACCACAAAACACTTTTAACTTGCAAATGAAAATTAATCTTATATCGTTAATTTCATTTCATCTATTCGATAAGTATATGTTTAAAAAACTGTGTAAAAAATATAATCCTTGATATAAATGCCATACCGTTTATTGTATCATCGACGTATTTAGGAAAAACAAGCGTAGGTAGTCGTAACCTTTGTCCCGAATGACTTATTCATTGATCATAATTACTTTTATAATCAATTTCAACATGTAGAAATACCAAAAACCAATTATAATAAATATTGTAAACAACATTCGTACATCTTCTCCTAAAATAAATCGTCCTAAAATATTGGTTATATTTTGCAGTCTGTTTTTAAATATTTTTAAGCTAAATGCTAACTACCTAGTGCACTGATCTCGTAGAATCTCTTATGACTACAGTTCAATGTTCCACTACAACCTGCACGATAGATTTTGATATAATAAATGTTGCAATCGTAAAGTTATAGTTCTTTATTCGTTACCTACTACATGTTGAATATAATGAAGGCTAAACTAAAATATATAGATATATAGGAATACATTTGAAAAACTGTTTACAAAATTTTCTGTTTCAATTTAATGATTACCATATCTGCGCCATAATATTGACTTGTAAATATTATGTAATCCCTTTTTGATTTTTATAATATCCCAACAAACAAAGCGAGTGCGGTTTGGCTAAAGAAGCGCAGTCGCCTAATACTTTTTTTATCTAGTACTTCAATCTTATATTGTTTTTTGAGACCTACCGGTCGACTTCATAGTCACTATCTATTTTCAATATTCTTTCATATTAATATACATTATATGATAAATGTTATCATAAAAAATAACAATAAGAAATATATAAAAATACTGTTTAATTTGAATTATATGGAAAATTTATTTTTTTTTCGTTGATAATGCAACATATTCACTTGAAACTTAAAACAATTACGTATATTTAAATTGATACTACTCAAATTAAAATGCTTATTCATAATTTTTTTTGTCCTCAGACGCACAAGCGAAAGCGCAGGTGGCGGTGCGCGAGTGTTGCGCTCCACACCTGACTGGAGCGATGCTGCGATAAGTGGTGAACATCTATGGGCACCGACTTCAGTATCGGGAGATTGTTGTTACGTGGGCGACGCTGAATGCCAGGTAAATTTGTCTCTTCTAATAAATTGGTAAATTGGTAAGACCGACAAGGTTAAATCGTAAATTAAAAACTAAATTCATAGACAACGTACGTTCACTATTTATATTAATAGATATACATATATATGAAATAAAAAAGTAATTAATTAATTATAAAAAAAATTAAAACATTATTTAGCACTGTGTATTGTCGTAGTTGACAGTCTCATAAAATTGTTTCGAATCAGCTTGTCACATACTTCAAACTATATAGAAAGAGATGTGCAAATTCAAATTCTACAAACTACGAGACCTGTAAGAACAAAAATATAAAAACAAAGATTACATCCGTGCTACACAAAGCCATTACTAGATAGAGTAGATACTGTATACAGCGGGGCTCAATTCGAAGTTTCGTCATATATTTTTACCGTGAGACTTTGCACATGTTTCCGCTTTACCTTTAGTAATGGGCAACGACTATTGAGATGTAAAATACCCCAACGCGGGTAGTAAAATTTTTTTTGGTTAGGGGACCGACATAGGGATGTATCGGTGAATGTATACATGAATGAACTATAATTACAGATTTTGTAACATAAATTTTTCTTTTGAATGTTGTACTTAACATGTCAATGTACAATGGAATCTTAAATATTGTTGTATATTAAATAATATTAGCTATTTAACCAGTCACCTTATCTTCCTATTACTTATATAAAAAGCTTGGGATTTAAAATTATTTTAAATGCAAGCATTAGCTGAAATTTGAACATTTTTAAATTCCTCTCTTTGTCTCTTATTTTGCGGATTTACATACTTTTGTCTTACATTTACATAACTTACTAACGGGTTTCGAAGTTCTGTACTTAATAATTCTATTGTAATCACTGTTTAAATATTATAGTTTCTGATATGCTATTTTATTATATATTTTGGGTACGTTTATATGTCATTAGTATACATATATATATACTTGTAAATATACTTACATAAACTTTAATCTATTTTATATTTAAGTCTTGTTCCAGAATTCCAAAGTTTAATGTACTCGGCAACCATTACCAACTTTCGTATCTATTGTATACCTATTCGCGGTCGTTAGTTGAATGTAAGATTAATGAGCTATTCCAACCATTAACGCCGCAATGGCCTGTCACTGTCGATACAACAAAAGACTGCTACTGGGTGCACAGCGACAATTATTTACTAATTGCGGTGGCTCGGTCTATTTACACTATAAAGAAATCTATTAAATTCCTGTATACAGTATTTTTTTCACTTTTGCACTAAACTTAGGATAGATATGCTAAAAGGTAGAAATAAGTTTTTTAAAATATTATTGGGGTCCAGAAGCCATTTTTGATCAGTATATAGATAAAGTTAGGTGGTGGAGGTAGATTTCTTTAAAAGTTCAGATAAGAACACACAATGTTTTCACTTAATTAAATAACGTAACTTAAGTATTTTCTAATGTCTTTGCAAAATAGTTTAAAATCCTCTAAAACTATTTTCCGCATATTGCGGTGTAGACATGATGTGTGTAACACTGGGTGTTAAGAGAGACATTGCGTGTTTAATGGCGGAAATCAACGCTGCACTTTGTATTGAATTGTAATAATTATTTTGCCCTAGTGGGAATCGAAGCCTCAGCCGTCCTGTGTGCTTACTGTGTTACAGTTGCTGTGCCATTTCACCAGTACGCGAAGGTATAAAATATATCTATTATATTACGATATTACGACGGCTATAACAAAAAACAAATAATCGTTAATACAATGTCGCGTTTGTATATAAGACAATATTTACCTTGCTAAAATAAAATTTATGCTACCAAAGAAATATTGATTTTTAGGATTTCAAAAGACATTAAAAATATAGAAATCTTAGACAGTAATATAAGTAAATACGTAATAATAACTAATATTGATATGATGATACTGATATGAATATGATTTGGCTAGAACATTATCGATCAGTTCTTATATACGGCAGCGAATGTTGAGCGGCAGCAAGCATTATCTTGGCACCCTCAGAAGCTTCGCATTTGCAAGACTATGCAAAGTTTTATACATTATTTTATCTCGGTAATCTAGATTATAGAAAAGCAATTCTTATCACTAATAAACACATTAATCTAACTACTTTACTTATAAAAATTTGTTTATCAGAAGTCCAACATTGTTTAGTACAATGTAATGTAATGTAATGTATACCCATCTTATTAAACTTGTTTAATCCTAATCAATACGTAAACACAGGAATTAAGTAGATATTATCTCTTTAATAAAAAGTTACCATCAAACATATAATGCCTACTAACACGCAGTAATTACCTTTGAACCTTATTAGCCCTGAAAGTTGTGTTACGAATTGTAATGGAGTCAAAGAATCTCATTTTGTTTTTGTTGAATTATCCCATTAAAGCTTTACTTTGGGTTCATATTAAGCAAATTAATGAATTAATTTTGTAATAAGATTACTTTGACGAATAATAT